>JARHVA010006853.1:392500-532500 GCA_037957365.1 Torreya grandis
TCAAAAATTTAAAATCTTGATACCATCATGACGATCATGATCTCCTCTTTCTAAAAATATGACTTATATATTTTTTGGACTAATTTAATGTTTCAAACTATATTTATTTCAAATTATGCCTTTTTAGGCCACTAAATGCTGCAAAAATACATGTCTATATATGATACTATAATTTGTATTTCATTTATCCAAGTAAAAAAAATTATACGATAACATAGTATGGTTAATTCTACACACATTCAAAAAAGAAATAAATTTTCTTTTTCTTAGGTAGTTAGGCCTTACCTGTAGATGACTATCCATTTCTTTGTTAGCTTTTAAGATGTAGTTACTTGAAAAAATTATTTATTTAAAAAATACAAAAAAATATAGGTGACATGCTACAAGATTTTATGTAAATTTTACCTAAAGTGTTTAAAATAATAAAATTCTACTCACAAAATGGTGTGCATCACAGCCATCGATCTATTATAAAAAGAAGAGTTCTTCTTCAAATTTTAGATGTTTGACCTAGCTATACTTAAGTATTTTTAGAAAAAGTTAATGTTTTGGAATCTAGACTCAAAATTTTACATTTCACATTTTTACACCATCTTCAAATTTAGAGTCTAAATATCTCAAATTATCTACATAAGTTTAAATTATTTAAATTTTAAAAAAATCATGACCATGGGTAGGCCACTTTTTGTCCCCCAACTTTGTGAACTTACTCTATGAAAATAGTAAGATGTAAAGTATCTATCATAACCTTGAGGGTTATAAGAAGGAGGAAGAGATTCTTTTTTATCCATAGAATATGACACTAAAACCTATAAAAGTGTTGTTATAACAATAAATATCATACTTAGAAATCCTAATATAGAAAATGGGAATACAAAAGATAAAGTTAAAACCCCTTGTAATATTTGTATTTAGGGTTTGGAAACATTATAATAATAGATGGGTTCTTCAATACATTTAATCATATTTTGGATTTATGTAAAATCCTAAGTGACAACATTACTGTGTAATATCAGGGGAATAGTATAAAAATAACTACATTCATTGATTTGTAACTATTGTATTATGTAAATTTTCTAAAATTATCAAATTTTAATGAGAAAATAATGACCTACCTAAACATTATATCTATGGGAGGAATTAGAGTCTTAAAATTGTTGTGTAGAATGGCTTGGTGATTAGAAACATGAATCAACAACTGGATCTAGTCTTGGAAAATAATGCCATGGGTGGGACACTAGAGGAGTGTCATGCCTATTTACTACACAATTCTCATGTCCACTTGTAGTTAGGAAATTAATTTTTTTGAGTTCTTATATCTTCCTCTAGAAATTCTCTACCTGGTGAAGGAGATTACAATCACTTTAGGAGATTATTATGTGACTGATTTTCCTTCAAAAAACCTATGTCCTTGACATATTAAGACCAATACAAATCAATGGGGTTAAAATAGGTCAATAATTGAATTTGGGTGAGACCTCAACACCTCATGTGTTGAGGGATATATACATACCAATACTCTATAAAGGGATCAAACTTCATGTAGTAATCACATGCTAAGATGGTGTGTGGATAACTAATAAAATATGCTATATTTTGGTGCAGTACTGATGAGACTAAGTTCCTTAATTATGACTTGTGACTTTGTAAATGTATTTAGACTTGAGCTCTAGGATACTAGGGTTATATGTAATTAGAATTTAGATAAATAGATACTTTGATCTCAATGTTCAATTATGATTATGGTTATTTTTGATGTTGAAGTCCCCTCCATGATAAATGGTTTGAAAAGTATTTATATATCCATATCTATGAAATTCCTTTGAATGGGACTCATTAGCAACATATGCTGAACTTCCAATAGATTTTGAATTTGCAAATTATCCATTAATTAAACGGAAGACATGAGATGGGGAAAGGTCACTAGAATGGTGCACTATAGTCTGCTAAGGCATTTTTATCCAATGGATTATTGATCATTCTAATTTTTAAGCATAGCTTGAAAGGTTTCTAATTTTGATAAGAATAGGGATTAATACATTTAGAAATAACCTATTAGCTTATAATAGTGTACAAGATGGTTGAAAGTGATCGAAAGAGGCCTTAAGATAGGTCTATAGTTAAGTGTCTAAAAGATTAGTCATAAGTGCCCAATTTTAACTTAAATGATTATTTATGTGTCTACACTAATCTGCACTATCCATATGTGTCATTATAACATCATAATAGAATAGCATATCAATGTAGCATTGTCTAAGATATGAATAACTACCGAGACATGTATAAGCGATCTATTTAGCTTAACATGGCACAAAGGTTATAGAGATATATGACATGTAAAAATGAAACATGTGGAATAATATTCTCCCAATATCCACATGGCCATTGAGTAGAGAAAAGTCCAACATCTATATGTCGATATGTAAATTGTATATGTTATATCATACTCATATACCATGAAATGTATTTGTATATGAAAAAAAAATACCATCTACCAAATATATGTAAATAATGTAATCTGTTAATCATATCATTTTTAAATCTTAATTTTTTATTTAATTTAAGAAAGAAAAAAAAACTATTTTCACACTTTCATTAATTATTTGATTATTTTTATATTTTTTAAATATTTGATCATTAATGCTCATGAATCGTAGAATAAATCATCCTCGGTTGGATTGAAGTATGTATATCCTACCGTCCTTCAAATTATGTAATGACATTGCATTTTGTTCCATTGTCTTTGATTGCTCATACTTTGTTCATGTCATTATCATTGAATGCCATGTCTTTTTAAGAGTACTATTATCGTTATCTTGAAATTTTATTGTCTTTTCTTTTCGTAGGAATGAAGTATATTGATCTGTTCAGTTACCGTATCTTGCGTTATGTATAGCCATTGAATTCTCATGCGAGTGTCAACTGGGTAGTAGAAGCTATTACCCATATAAATGTATCCATATCCTTTGGACCTTAACCAGTTGGTATTTTAATATGTCCAATGATTTTACTGCAATGTCGATTGTTTGTGTCCTAAATGTTGAGCCCATAGAGTTGTAAGAATGTGAAAGTACATACATTTTAGATGTGGTATTCATCAGTTTGAATTTGTTGTTGATAAGCGCTCCTTTATATACACTATAATGGTCAAAGCTTCTTCTCAAGTCCATTTTCCTTATTGTTTTAATGGAATATAATTTATTTTTTATTTGGTTGAAACATTTTATAGATCATATATTTGAAAACTGATTTTTAGTGTAGAGTGAAGTATATTATGAAAATTTAGGAATAAAAATTTTAATTTAAAAAAAATAATGCATTCTAATAACCAATTTAGTAGGACCTGGGGTATTACTCATTTGACATTGGTACTTTGTAAATGTAGTTTAATTGAGGATTCAACTCTTTTCTTACCATGTGGTATGTTATGAGAGCCCATCTCACACTGCCCAAATATTATGAGAAACTTACTTTATGTTAAAATAATCAACTCCAAATATTAGACCAGATGCCTCAATTTCCTTTTTATAAAACAAAAAATGATAATATCTTCGCATACCATTTTATAAGCTCGTAAAAACATCAAAACTCCAATTTTAAATCGTGCCAAATTTGATAGGCAGACAATCCTCTTAATCGGCATATGCCGGCAATGGGCCCTGCCATTGTAATTTTCTAGTTTCGGAAGGCGAGATACTAGCGTGGGGTGAATAAACCACGTCCATGACAGTTCACAATAATTATACCTTTATTTAATAAATTACCTGTTCGTCGTAGAAATGAAGGCAAATAAAATACTGAATCTTGGGGGTTAGCTTTGAGGCTCTGTGAAAGCTTTCCACAATTCTAGTATTAAAATACAGTTGATATCTTTTTATCCTTTTACTTTATGCAAGAAAATTTAATTTTGGTGAAACATCTAAATATATATTAATATATATTTATTTTGCAGTAAATATATGTAAAAGATTTAAAAAATATATTGTCTATTTATTATTAATAATATAACAAAATAATTTGTAAGTAATATATATTTAAATTTTTAATTTAATGTATAAACCAGGAAACTTTTGAAGTACAATATTTAAAAAAACAGAAAAGAAGACGACGGCGAAAGAAAGAAATTGCTAACGGCGAGGGATGACCCTCTAATTTAGCCCCCTTAATGAAGAGGGTTTATTTAACCCTCCATGCATTAATGACAAGTGCACTCCTTTTTCGAACTTCTTTTTGTCACTAAATTCACCCAACGTTCATTGGAAGTGGTCTGTGGAGGGTTTTGATTTTGGCGTTGGAGTTTGTCAGTTTGGTCGGTAAATTTAGGTGATATCAAATCAACCGCAAATGTATTACTATGTGCTTCATCATTCAATCATTTTCATTTGGAAATCTGAAATAGGTGATCTGCTTTTATAGGGTTCTTTTCATTTTTTTCCTCGGTGTCTTTCAAAGAAAAATGGATGTTTTTCCTGCTGTGTTTTACGTAATTCTAGCAGAGAGGATGATATATATCCGCTGCTACGTACTGAGGATTTCATTTCTATTCCTAACAATTTGGTATTAAATGCTTTGAATTTGTCAAACATATCTCTAATTCTTATAAATATAACAATAACCCTAACTCCAAGCGGCCCGAGTAAAAAATACAGAGCACGGATAAGAAGTGCCTTCACATGTCGACAGAAAGGAAGTGGAGAAAGTGGTTACAATAAATACTTTGAAAAAGCATATGGTATTTTTCGAACTTTTAGTTGCTATTCAAGGAGACGGCCTTGAAATACTTATTTCCACATCTTTTACCAACGATGACAAAATATTTCACGCCTTTCATTGTAAGGTAGTAATATATTCTCTCATAGTGTAATCACACTTCTAATATGAAATAAATTACATTGTGTATTTTCACGTAAAGGAGAGGATGTAGTAGTCGTGCGTCCTAACTTCTCACCTATGTGGTGTCTAAACTATATAATGTTAACTTTAAAAAAATTTATAATTTGCGTATTTTCATGTAAAGGAGAGGATGTAGTAGTCATGTGTCTTAACTTCTCACCTATGTGGTGTTTAAACTATATAATGTTAACTTTTAAAAAATTTATTTATAGATATATTAGTGTGTCTATTTTTTAATTCTAGACTTTTAATATGTGACGTATCAGTATAGTCATAGGGTTTTGATTAATATGCAAGGGGTCATTATAGAGCCATTTTGAAGATCAAATTGATTGGTGATCATGTCATTTAAAAAAATATAAGTCGATGCCAAAAATGGACATTAAAATCCTAGTTAATGGTGCTCAGCGCATAATACGCATGTAGTCAAATCTAGGTGACAAAATATTAACACCTCAACACCAAGTAGTTAATACCCAATGACTTGCATTGAATGAGTCCATGTGTATGCTAATTATCACCTACCACTCTACATCGTTATCTCAGTCAATTTTCATGTGTGTTGTTGTTGAAGGGAAGAGTAGATGGAGAGTTAGCTCAAATGGTATATTCTAGGAAGAGAAGAAGTTGAATCAACAATGATGCCAATATCGAATTCCATTAGGTTCACTTGCCATCACTACTTACAAAGGAATTCTTTTATACCTCAGTAAGGCTATTAGATAAATGGTTTAAAAATTATGAATATGATTGAAAGATTCATTAAAAAAATAATAATGTTGTGAATCTTTGAGTTATTCTATTGATTCTTAGGATTAAATCTACCCCTCATGGAATGAAAGGAATGGTTTTGTTTAGTATTATAGGCTTATTTCCTTTGACTTATGCATAAATGACAAACTAAGTGCAGGATTCAAGCTCTGAATATTTGTTAAAAAAATAATTTCCTTAAAAAAAATTATAAATGTAGCTTGGAATGTTTGTTAAAAAATAATTAATTTTATCTATCTGTGCAAATCATTTTGTGAATTCTTAAAATGTAGTTCTTAACTACAGTTTAATTTAGTGTAGATGATTTGTGAGTCACTCAAAATGAGTGATTCTGGATTATAAAAATAATTACCATCCAAGGTTTACTTGTGTAGCAGACCCCTACTAAATCTTTAGTTGATAATGATCAGTCCATGCTATACATTAATCAAATTGAGGTAATAAATCATTAACACCTAACCACACTACATGTAATAATTTGTGGCTAACATTGAAGGAGCCCATCTCTACCCTCATTCACACCTACCAGTTTGCATATTCATTCAAATCACTTTGCATGTGTGTATGTGCTGAAGGCGATATAATATGTATGGTTAATATGAACAATGTGATGTTGGAAAGAACACAAGACAACTCTATAATGATGCCATACCCTAGCATCCTCTTTTTTCTTCCACCTCCTCTTCCTGTGACACCAAACCCCATGTTTTGTAAGTTTTATTTCCTTCCACCATTTATGAAAAATCAGAGTTTTGATAGGGTTTATTTTTTTATATGTCTTATTTGCTTCCACCATTAATCGACCAAGTGATGGCACTAGCATTTCACCTATGGCATATCTTAGGATATACACATGTAAACATTTTGTAGCCTTAGTGAAACAAGGATTTCATCAGAGCCACATAAAATTGGAATCTTATTTGCTTCCCATCATTACTTACATGTGAGGATTTTTATATGTCATTAAGGCTATGAGCCAAATAGTTTTTAAAAATGTGACTATTCCTTAAAATGTTTGTAAAAAATAAATTAATTAATCAATTTGTTTGAATCATTCTATGAACTATCATATAGTAGTAACTATATTTTAATTTAGTATAATCGATCTATGAATCATTAAAAATTAATTGTAATTTAATTTACTATAGTGGACCTTTTAACTAAATTTTTTAAGTCCTACTTTTGGTTCCCATATTACACCCTGAAAATCTATAATTAATAAGTAGGAATACTAAGCTATTAAACTATTGACTACATACATGTAATTATTTTATGGGTTTTTCCAATGCACTAGTGAGAACATTTTCTTGTTGACTAGAATGAACAATTAAACTCACCTTATAATAAAGGAGTTTCTAAAGAATATTGATTATTATGAGGTGACATTAAATGCTACTAATAGTAAATGAAAACCTTTAGGGATTCCATGAACACACCACCTCTATTCTTCTCTTAAACACAATGCACAATTAGGTGACACTTATTATGAATTACATCTTTTAACACATTTTCCATTACTATGACTTTATAGGTTATAATTATGTGTAGATTAATAGGTATATGGTTCTTCATTGCTCACTTTTACATCATTACTAATAATGGATTTATAGGTGAGGTTTCTTAACCTCACTAAGGCCATGAGCCAAAGTGGCTTATGGTTTCAAGTTAATTGTTTTAATTTTAGGGTTAGTTTCTAAATTTGGTTAAGCATGAATAATATGATATGAATAAATCATTTTTAAGAATAAAAGTCATAGAAATGTGTTTTTAATTTATTTATATGGATTATTTTATTTTGTTAATTGGGTTCTAATTTAATATAAATAAGATTATGCCAATGTTAATCATAAAAGTATTAGTAGGTGCTAAATGTGGGACATTTAAACATTAGTTATTATTTCTCATTGCATATTATGCATTCACCTTATTTGAGGTTCCAAAGCAATAACACCTCGCCATATCTATAGTAGTTTAAAACAATAATGCAAATTTAGGATGCTCTCCTTAAACCTCTACTTGATTTGGCATGCATAAGCTATACAATTCTTTTCTAATCTTTTCAAATGCATTGGTGTGAAATTTTTCTTGTTGTCTAAAAGGAGAAGTCATAATCATCCTTTAATAAATGAATTCATAAATAATATCCAATATTAAGAGATGACTTTGAATTCTCCTAGTAATGAATAAAAACCTTTACGGCTTCCATCAATATGCCACATTTTCTCTTCCCTTCAATGCATTGTACAATCAGGTGATAATTATTTAAAATTACATATTTTCAAAAACATAATTACTATGAGTTTGCATGATATAATTATAGGTGGTTTAATAGGTATATTTTTATTCATCATTCATTTTTCCATTGTTACTATCAATGGATTTGCATATGAAGTTTCTAAATCTCACTAAGGTCATGAGCAAAAGTATTGTGTATTTTTTTTCATTTCTTACTTTTCACACATCTTCGGTCTTGGTTTGAAGTTAATTATTTCATTTATTTATGCATTAATATATTTTAATAATAATTATTTTCAATAGTGCAATTCATAAAAACATGCTTCTTTCATTTATTTGTATGGATTATTTTATTTTTTAACCATGTTTTAATTCAATATAAACAAGATTGTGCCAATGTCAATCATAAAAGCATTACTATGAGCCAAAATTAGGACATTAAAACATCAGTTAAAAATTCTTAGTCCACACTATGCCTGTGCCCAGTTTTAAGTGTACAATCATTAACACTTTGCCATCTTGTATACAATACCCAATAATTTGCATTAAATAAGTCCATCCTCATGCTAATTCACACCTATCACTTTGGATCTTTATCCCTTTCACTTTGTATGTGAATTGTTGTTAAAGAGAAGAATTGATCGAGTACATTTGTATTACTCTTAAAGTTGAACAAGATATAAAATGTAGATCATTGTCTTAATATCTACTTGCACTGGTGTTTTAAAACACAATTAATCCTCACATTGTATTTATTGAGACTTCACATTTGTATGGGACATTCATTGCTCACTTGGTAATTTCTAATAATAATGGATTTACAAGTGATGTTTTTTAGTTTATCTTCACCTTAATTTATCTATTCACATATAATTTTATGCTATGTAAACCATGTTTATGAATATAATATTATCCTAGATTATTTCTAATTAAATCGTTGAGTATTGTTATACAATTAAAATTAATATGTTTGTATTATTATCATTGGCATAACATTGCTTATAGTGAATTGAAACATGGATTTACTACCCTCACTAATGTTTTAGGTGATGGAGTGTAGCTATATGGGCTCATTCATGCCCAAAATGTCATCCTCAATGAATACATGATATTCATATCAATGCAATTTATAAATATAAATCAAATGCTTATTTTTGTGAATTATTGTCATGCAAGTGATTGTAGTTAAACTATTACTCATGTCATTTATTACAAAATTTAACCTTAAACTACTAAATTTTATAAGACATAATTACTTATTCTAAATGATTCATAGATTGGCTACATTTAATTAAAGTACAATTGCTAAAACTTCATAGCCAAAGTGAGGAATAAAAAATATCACCTTTAACAGGAAATTGAACAAAAAATCTAAGGGTTAATCATGTTGGAAAATATGAGTGAAAATTGATATGGTTCTCTTGAATGTTCTCCTTGATTTGGGTTATTGAATATCTACATTTGTGAAGCCAAATACCTTCAACCAATTAACCATTTATACATAAGCCAAAAGAAATAAATTTAAAATACTAAAATATACACATTCTTTTCATTTCATGAGGGGTAGACATAGTACCAATTATTTGCCCTAAACTCTAAGCTAAATTAATCTACAATTCCTATAGTTTATGATTTCGTAGATCAACAAAATTATTTATTTTTAAATAAACATTCTAAGCTATATTCACATTTTTATATTCATATTCGGAAAACTATGTGAAAGATAAATAAAATATAAGGATTAATGGCATTTAAAAACTAGTGCAAATCGAGATATAAATCTTAAATTGAGATATTTGTGGTTAAAAATACTATGTGATAATAATATTTTTTCTATAGAGTAGTAGGTTGGGGATCTCTCTTCTCATTGTAATTTCAATCTTTATACCTCTAGCATCCTAGATATATGTTTTATTTTGTATTCACAACCTCTTTTATGACCAATATATATAATTCCTACACCCTTTTATGCTTGATCCTTCTTGATGATTTTATTGAGTGTTTCCATCTTTAATTTCATTAGATAGAGATTCATGGGATGGTGATGTAGGGTATTGTCAGAGGCACCGAAGAAGTTTCTATCATTATTTCTCACCTACCTATCCTCCCTCCTCTCTACCTCAAAATCACTAAACTCCTCTACCACAATTTTGTGATTGGATTCATTCTCCTTTCCTTGAGAAATTCTCGCAATTTAGTTTTGACTATTTAAACTCTTATAACTAGTCCAATTGGAACTAAGTAGACAATGCCAAAAAATAAAGGCAATAAGTGAATCTAATAATAAAAGCAACTTCTGTGAGATTTTACATTAGGATGATGATGCTTTAAATATTTGTTGGGGAATACTTAATGACCAAGATCCTTGACTTATGACTAATGTCTTTGCTATGGTTACTAAATTTCATAAATTTATAATTTTTTTTTTGAATTTACAATTAATCATACAAATTACTAATACTTTTATTTTATATTTTAAGGGACACTTTCCCAAGCCTATTTCTTTTAAGTAATGCAAACAATTTTCTTTTAGGCATAGGTTGAGAATCTTTGGGAAATCATTCCATGCGGCTAGTGATAAAGCTATATTTCATCATATATATCATTGACCACACCCAACATTAGAAAAAACTATGGAGATAACTTTTTTATTTCACTGAAACACTTTCTTAGTTCCTAAATTTACAAGATGAGTTAAGTTTAGAGCGAAGTCTATTTTTTAAAATTAAGAATCAAATCCTTATATTATAAAAATAATGCATTCAATTAAGTGATTTTGTGATTTATTATTATACCTTTGCATACCATTTTATAATCATTTTAATTGGAATTGTGTCATCCCCACTGGGATCTACCTAGAAATGCAATTTTTTTAAATAGCTAAATATACTAAAAAAGATTACGTCCTAAGAATCTAACAGAGATCATATAAATTACAATAATTGTGATAATGTCAAACAAATCATTTTATATCATAAATAATAGATCTCTGACATCATGAGAGTATATCAAAATGCAAATATAGAAAGTACTTATAATAACTCAATCATAGATAGTACAAATATATAATCAACACTATCAATGTGAAATAATGAATAATTAAAATTCTTCATGATAATAAGTAAATATGATACTATGTATAAATTAGATACATGGCTTACCCAAAGCATATTTTCTAAACTTCATGTATCTGTGGCAATCTTAATTGTCATTTCGATAAGTTGTACTATTGTTGGGAGGGAGAGCATCATCTGAGAGATTTTATACACCAACCATAAACAAATGATCTCCTATACTAATCCCATCAGGAAATGACCCTTCTATCATAGATGAGTAGATAGTGATGGTGCGGGAATCTAGAGAGATAAGAAAGTACCCATATGTTGTATGATTTCTAAACTAAATTAAACATGCAATGTATCATAAAAGACTTGATCTATTACAAAATATCACATATACACATAAATTATACTCATGAAATGATAATGTCTCACTAAACATACTTTGACTAAAGATTTAAGAATAGTAATATAAAAAAGATATATAGATCAATCAAATTCATACACACCACTTGATTAGACTACTTTAATCTAGCATTGTAATGCTAGTAAGCTAGTGAAGTCCATCTCACTCCTTACTCTGTATTAGTGACGTAGATTGGTCAAATACAATTTAGCCTCATGTTTCACATAATTTACATCCTACTATCAAATACATCACATGACATGTTAAACATAGAATTAACCACATCATACATTTATTCTGTAAAATATACGAATGAATTTTAAATTATTTTCTATCCCATACTTAAAATAATGACTAAAATTATACCACCCAAGTAAATACACAATTAACTGTAAACATTGAATAATACAATTTATTTTCAGTTTAAATACACCCTATGATAACCCATATTACCATAGTCCAGTGTTTTTAAGTATAAATACTAAGCATTGAAATCAAAGTAATTAAGTAGTCATAAATACATGGAAACACATATTTGTATTTAATAAATAGAACATCCAAAACTTCATTTTTTTGAAGAATAAGAAATCCAATCTAGCATTGGTTTAACATTTAGAGGTTTATAAGTAAGTAATCACTAAGTTATTTTTAAGTAATTCTTTTAATTTTAGTTAATACTCCACCTGAGGACTATAACCACAGGAATACACCTCTATGTTTCTAAATATGTTATTAGGCTTGTTTACACAAATTTTCCGAAAACAAAACTCTCTGTTATTAGCCATAGAAACATAATTTGTTATAACATCAAATTCCATATGATAGGTTTCATGTAACAAGTGATCTCAATACACCGCAAGGTTATCTCATGGTACCAGAATGGCTATATTTACTTAAGGCACTATCACATCCAAATAAGAAAGTTTATAATAAAACATATATTATTAAAAAATACTTATGTGTCTATACCTACAATTGATTGTAATCTATCCATCTATGAAACCATATGTGGAGCAATCCAACTATGGTTTTGTGTAAATCATTTATGGTTTATATGGCCTTTGATATATATCTCTTAATAAAAAGATTTATTTAAAGACTATGTTTACCAATTTAAATCCAAGTTATGTAAATTAATTATAGTGCTTTCAAAAACCATCTCATGCCCACATAAATGGTTTAAGTGATAAACAATCAATAAAATATAATAATACCTCTTTTACCATCAAGTCAACATTTTAGGCTCAACAAAAAAATTGTTTCTTGCACCTAGCGATGCCAAGCTCCTAGTGCAGTGTTAATTAAACTCATTTACTCACAAAAATATCCATAAATTGACTTAAGAGGTAATTTAAACTAAAACAAATAGGCTTTATTTTAATGTTTACAATGACTTACCTACCAATGGAAACATAGTAGTGATTCCATAGAAATAATAACCATTATTGCTATTAACTTTTCTTAGTGACACCAATCACTACAAGCACTAACTAGTTCTATTCTAAGGAAAACAATAATGAATTAAGTATTTGTTTAAGATATGGGAAATACAACAATGATTTACTAAAATAACACATCCAGGGGTTTATAAGTATGACTAGCTCTATAAATGTTGATAGATCACAACAGGGGATTGACTTAATATTAAAAAAAGTTGATATAAAATTAAATTGATATCAAAGGATCACACTTATCTCTGGTTTGAAACCATGTTCAATGAATATCTATAAGGAATGACTCAACACATTATCTCCCTTATTTGGGTGAGATCTCAAAAAAATTATTTTATTTTTTGCAGGTTTCAATGCAAGTAATCTTTTTTAAATAGCAATGCCAAAGATAAACCTTGGTTTAATTAAATATTTTATTGTTAAATTTTGTGCTATCCTATTACATACTTCATTTCTAGAAACAAAGATGTCATCTCAAATATCTACATAATATTAACCAATTTATGATGATGCCAAGCGTAAAAGCCAATTGCATTATTTTCCTCAAGGTTCAACTGTGTAGTTTTAGTTATATAGTGATTTACTAAGTTTCAACAGATTGCATAGTAAGTCAAGTGACTAGTAAAATTATAGTTAAGCTGTGTAACTTCAATGACTACAAGGATTGAAGAATAATGGTGAACCACACACATATAGAGATAACTTATGTATAGTTGGAATAGGAAATTAATCTTTATATCACATGGATAACTTCATCCACTATGGCTCAATGCCATACAATGAATATAATATGTAAAAAAAACATAATTGGTAACTGATTTAAATAACACAGCTCCTAATATTTTTAAAATAATCTATTCCTTGAACTTGGTTGTTGCATAATTATTTATTGCTTCCATTTCCAGTAGGTTTGAGATAACAATTGGATATTTTTTCTCAATAGTTTTATACCTCTAATCGATCAATACATCAATAATTTATGTAAAGGTAAAGCTATCTAAATGAATTTATTCAAGGTTTCCCTTTAGTACATTTTGATCATATTTTAAATAAGTGTTTAATCATAATTCCATTTATTTATAAAATCAATAACCAGGTTGGAAATAGATAACTACACTCTGAGTACCATGATTTAAATAAGAATTCCATAAGCTTATTTAACAAAAATTTTAAAACTAAAAGCATGTACAAAAATCCTTAAACATTGATGTATAATTGAAAACACCACCTACTTGTTGTATTTATTGATTCTCTTTTCTATTCTCCTTATGTTGCACCCTAGTTTCCTCTTCTGAACTTTACTTCTCCAATGCATAAGATGATAACTTTTTGCCCTTGAAATAGACGTAGTTTCCTTGCTTTATTTCTTTTTACTATTTTTAATACATTTAATTCTTTTTATATTTAAATTTTTTTTTTGGTTTTATCATATTTTCTATTTTTTCCCCTTTTAATGAATGTTCTATTTTTTTAATATATTTTTATATTGGATGCTAAAATTCCATAATTTTATTAAATTAAGTTAACATGAAAATATACTATAGCAAATTCAAGTAACAATTTTAGAATTATAAATAACCCATACTTTAAATTCACTTTTGCCTAAAATATTCTTACCAACATTATTAATAAAATGTGCCAAACATGCAAAAAAAATCATTGTGATATTTTTACCTACTCTTGGAAAACATAGAAAGCAATACTCTAAGCAAGTAATAAACACACCATAAGTAACTATTTTTAATGCATTTCTACTATGTGCTAACAATTATGTTACATTCAGGGTTTTGCCATCTCTCTATCGACAGCTGATGCCTCCATCTATATCACCCTCTTCAATGATGCACTTCTTCTGACATGTTCTGAGGAATGAGTTCTCTTACATCAGCCTCAAAATACGTAGGTAATTAGATCATATCAAATGATAAAAATATAACAATAAAGATAACTAAAATAATACATTAATATGCTCAAAATGTAAATGCATACATTAACCAACTCATAATAAAAAATTATGCATCATCATTTATCTATTTAATATTCTACTATCCTATAGTATCATAAATCTTGAGCTTAGTTAGAAATATAACCAATAACATATGTGTCCACTATAAATATCCACTAATAGTCAAATAGGTTACTTAGCAAGGAATCGAGATACAATAGGAATGAAGGTATAATCTAGCAATCAACATTTTAAATATAAGTTTATATTATTAGAGGACTTAATGTATAAAATGACATAGGATTTGATAAAGCACGTGTTTGACAATACTATTATTATACTTTTGTTTTTTTATGTGGATGATTATTAATTTGAGTTACACTACATGTTATATAAGTGTATCTAAAGTTTATTCATGTCATATGTTAGTTGTGTCAAAGGATCTTATAATCCATGTCATGTTTGTGTTAGATAGGAATCTAGTTATAATTGAGTCATGTCTCAAATACTTTTGTATTAAGTGATCATGGTATTATGTGTGTATGCGTATGGAATAATAAAATTTAGTTTTGCAACTTGGTGTCATGAATTTTATCACTCATTCTTACTGTGTGTGTGATCTGATGATTTCTAGCATGAATTTGCTACATTTATTTTTATTTCATGCTTGATTTCAATATTTGTTTACTATGAAACTTATATGATTATTGCATTTGATTACATATTTTAAAGATGATTAAATGATTTAGTATTTCAATGATGACATATATATATTTTTTATGCTTGATTTATATTATTACATTTTTTATATATCCCATGTCACACAACATTTTTCAAATGAGTAAGTGACATGCTTCATCCATCACCTCAAAAGGGGGGGATAGTGTGTACATGTATTAAATATATTTGACTTGAATGATAAATGATCCACACTTTAGGGTCAAACTATGTAATTCAAATGGGAACATTAGATAGAGTGAGACATTAATGGAGAATTTTATATAATTATTGATGCAGAAAAAATACGTCAACCTTCTAGAGGCCATAAGTTTTGATGTATAGCTCATTTTGAGATCTTTCATGCACCAAAATGACTATCTCAAAAAGTTTATTTCTATCCTAAGGAGTTATACCTACTTAGGGATGCTTTTGATATTTGTTATAGTCTATACTTAATCATTTGAGGGTTAGAAATTACAATTTCACTATTTTTTTAGGATTTTTCTATTTTTAGAAATTATATATTTTTAGGACCACATGTTAAATTTAGTTGAATTTCATCCCATAAACTAATTATAGTGTTTATTATATTTTAAGAGATTTTTATATCCTCATGTTATCACATTCAAAACTCACTATAAATAATAGCTACTAAAAGTAGATGTTTCCTTTTAGATTTTAGTTTTTTATGAATTTTTGCATGTCAACTCTAATTTTGAGTTGAGGCTTATTTAAGGATGGTTTACTTTTGTAATTATTTCAAGTCATTCAATATGAATCAATAAGATTTATTATTCATAATCTTAGCCTTTTAGTTATTTTATTGTCTTGATAGTTTTTGGGTTCATTATATGGCATCAGAGCAAGTTCAAATATTTAAGGAGTAAAGAATGATGAGATGATGAGGAGGTATTGCACATATAAACTAGAATATTTAAGAGGTATAGAAGAAAGTGGAATAATTAACCAAGGTTATCACAAATTAGGTGAGAAGACAAGGTGGTGATGAGAAAGACACATATCATGATGAAGAAGTTTAGCAAGAATAAGAATAGAAAGAGCAGCCACCATTGATGGAAGAGAGGATGGTTTGGGATTTAGAAGGAAAGAATAAAGGAATCAAGGTTGATGTTTCAGATTATAGAGGTAGTTTAAAACTAGAAGAGTTGACAGATTGGATGAATAACATAGAAAAGGTCTTTGAATAGAAGACTATGAGAGAGGATAAGAAGATAAAGTTTTCTTACATGAAATTGAAAGGTCATGCAATGATTTGGTGGGATCACTTCCAAAAAAAGAGATAAAGAAAAGGTAAAGAGAAGATTAATTCACTTAAAAAGATGGAAAAGAATCTTAGTGATAAATTTCATTTTATGGATTATGCACAAACCCTATGCAAAAGATTTCAAAATTTTATGCAAAAAGATAACAGTGTACAAAGTATATAGATGAATATTATAAACTTTTCATATGAGTGGAGCATGATGAAATAGAAGGGAAGATAGATACAAGGTATGTAAATGGTTTTAAATTTTATATTCAGGATGAATTAAGCATGCATAAAATACTTTGCATAGAGGAGGCTGATCAATTAGCTTTGAATCTGGAAGAAAAATAGAATAGATAGAAATTTAGAAGAACATCTCTTGGTCCAAGAAGAGGTGGATCCATTCAAAATGGGTGATGAAGTGGGTTCAATACCACTAGATGTGGGTTTATTACCCATAAACGTAAATCATCACATTGTACAAAAAGGCAAGATGGGAATAGCTAAGGGTTTCAATACAAACAAAGAGGAAGAGGGTTTAAGAGAGGATGAGGATATGATGGTGCTAGAGGATAGATTTTGAATCATTAAAAATCTTATGTCTATTATAGATGTGGATAAGAAGGGCATAGATAATTTTAGTATCCACATTGTTAAGATCAAGACATGAGGCAAGAAGATCACCCCAAGAGTGAATCTAGTTGAGGTTGAGATATAAGAGCAAAATACTAATGTTGTACCTAAAGATGTTGGAGAGAATATAATGTTGAGAAGAAGCATGACCACTCCTAGGAAGGAACAAGTACACAATAAAGAAGGTGGTGATGCATGGATACGATCAAAGATTTTTCAAAGATATACATTTGGTGGAAATACATGCAAAGTAATTATAGATGATGGTAGTTGTGAAAATATATTTTTTAAAGAAATTATAGAGAAACTAAATTTACAATATGAAAATCATCCCAATACTTATCGGATTCCATGGTTTAATAAATGGAATGAGGTTAGAGTAGATAAAAGGTGCTTAATCAAGTTTTCTTTAAGAAAAAGTTATAATGATGAAATATAGTGTGATTTTATTTTGGTGGATGCATGCTATGTGTTATTGTGAACACCATGACCATTTTATAGGAAAGTAATTCATAATGGATCAAAGAACATGTACACTTTTTGGAAATGTGGTACAAAAGTAGTTTTGTTACCTCTTAAAGAGGAAGATAAGATAGAAAGCATAGTCTCTACTAAAGAATTTATCCAAGATATGAAGGTAGAAGGTTGTTATTATGTATTATTAGTAAATAATGAAAAAACACAAGTGGTGTGGATACCAACAGAAGATTCAATGGTGTTGAAAGAAAAGGTAGATGCTATGCTAAATGAGTTACCAGATAGTTTACCATCGAAGAGAGATATTCAACATCACATTGATTTGATTCCAGGATCAGCACTACCCAATCAAGTAGCTTATAGAGTGAGTCCAATAGAACATGTAGAATGAAATAAACAAGTTATTGAATTGCTAAGAAAAAAAGTGATAAGGGAGAGTATGAGTCCATGTGCAATACTAGCATTGCTAACTCTTAAGAAAGATGGAGGATGGAGAATGTGTGTGGATAGTATAACCATTAATAAAATTACAATCAAGTATAGATTTCTTATATCTCATTTAGATTATATGGTGGATGTGCTTGTAGGATAAAAATATTTTACCAAGATTGATCTAAGGAGTGGTTATTAGTAGATTTGAATTCATGAAAGAGACGAGTGAAAAACTATGTTAAAGACTAAAGATGGATTATATGAGTTGATGATGATGTCATTCATATTATCTAATGTACCTAGTACATCTAAGAGGGTGATGAATACAGTGCTATAAGAATATATTAGTAAGTTTATTATTATTTATTTTGATGATATTTTGATATTCAGTAATACTAAAGAAGAACACTTACAACATTTGAGAATGGTACTAGGTTTGTTATGAAAAGAGAAGTTGTATGCAAATTTGAAAAAGTGTAGATTTAGGAAAAATAGTTTGGTATTTTTGGGATTTATAATTTCAATAGATGGTATGAAAATAGATGAAGATAAGATAAGGGCAACTATTGAGTGGCCTATTCTAAAAAGCATCACAGAGATAAGAAGTTTTCATGGTTTACCAACTTTTTATAGAAAATTTGTTAAAAAATTTGGTCATATTGTGGCACCAATAATAGATTTCATGAGAGGGAAGCAATTTATATTGACTAGAGAAGCCATAAAAAGCTTTGAATTTTTGAAGAACAATATTATAGAAAGACAAATTTTAGCATTACCAAATTTTGGTAAAGTGTTTGATGTTAATTGTGATTCTTCATTTGTGAGAATTGGTGTTTTGCTAAGCCAAGAAGGAAAGCCAATAACATATTTTAGTAAAAAATTGAATGAGGTAAGAACAAAGTATTATACTTATGATGTTGAATTTTATGCAATTGTATAAACATTAAGATATCAGAGGCATTATCTGGTGCCTAATGTGTTTATACTATTTATAGATTATGAGGCTTTGAATTATGTGAATACACAAAAGAAGTTGAATAGTAGGAATGCAAAGTAGGTTTATTTATTGTAGGCATATACTTTTGTGTTGAAGCATAAATAAGGAAAATAGAATCAGGTAGTTGATGCATTGAATACGAGAGTAAAATTATTAACTACTATGATGAGTGAAGTAGTTGGATTTGAATCTATCAAAGAATTATATGATACTAATCCATATTTTGGCAAGGTAGATGAACAGTGTAGGAATCCATTAATAGGCGGGATAGATGATCTTCATAAAAAGTATCTTATATAGGAAGGTTATCTCTTCAAAGGGAAATAATTATGCATTCCAAATGGTCTCTATGAGACAATAATAAGAGAATTACATAGTGGTGGTTTGGTTGGACATTTTGGTAAGATGAAGATAATATGAAGAGAGATGTGACATGGTATGTTTCAAGGTGAAGGATATGTCAGGGGGCTAAAGGACATGCACAAAATACTGGACTATATATGCCATTATTAGTTCGAAGAGGACCATGAATAGATTTTAGTATAGATTCTATGTTGGGATTACCAAACACATAGAGAGGTAATGATTCAATTTTTGTTGTCATAGATAGATTTTTTAGAATGGTTAATTTCATTTAATGTAAGAAAACTAATGATGCCACTAGAGTTTCATAATTAATTTTCAAGGATATTATGACATTGTATAGTGTTCTAAAAACTATTAAATCATATGGGGACATGAAATTTTTAAGTTTTTTTGGAGGAATTTGTGGAAGAAGATGGGCACTAATTTACAATTTAGTAGTGCATATCACCCACAAAGAGATGGATAGATAGATATTATGAATAGGAGATTGGGAAATTTGTTGAGATTCATAGTGGGAGAGAATCCCAAGCAATGGGACTTGGCTTTACCACAAGATAAGTTTGCATATAGTAGTTCATTGAATACATAAACAGGAAAGTCACCATTTCAAATTATTTATGGGAGAAATTCTATTGGTATTGTAGATTTGGTACAATTATCTATTGAAGATCAAATTAGTGATAATGTAGAACCATTTACAAAGCATTTGCAGTAGTTTCATGGAGTAAGAAATAATTTGCAATAAAGTAATGAGAAATATAAAGCAACAACAGATGTTGGAAGAAGATCCAAGGTATTTGAAGAAGTATAATTGGTAATGGTTTACTTAAGGAAAGAAATAGTTCCAAAAGACACGTAGAACAAGTTGATGTACAAGAAAATTGGACCATGCAGAATTGTGAAGAAAATCAATGAGAATGCTTATGAGATGAGTTTACCACATATTTTTAATATCTCCTCAGTATTTAATGTTTCAAATTTATATGAAGTCCATGGATAATATGGTGAAGGTGACAAAGATGAAGAAGTAAACTGGGAGCAGCGGGTTCCAAAGAATAAGGAAAATATAGTGCAGCTTTTGGATATGAAGATAGTAAGTAGAAGGCAAGGGAATTATGATAGGTATCTAGTATAGTGGGAAGGATTAAAGAAAGAAGAAAAAACTTGGATTACAAAATGGGAGTTGAAGAAGATTGACAAGGTAAAATGGCAGCAATGCAATTATAAAAACTCGTAGGCATTGAGTTGTTTTCTACCAGAGGAGAATGATGTAGAAAAAATAGTCCAACCTTCTTGAGGCCATAAATTTTGACCCGTAGCTCAGTTTGAGCTCTTCCACACGTCAAAATGACTATTTCAAAAAAATTGTTGTTGTCCCAAGAATTTATACCTATTTATGGATGTTTTCAATATTTTTAAGAGTCCATACGTGATCAACTGAGGGTCCAAAATTACAATTTAATTATTTTTTCAAAATAAAATAAAATTAGAAATTGTATATTTTTAGGACTAGACTATAAATTTAGTTGAATTTTTTACTATAGGATAATTATAGTGTTTAATATATTTTAAGAGATTTTTAACGCTGTACACAGTTGCATGCAAATCTTACTGTAAATAATAGCTACCAAAAATAAATATGTTTTTTTATATTTTATTTTTTTTCAAATTTTTGCATATCAACTCTAATTTTGATTTGAGGCTTATTTAAGCATGGTTCAGATTTTTAATTATTTCAAGTCATTCAATTTGAATCAGTACAATTATTTTTTATAATCTTGGCCTATTGGTAATTTTATTATCTTGATAGTTTTTGGGTTGATTAATTGTGAGGAAAAATTGTCAAATTATATGAGATTAATGGAAAAATTGAATTGATTAGATTAATAAAAAAATATTATATTTATTGTATTGGGCGTATGGAAATAAATATTATGGTGTTTTATATTAGTTTGAGGTTATGGTTTCAATCTAAGAAAGAACAAAAATCAAGAATTAATTTACAAGACTAAGGGCAAGAAAATATATCAAAATCTTATATAAGAACATACACTATGATCTAAAGTGGAAAATAGAAAAAAAAAATTGAATAATAATCTGAGTAAAATATAGATAGTACCTGTCACCACAAGGGTTTAATATTTTATAGAAATGTCTACACAAATTTTAAGGTGTTGTTTCTTGATTTGATTATTTACAAAACTAATACAAAAAGATCTTTAGAGATTATGCAAATGCATTGAGAAAACTATATCATAAGATTAGTTAATTGGATCTCTCTATCCCTTGACTTTTCAATTCTAAAAATAGTAAGTATTCTATCAATATGTATTTCACATTCAATTTGTTTATTCTAAGTGTCCTATTTTACATAATCTAAATTTTAGTGGTTTTATATTTTTTAGATAACCTAAGTCATAAATTAAAAAAAATTGTTTCCTATCAGTATGTCTTCAAGTACTCGCATGTGCAGTATGGTAAAGAAGAACACACACACACACACACACACACACACACACACACACACACACACACACACACACACACACACACACACACACACACACACACACACACACACACACACACACACACACACACACACACACACACACACACACACAATTTAATGTAAAATGGTTGAGTTAAGTCAATAAAGAATAAAGTTATTGTGTTTTGTTTATTTTTTAAAGTGCATTCCCAAGGTGAAATATTGTGTATTGTTTAATCTCACGTGTTTCCTATTTTTCATATTTATTCTTACATTAAATATTTTTTCAATATTTTTCATATATTTTTGGTTTATTGGTCTATTTTTTCTACACATGCATCATCCTCGATATTATTTATACCTTTCGTGGTACTTTTAATTCTAAATTCAACATGTGTTGTGTCATCCTTATTTTTTGTGCACTTTGTAACACTATTTCACTCTTCTATACCTTAATCTCAACCTCAACAACCTTGTGTACATGTGGTTTTTGTACATTGTTTTCCATTTTCCATGGTCACTCATTTGGATACTTCTTTGTACACAAGACCCACCTGTAAATCATTTTTAGTTTGCCATGAAATATATATTTTTCAAAGGACTCAATGTTGGCGTTCCCATTTGAACTCATGTTTCCTTCATCAATTTGTTTAATCATACTTTTGCATTGATCAAGATGTTTTTCATCTCCAAATCATTCATATTCGCATCAATGATTAATTCCTAATCATAGTGCATCTTTTCCATTTGACACATTTCCCATGGTATTTATTGAACTGAATCTTGTGATCCTCATACTTTGTTTAAGCCACGATTTCAACAAAGGCTTTATTACTCCTTTTATTTTCAATAATGAAAGGACTTCCTATCTTTCTAACTCACTTTTGATGAGGATTTTTATTCATGTTTTATTTTACTTTATCCCAAATCTAAGGCATAATTGTTATTATTTCGTGTGCATCTTGCAAGATATCTCTATGCACACATAAATCAAGGAGTACTCTTTTCCTCATATCTTGTATACACTGCATAATTTTTCTATGGAGTAGTAGGTTACCAATCTCTATATCTTTTATTTCCATCCCACTTCTCATAGCAATTTTAATCTTTGGACCTCTAGCATCTTACACATATATTTTTTCTTACCCCCAAGCTCTTTTATGACCAGTACATATCATTCCTACACCCTTCTATGTTTGATCCTTCTTGATGATTTTCTTGAGTGTTTCTATCTTTGCTTTCACTAGATAGAGCTTCATGGGGCGGTGATGGAATGGATTGGCATGGGCATCCAAGTAGTTGACATGATTGTTGCTCGCTTAGCGAACCTCGCTCTCCTCTGCCTCAAAATTAGTTACCTCCTCTATCACAATATTGGGATTGGGATCCTTCTCATTGCTTCGGGAAGTTCTTGCACCTAGGTTTTGACTATGTAAACTCTTAAACCTACTCTAAATGACACTAAATAGATAACTCAAAAAACATGAAGGCAATGAATGAATCTAATAATCAAAACAACTATTGTGAAATTTTACCTTATCATGATGATGTTTCAAATATTTGTTAGGGAATACTTGATGACTGAGATCTTTAGCTTATAACTAGCATCTTTGTTATGGTTATTGAATTTCTTAATTTTATAATATTTTGGTGAATTTATAATTAATCATATAAATTGCTAATACTTTTATTTTGTTTTTTGAAGGGGCACTTTCCTGAAGACATTTCTTTTAAGTATTCCAAGCCCTTTTCTTTTAGGCATAAGTTGATAAACTTTGAGACATTATTCCATATGGCCAAGTAACAAGGCTATATTTCATCATATGTATCATCAGCCACACCCAACATTAAAACGAAATATGGAAATAACTTTTTTATTTGGTTGAAAAACCTCTTTAGTTCCTATATTTACAAGACGACTTAAGTTTAGAACGAAGTCCATTTTTTAAAATTATAAACAATTAAGTGAGTTTGTGATTTATTATTATACCTTCCCATACCAATTTATAATCGATTTAAATGGAATGAAGGTATAAGGTGGCAATGGGCCCTCCGGATGCAACTTTCTACTGTTGGAGGACTAAATGCAGAAATTGGCGCGGGGTTTGAGAAAGCAGGTGCTCGACAATACAGTTAAGTTACTTTTCTTTAACCATGGTGGGGATCCGAATATAAAATGCAAGGCAAAGTGAAATGGCTCTCCAAGAGACCAAATTTGATGGCCGTACGAACGCTTTTCAAAATTTTAATATTAAAATACGTCTAAAATTTTATAAAAATTGTTTTTGTGAACCCTTAAAATTTAAATATAATTATATATATTTAATTAAAAATTCAACACGAAGCGCGCGTCGTCGGTCGACCGTTACAATTAAATAATTATATATATTTAATGAATAGTGCACTGCTTTTTCTGACATGTTTTTCTCACCAGTTTGATCGTGGCTAAATGCTCTGTGGAGGGTTTTGATTTTGGTGTTGGTGTTGGTCGGCTTATTGCAGGTCAGGCGATGTCAAAAAAGCCGCAATGTATTTGTAGGCGTTTCATCTTTCAATCATTTACACTTGGAAAATGGATGTTTCTCGTTTGCCTTGCCAAGGAAAATGGATCCCCTATATTTATAGATTTCTCTTCATTTGTTTCTGCCACCACCACAGAGAAATCTCGTACAAATGAATGTGTAATGGGAGATTTCTGGAATGTGGTGAAGGGCAAGACTTCCATGGCTGATCAGCTAGGTAAGGCCGAGGAGTATATCCTCTCTCTGCAGGGGAAGATCGATGAGCTTTCTAAGAAACGAGATGACCTAAAAATGAATGAAAAGCAATACTGTCACAGAGACAATGGGATGCCTTTGAATGAGTCTGAGACATTTCGTGAGGTGAATGTACGCCATGTTGGATCACGTGTCGTAGTCAATACAAACACTTTGAGAGAGCAGATGGTATTGTCTGAGCTTCTACTTGCAGTTGAAGAAGAAGTCCTTCAAATACTTAATGCCACATTTTTCACCACAGATTGCAAAATCTTTCACGCCCTTCATTGCAAGGTAGTAACCTATTTTCTCACAGCTTAAACATTGTTTCAGCATTAAATTAGTTACCAGCAGATGTGTTATTTCAGGTATTGGATATGGAGACTTTCAAGAGCAGCGACAAGCTTGAGCACAAAATTTGGCAGTTGATGAGACAAGATTCCATTTGAGATGAGTATGCGGCCAAAGCTAAAAGATTTTCATTACAATTTCTGCTTTTGAGGATGTGTGACTTTGAACAATACAAAGTATGTTCCTTTGAGATTATGA
Source organism: Torreya grandis (assembly GCA_037957365.1). Lineage (NCBI taxonomy): Eukaryota > Viridiplantae > Streptophyta > Pinopsida > Cupressales > Taxaceae > Torreya > Torreya grandis. The sequence goes on from JARHVA010006853.1 coordinate 417,949, forward strand.
GTAAAAATGCATTGATGTGACATGGTTAAAAGATTTACATACTCCATTTAATAATTAGTTAAGATACAGCTACCAAATAGTAAATTAACAAAGGAGCCAGTTGGATAAAAAAAATTAAAACGCTTTTCCTCTGAATTGAAAATAATTAAGTAAATAAACAGTTTAAATCTTAATTTAACTTCTAAGTAGTTTAAGTTTAACTTTCTTACCGAGCACCCCGGTTTAGTGTTTGGCTGTGGACTTACAGCTACATGTTAATGGACATAGTGTGCTCTATGTTTTGCCTGAAAAGTAAGGTTTACACGGGAAAAGGTCCTTATGAGAGTTTAGATAGAAAAGACTTATTGTTTTCTATTTGGTTTTTTTAATTAAAAAAATTGAGTGGATAAAGTTTAAACAATCCAAAGTTACCATACATGAAAATTAACTACATGGAGGAGAAGATCCCATGCATAAACTATATGTATAGGAGTATATAAACTATATATATAGGTTTACATGAAAACACATTTTTGTATTTGAATTTGGTTATAATTGGTTGAATGTGTTATGTTGGTTGTAGAAGTTTTACGTTCTATTCTAAAATTAATTATTTATATATAGTTAGTTTTAGAATAATATGTGAAATTTTATATATATATATATATATATATATATATATATATATGAAGTATAGAGTTTTATATAATTTATTTTACAGCGATATATACTAAAAATATCGTCTGTATTTATACTTAATTTTATTACAATAATATGGATGGGGTAACAAGTTAGTTTTGGTTAGTCTAGAGTACACATCAAATTACAATCTTTGGATCTATGGATTATGAGATTTAGAGGGAAACTTTTGTCATGTTATTCTAAATCTTAAATAATTTATAGTATTAGATTTAAAACATCTTAAGTGTTTGACCTCAAAGTTTCATGCATCTTATCTTTGGGTTGTTTACATATACATTTATGCTCTCTACTATAAATAGAGTCGAGGCTATTGTAATTCTTCAAGAACACAAATATTGTATTTTTTCAAGTTAGACACAGGGTAAAAAAATCCTTATTTGGTTAGGGGTTGTTAATTAACATAAGAACTTGACCTTATTTAATTCACAACTTAATTATTGTTTTCAATTTGAATATAATAAAATATATTGATGTGATCATAATATATATGCTACCACAATTCACAAGGGTCTAAACCACGTCATAAATTTAATACCCAACTATGTGACCTCTAATACATAAATTCATTTCTATTATATCTTAATACAATTAATATAATCAACCGCGCAATTATAATTATTGGTAATATTAACAAATTTAGTATCTCACTAGGGGTCATTATTCCTCTACTACCATATTAGATTATGCTACTATAGACCACATACTATATTATTAAAAAGAGTGGCCACATCAAATTATACTTAATGCATCCACATGGCATCACCTAAACCTTGTGGATGTGATCAAAGAAATAAGCTACTATAATGTGTCAATAGGATTAAAAAATACCATGTAGATCACCATGAATTTAGTATAATATTTGAGATGAATGAAGCAATAGTCCACCCCATCTACATATCAACCAAGTATATATTAATGTAGTGAATATTTTGATGCATTAAGGGGATACTACTTTATGATATATATGTATACTTGAATACTTAGTGTGGGTTTCACACAAGTCATTGGCATCACATTTGAGGTAAAATGACTATTGGGTGCCTCACGTACTAAGTGTCACTAAATTCAAAATAATATTTAAATTATTTAACATGACCACAACCCACTAACTAGATTCATAGTCCCTTGTTCTAATATTGTGACTTTTTCTAGCCTCCATATAATTATAAATACTTTAAAATCATCAAAAAATGCCAAAAAATAAGTAATTTACTTTTAACAATTTGATGATATCTCAAATTGATTGACCCATGTGTCTTTTGTGATTATTCATCTACAAATGGTTCAACTAGATACCATTTTAAAATTCTAAATGGGTTAAAGTTTAGTCTAAAAATAATTGGATCCATCTCTCAATCGAGTTACAATCTATTCAAAAAATTGGAAGGTAAATTATGAGCATGTTGGTAGGATGGACATGAGTTATGTCCATCATGGCTTTCTATAGGACCAAATATATAAAACACTATGTATAGTTTATAAAAATGATTTAACTTTGTACATGGTGGAACAACCCTACTAGGTTTGACATAGATAAAAATTATTCTATTTTTAAATTTAATACATATATAATAAATATTTGACACCGTAAGAATCTAAACAAAGATCATATGAAATACACAAGTGTGATAAGATTATATACATATTACATCATAAGTCATTGATTCTAATATCATAAGAACATAACATAATATGAATATAAAAAGTAATTATACTAACTCAACCATAACTGAAACAAGTCTATATCTACCATTGTCAATGTACAATACTGAACAATTAAAATTTTTCAAGAAAATATCCATTAGTAAGTATAATACAATGCAATGCACATATAAGATACATGGTTCCCCTAGATCATATTGATTGAACTCAAGTATTTGTAGAAATCTCAAGTGTCATCTCAATAAGTAGCATTGTTTTAGAGAGGGAGAGCATCATCTAAGTGTTTTTCCACACCAATGATGGACCAATAGTACATCCCACTATTCACATCAAGAAATCACTCTCCCTTCATGAATGAGTAGATAGTGATGGTGTGGGAATCCAAAAAGACAAGCAAGTGCACGCATGTTGTATGATTTCTAAAACAAAACATGTAATGTATCATAGAAAACTCATTTTATTGCAATATATACCACAAACATGTAAATCATACTCATGAAATTATAATATCCCACTACACATACTTTGGCCCAAAGTTTTATAAATAATAGATAATAATAACAATCTATAGATCAATCAAAATTCATACACACCACTTAAGTGGATTACTTTCATCTGATATTTTGATGGTATTAAACTAGTGAAGTTCATCTCACTCTGTACTTTGTATCAACAATGCAAGATTGATCAAACATAATTTAACCACATGATTCATATAATTTACATCTTACTAGAAACCATATCACATAACATGCTGAACATCAGAGATATTAAACATACTTTTAGTCTATCAAACATATGAATGAATACTAAATTATTTTCTATCCCATACTAAAAATAATGACTACATTTAGTAACACATAGGTAAAATATATATTAAAATTCAGATTCAAACTACCAAAATTAGTTTCCAAACACACCACCAAACCCCTATTACCATAGTTTCATATTTGAAGACATAACTTCTAGTTTTCTACACTCAGTCATATAATGTACTCTTAAATACATGGAACCGTAAGATTCCATTCAAATAACTAGACATAACAAATTGAGTCACAATTTATAGGAAACACATAATACTATATCTTATCCTTCGCTATACTCTTAGAAGTTATATGCACGCATAACTAAGATTTTATTTTATAAGAATCTATAACATAGTTTGAACCACTTATTAAAATATAATTAATAATATGCACCCATATGTACATATATATACTATTCATAAAAATAACCAACAAATATACATATAGTCCATCAAAAATATGAATGAGTTCTAGGTATATCAAATTTTTTAGTTTTCTACCACATGGTCATGTGATATATTTAAATTGTAGTATTCTATGATTTTCCATAATATCATAGTTCACAACTACATAATTAAATAATGAAAATTATGATTTCAAGAATCAAATCATCCACACTCATAAATAATAATCAGGTAGTATGAAATTATACTACTCTTAGATATATGCCAAGTTTTAAACTACACATTACTATAACTTATAGGTACTCAACATGATGCAGAATTATATGCTATATATATCTCAATATTTTTACATATTTTAACTCTCATAACATGTATCACACATAAGTATTTGATGATAAATAAATATAAACTAACGATTAGTCATAGCCTTTCCAGAGAGTCATATAATTCATAACTAAATTGTACCTTATATGAACATAACACAATATATATTTACTCTTCTAAGAGATCGTTATAAAATTTTATAATTTTGGTTCCTTAGACACCTTATTAATCAATATAACCATTCATTTATCTATATCCTAGGCATAAGAGACAATACACCTATATATGAAATAATTTAATATGGTTACATAAGTTCATGAATAAATATGCTTCCTATATATGAATAATCATACATCATAATGTGTATTAGATATAAGAATATAAATGATATGAATAAACATGATATCAATTTTCAATATATATCTTAACCAATATGTCCTTACAATCTCAACAATCACTATCATATTGACGATCCTTGTAAAACACAAAATTTAACTAGACATTACTTCATAGTTTTATCCCTAACAAAATAGAATTCCATCCTAATGTACTCCCATGTATATAACTCTATATTCCTAAATAATATAGATAGATAGTATTTGGTTGTAACATCATTGAAAGGGTAAACATAAACACTATGTCACAAAGATCATCTTAATACATAATAATACTTTAATCTTGGCATCTTATAAAATAATGATATTGATATAATTATCATAATGCAATCTAAATCTCACATAAATGGATGATACAAATACCACATTTAAGGTAAATCATATGATTAAATGACATACTTGCTGCACTTAATTACATAATTAAATTGATAGATAATTATATGGCATAATTAAAATGGCATACTTGCTACACTTAACAACAAGTCAAAGGGAAAAAATTATCGTTGGTTGTTACATTACTATTAAATTAAATAAATAATTATCCTTACATTACATTATACGTCATTGGTTATTAAATTAGTTATCATTTATGTTTGAAGGAAATAAATGTTTCTACATTAACCAAATATACTTTCTACACCTTCAAGATGAAAATCTACAAATTTAAGATGAGTCATTGTAATTATAATCTTAAATTATATGCATATAATGAAATGCCCTATTGCTGATATTATAATTTTTATATTAAATACATATCACTATATTTGTCATGATTTAAATTATATCACTGATAATTCATTTAAAATGATGTAGCTAATATAAATTAGCTAGTTCACTATTATTTTGCATAAATAAATTACTATTGAACAAGTCCATGCTTCAATACAGTGATGGGTATGAATACGATGTACTTTATCAATTTATACTAACTTTAAACAATAGTAACTTATGGGTAAGTTGATGCTTCATGTATGTATAAGGAAATTTTAGCTTGATAGTTAAGAATTTACTTTAAATAACACAATGATTTACTTTAAACAATAGTAATTTCTTCTATATTTCTAATAAATAACTAATACTCACTCAAGTTTGCTGGAATAAATTACCATCCCAATTCAGAGTTGTAGTGTAGTAATTGTAATCTTCTTTATTTTTATTCAGTTCTTGTTAAACTTGCATAATATATTTAAATCAATTTCTTATTAAAATTTAGTAAATGCAATTATAAACATAGTAATTGTAATATGCATTTAGTGGATAGCTTCAGTTGTAGCAATTCAATAGAAGCATTAATGGTACTTGCAATATAATAATTGAAGTGATTAATTTTATCTTATTGCATGGTCTATCACAAACACTTTGGATTCAGCTATATCCATGTACACATGCCAAGGGATTGCTAATGCACTAGGTTTCATAAAAGGAAGATTCAATATTCTTTTTTTTACATAATGCTACTATGACAAAACATTAAATTTTTGAATAGCATTTCAAAATACCATATATTCTTTTAAAGGCAGACATATATCATCTATAGATTAAAATAACCATATTCAACCAATGTAATAACATAGTTGTTTAAAAAATTTAAAATAGTTTCATTTCATCTATAAACCATAGTTCTGATTTTTTTTTGGGATGCCTAGGTTAATACAAGAGTGTAAAATATATCTTATTGACTTTTATTTAAATTACCCTGCTTAACCAATATGACTGATATGTCTAATTCGATATATCTATGCTTACATAATTCAATATACATATCAAGTTTACTTTAAATAGTTCATAGAATTCCACTAAACATAATACATTGCCTACCTTACAATGTTGACCTGAATTTACTTGGCTTTGTCAGGTTCTTTTCCTCTACTTCCCTTATTCTACCAGATCATTTATTTTTTTCTATGTTGTATTTCATTTTTGTTTTAAGCTTGTTTTCCATATCTTTATTATTTATTTCTCATGATTTTTTTATTTCCATTTGAAGGTTACTCTTTTATTTAAATATTGAGTTTATCTCTCCTTTTATTTTATTCCATTTATTTGTTTATTTATTTTAATATTTATTTCTTAATTTTTTCATTTATTTCTAATCTTTTAGATGTCATCAAATAATTTCTAACACTAATTATAAAAATCAGTATATTTACTAATTGAATTAGCATCTAAAAATGTCATGACAAATTAATGACAAACAAATCAATAAATCCTAATTTAATTATAGTTAGAAAAATATCTAAAATATTAATGGACTTCAATGAAATCACACAAGATAAAATCACATTAGCATAAATCTGGACTAACATACAATTCATGCAAGATTAATATCAAATAACCAATTAAACTATGCTAGCAACTATGGTTAAACTAGGTAATGCAAATAACATCAAAATATGATATACTAACCATTATGATACATCTAATCATGTGTTAAATATTGTGATGTGTGCAAGGTTCTAGTTAGTTTCTCTAGCATCTTTTGACATCTCAATCTACGTGACCCTCTCTGATGATGCTCTCACTCCATCACACTCTAAGCTATGGTTCTCCTGCATCAACCTCATAACAAGTGGGTAGTTAAACCATAGTAGCATGATAAAATTATGGAATAAAATATAGCTAAGATAACAATCTAATATATTCATAATGTAAACACACACTATAGCTATCTCATAGCAATGTAAATATGTATTGTATGAAATATCTTATTGCCCCATAATAGTATATATTTCAAAGCTTAGTAAAAAACAACCAAATCTAATTTGTCAATTATAAATATTCATGGATAATCAAAGAGTTTACTTGGCAAGGAAATTAGGATGTAATACATGGTCCCCACAAGTATATTTTATAGTGAATGTGACCTATATTAAATTATAAATTAAAAATAAATAATAATTAAACTATAAGGTTCTATTACACATTTAAATATCTTTATTTAAAGTCATAATCCCATGCATAATGATCCAAGTGATCTTTCCATATATTCATATTCAGAGTAATAAAAAGTGAAAGGATCTGGTATGATGAGATGTGGAAGGATTATAAGCTTAAAAATCCATAGTTTCTATAGATTCATAAGGATAAATAGGTAGAAGGGTATATCAATATGTTACTCATCATTAAAGTGATTTTGCTAAGCAACATGATCCTATTCACTTGTTTCACTTTGACCAATAGCCATTTATGTGAACCAAATCACCACAATGAATTTTGATATATGAGAATGAAGATAAAAATGAAATTATGCCAACAAAGAAAATTTATTTTCATTTTGACAATATCAAAAGGCTATATTATATGTCATTAGTCGGGATCTACTCATTCAAAGTGTATTCCATGTGATGTAAGTGTTTCCCCTTAGATTATTTGATGACGTGGTTTTTATGCACACTCTAAAAACCTTACGAGGTAGCTTCTAAAGTTATATGATGGGTGAAAAGTATTCACTCAAAGGCATGAGCTGTTAGGTATTCAGTTTTGTAACAAAAAAGTTGGTGAAATAGCGGTGAGTGAAGTTGTTTGTTTATTATAGATGCATTACCTATGGATGAAATTGAATCTACTTGATATGGGTGGATGGATAATGGTTCTAACCTAAGGTGTCCATGACTACAAAAAAACAAAAAGTAAGAAAGGACAAATAGAAAAGAAGGCATGTGGATCACACAAGATGAAACTTTTTTAAATCAGAACTTGCACTAAAGATTGGACAAGGAATCAGGTATAAATAGATGTTACAAGGTATTTTATCATGCAAATAATAAAATATAATTAGAATTCGAATATAACCTTAATAAAACAAACTCAATAACATATAATCAAAACTTTAAATTATGTATGTAATATTATGTTAGCACATCTACAAGGGGATTATGACTAATATGCAAAAGGCATTCAAATAAAAAATACCTCAATATGAATAATTTTATTAAAAAATAACTTTTCCATAATAAGAATACTAGTAAATGAAACTAAATAACTTCTTACACAATCGACATGCTTAGACAAGAATCAAGATTTGCACAATGAGATCAATTATAAAACTTTCTTTAGAATTTCATATTATTTTCAAAAGCCTAAATTCTCCTCCATTTGGAATAGGAGGATATAAGTATAAACAATCTTGGGATTTTTAAGACCTCATCTCTCAAGAGAAGTAAAAAAAATATTTTTATAAATATATCTGTGTCAACCATCATGCAAAGAATGCATGTACAAAATAATTTCCCAAAATAGAGTCTTTCAACTAAAATATAATATATACATGTAAAAATAGATTAGTAACTAATGTTCTAAGTTAGATAAACATGAAAATATATATCTATAACTATAGGGGTGCTAATGTGGCTGATTTAATTATTTTTAGAATTAATATTAAACCCTAAGTAGATAAAAGTCTGCATAGAATCAGAGAGTTAAAAAATAAATAATTAAGCATACTGATTTTAAAACTATTGTAATTATAAAGTATTCTAAAAATAGTGAACATTTATGAGAAATATTACTTGGCATGAAAAGTAAGCGAGAAGGACGTTCTGACACTTACAAACTTGATCTTTCATTGGGTTAATTTTCAAGACCCAGATCCATGTGTCATAAATAACCAGAAATAGCCTTAGACAATAGTGTGGCCCCCTTTACCAATAAAATTTTGAGATATAGTCTAAGGACAACTTGTTATAGTCCTGCTCAGATTCTTCACAAATGATTTCTAGGTTCTATGTCTTATTCAAATGATGGTCTAATTTTCAAGTTTGCAATCAATACTTTTTATTGTAGATATTTTTCCTTCAAAACCATATATTTTTATGCTTGTAAGGGTTTGATTGAATACCATGAGAAAAATGGGTAAGTGGGTTTGATTTTTTATACATGTGATCCGCACCTATGTGTAGCATGTTACCTACATACAAATGATCCTAGGAGGGATCAAACAAGATGTAGTTCTTTTGCTTATGTTATATGTGTGAATGTATGTAAATGCTATAATGCCTGAGAGGATGTTTTAGAGGCCATTTAACATATAGATACCTACTATAGGGCTAGATTATTGAAGGTATAGTATGAATCAATATAATATTGGAAAACATGAGAGGTTTCCCTCAATATTATGTGGTAGTTTTATGTGCTTCTCTATGATATTGTCCTCCTAGAATATAAAAGTGTGAAAGTAGTGTTTATATAATTTTATAATAAAAATGACTTTGGAGGGTGACTTTTTAATAGGTTTAGGCCAACCCTAATTCTCGTAATGATATGAAAAATTACTTTTTGGAGGTTTTAGGGACCTAAATCACTAAGGTATTGTGCCATTATGGATCTCATGTGGTGTTATGAGTACTATTGTGAGTAAATTAAGCTTCTTGAGAAATTATGGAAATGTCATTTTTAGGAATTTGTACAATGTTTGGAAGGAAACTAAATCCATGCTCAAGCTTGTCTAATTTTGTGCTCCTATCCAATATGAATTTATGTGTATCTTATGATCCTACAACTATTTCAAATATGTAATAACTATTAAATCCTATCTATGTAATAATATATAATGTCTAGTCTCTAAGATAAACCTTTGTGAATGCCCCATTTTTTAGGTGTGTTACTAATCCTACACAAGAATTTAACTCAAAATAAATAGTCATGTAATATGTTTTTGTGATGTCAAAATTGATATTTGATTAATATTGAAAACATGGAGTATAATGACATCATTATTTAGGTAAACTGTGCATACAATAAATGTAATATGTATTTCAAAATAAACATTCATAGTAAGTGTGTTTATACAAATACAATAATGAAGCACATAGATAAGTGATTAACTAAATATATAACATTTACTATAACTACTTAAGGAGGGATACATAATATCCATCATGGCACTATAAAGATTAGGTTTATGCATGATGCCCATTATGGAAAAAAACTAAACAAAGAAAAATACAAGGTGTCATGGCCATGCCACATAATCAAATAGTACACACATGACACACAAAAAACTTAATATAAGACCAAATGATTATTTAATGATACATATTCAAATGTCACTCACTTAAATTGAAAACACATACAAATACATGTTCAAATTCTATCACACATGTAAAGAAGTGAATAAAGGAGGATTAAGGCCACATAGAAGGACATTTGGAAATGTCCACGTATAAATAAAAGACACATAAATACATTTTTAAATCTCCTCACATGCATACAGTCAAAGTCTTTGAGCATTAGAGCCACTAAAAAATGACATTTTAAAATATCCTCAAAATTAATATAGAATCCACACAATAGATGAAGCTAGGAAAATATTATATAGAGTGTTCATGAATATGTAATTCGATTAATACAATTCAAGTTGTAACTTGAGTATATTAAATAATTGAGATAAATAATAATATATCATAATGTTAGTGAGTGAGTAATATTGAAATATTTAATTATATGTAAAGATATGAGATCTGACTAAGATGACGTGGGAAAATAAAGATAAACCATGTATGTACCATTCCCCTTGTGAGTTAATCGATTACTATACATGTTGTAAGAATTTTGTGTGTGGTTTTAAATTGAGTCGTGATAATCTAAACTCACTAGGACAATAGTGGGGTTAGGGACACTAGATTAGTGCAATATTGTCCTCCACAATGCTAATGTCTAAATTCATTCTTTGAGTGTGTAATAATGAAAGTACCTAAGACTAAATTTGCAAACGGTTTTCTATGTGGTCTAAAATCACTCATGTACATTGGTGATGTATGATATAGAATTTAAAAAAATAAAATAATAATGTGGATAACTAAAATTATGTATAAACATGCTTAAGTCTTCATCTTGTTATTTTTGGCACAATTTACTATTTCTATATATTTTTCATATACGCGAACTGAGAAATAGAGAAAAGCATACTAATTGTTGACTCCCTTAAGAGTATTTCCATCAATAGATCCTATGGTGAAAAAAGTAATAGTGATTTATTTCAAATGAAAAGTACCATACAAATAATAGGTTTTGTATCATTACCATAACCATATTTTTAAAAATCAATATCTTCAGGATCTTACCAATTTGGATTATTGTAATCATCATCTATATTTTGAACTTGTTAAATGATGCTTTTGTCTTTGTTGTATCTTTATATGTATAAGGAACTTCCCCATACCATGGTATTGACTTTCTCAATTTATCTTATGCAATATATATTTTCCATGTGCCTTTAGTTATATGTCATTAGTTGTATTTATTTTTATGTTAGCTGAAAGTAGGTTTATTTTCTATTGCTTTGGTTCTAGATATGTATTATTTTTGTAAATGATTTAACTTTCCTTATCAAATTATATGTAAACTTTATTTTTTTTAGTCATTGATCATATTGATTCTAACAATGATCTTTCAAGCACAACATTATAAGCACTTGAATTTGAAATAATATGAAAAGTAAAACATCAATCTTTTGAAGTAAAAGAACATTCTAGATTAATTTATCCCGTGAATGTTATAAATGCATGATTTTGATCCAACTATTGATGTTTATTACCAAGATATTTAATAAATGATAGATATAAAATTAAGTCTTGATATTCCTTAACATTAACATTTGTAAACTATTTGCCATCTATGTTATCAGTGATAATGAAAGGGTCCTAATATGAGGAAAGGCTTAGAATTTACCCATATGTAACAACATTTAAAACTACATATTTTGTATGTATTTGATGATTTTTAATTGAATCCTTTTTTTGTGAAACCTGTTTTAAGATTTTTTTTGCTTATGTTGACTTTAATTTCACAACTTCTCTAGTAGTAATTTAACTTATTCTTGTTGTAACCTATGTTTTTCAAAGTGTTCCCTTTGTAATTGCTCTTTTTTTATTCTTTTTTATTTTTATTCTTGTTTTGTCGAAATTAGCTTGTTAAATATTTTTGTATTCTAATTATGTATTTTAAACTTTTTCTTGCTATCAATTGTCCTTTGGTAATCAATTTTTTACTAATTTTGATTTTGTCACTTATGGTTTTAAAATGCACTTATAAGGTGAATGGGTTGCTTAAGTGATATATAAATGATAGGATCACCACTGTCGATTATATTTTATATTTTGAACTTCAAATATAAATAATAATCTATATGATGTCCATGCATTCTGTGATATACACAATAATATTTTTATCTCTTTAGAGGTGTAGAGATGATTAGTAAGCATGTTAGTCAAGAATTAGTCCATAAACTATAAAACATGCATAAAGAACTAACTAACCAAGCCTATCTATTCCTATGGGAATTAAAAAGGATAAAAAGAAACAAATGAAAAAAAGTAATAACCATATTACCTTCCCAAATGGATTCACCATGCCCATGTGGCTCAAAAACATGTTCTCCCTTGATCAATCATTATTGTCTTTATCAAAAATGGTGGTAAACTCCTCTAATGCCTCAAGATCACTCCATAAAACCCAGGCTCTTGATGTTGAATTACTAAACTAGCCTATCAATGAAGCTTTATAGAAACAATTTAGAATTATAACTTTGAAATGTCCAAGATTTGAAGATATTTGAGCATAATAACCTTGCACCAAAATAAATGAGAAATGATGTCTATGGCCTCTCTATTTATAGATTTTTGAGATTGGTCAGGATCAACCTGAACCATCCATCTCAAGATTGAGATGTGTGGTTGAGGATAATCCTAATATTTAGAATTAAATCCATATTTATCCTTAATATGACCTTGGAAGGAGGGGAATTGAAGAGGCATGGGAGGCATTGACTAGGCATGGGTGACCCATAATCTTGATATTTTATGCACTTATGTCTTGATGGATGCCACCCCATAGATGATTTCACTAGGTAATGTAGATAATAAGAATCAATTTTCAAAAATAAATACTCAACAAATCTAATGGAAAATCCACTTAAGCCCTTGATTTGGATTAACTAGCTTTAAGCAAGGTTAATCAACATTTGTGCAATTCTTTGAAAATTGACCATCAACTAATCAAAATGGTTAGAAAGTCATATTACTGAGTAGTAATTTGACTAGAGAGGAATTATAAGGTGACGATAGATGCTTTGGAACTATATTCCCATTTAGGATGTTGCCAACAACAAATAAAAAAGGTACATGATGTGTACCAATGAATTATAAGAAAAGAGTGATCTAGAGTGCTAAATGACAAGACAGTCATTTTGACTTGAAATGATCTGATCAAAGTTAGCTGGCCCATAAATTTTATTACTCCATTTAAGGATACTTTGACATAAATTTCCACTTGTAAATGACAAGTTTCAACCATTTGACACGTTTTATGGATTTTGACCTAAAATGTGAATTTGAGTGCAATTTGAGTAAGATTGAAAATCTCAACACAAATGGTGTTAGGAATTGGATGTCTACAAGAGGATGTAGAGGAGGTAGTTTTATCAAATTATTTATAATCATTTCCCTAAGAATCTCATTTGAACTATTATTAGCCATTTCCATAGTTTTTGAATAATTTATTAGATATATATATATATATATATTTATATATATATATGTATGTATGCATGTATGTACACACACACACACATATACAGACATATATATATATATATATATATATATATATATATATATATATATATATATATACACATACATACATACATACATACATACATACATACATTTATATACATATACATACACACACACACACACACACACACACACACACACACACACACACACATATATATAGATATATATATTTGTTTCTATTTTTAATGTGAAACTTACTAGGTACAACATTTCTAGATGGATATTGACATAGATGATTAATACTAGCATATTCTTGATTCATTGCACATATAATCTAATGTTTAAATAATGCAATCTATGAACTAAAAACCTTAATTTTATTTTGTAACTTTATTATTAAATTTCCCATATTTATGATTTTATCCTTTAGAGCCTCACAAACACAAGCCCTAGATGCTTTAGATTGAACACACATATATACACCCTAAAGAGGAAATGTGGGAGATAGAGGGCTTTGAATAAGGATAGGTTGAGTAGATTTATTTATATCTACATGATGGGATACCTTACCTCTTGGGATAGTGATAACATGGACCTAGTTAGAGGGAAAGTAGCTATCACAAAGTCAAGAGTTAGGAGGAGAAAGAGATTCTTTTCTATCCATAAAATATGACACTAAAACCTAGAAAATTGTTGTTATAATAATAAATAACATATTTGGAAATCCTTAAAATGGAAAATGAGAATAGGAAAATTAAATTTAGAACTCATATTAATATTTATATTTAGAATTTTGCAACATTCAAATAAGAGATGTGTTCTTCATTATATTTCATCAAATTTTGGATTTATGTAAAATTTGAGGTGACAACATTATTCTGTAAGCTCAGGAGATTAGTATAATAATAATTACATTCACTGATTTGGAACTATTCTATTATGTTAATATTCTAAAATTATCAAGGTGTAATGATAAAATAATGACTTACTTGGGCAATAATTATATGGTAGGAATTAGAGTCTTTAAATTATTATGTAGAATGGATGAGTAATTGTGAACATGAATCAATAGTTGTATATAGGCTTGGAAAACAATGCCATGGGATGGACACTAGAAGGGTGGGATGCCTATTTACTATACAAGGATCATGTCAATTTGTAGTTAGGAATTAATTTTTTTGGTCCTTTATATCTTCCTCTACATATCTTTTATCTGGTGTAGGAGATTAGAATCACTTCCTGAGATTATTGTATGACTATTTTTTCTAAAAAAAACCTAGGTCCCTGACATATGAAGATCAATACAAATCAATGGGGTTAAAAGAGGTAAGTTATTGAAGTTGGGTGAGACATAAATATCTCATGTGTTAAACATTACCTACATACCAATACTTTGAAGAGGAATAAAACATCATGTAGTTATCCAATACTCTGATGGTGTGTGAATAAGTAGTGAAATATGCTAGATGTCGATGCAAAATAGTGTGATTAAGTGCCTTAATTGTGAATTTTGACGTTTAATATGTATTTAGACTTGTTATTTGTGATTTTATGGTTATATGAAATTATAATTTGGAGAAATAATTGAATTTATCTCAATGAGCGATTATGATTCTAATTATTTTTGATGTGGAATTCCCCTCCATGATAAATGGTTTCAAAATTATTTATATAGTCATATCTATGAAATGTCTTCAATTGGGGCTCATTATTGACATAGACTTACCTCCCTGTAGATTTTGAATTTTTAAATCAACCATTATTTAGTGGGAAGACATGAGAGGGGGAAAGGACACTAGAATAGTGCACTATAGTCCCCCAAGGTGCTTTTATCCAATGGATGATTGCTCATGATAAGTGTTAGCTAGGGCATAAAAGGTCTCTAATGTTGATAATAATAGCGATTAACACATTTAGGGGTCATCTATTAACTTATAAGAGTGTACAAGGTTGTCAAAAGTAATCAAAAGAGGCCCTAAAATATGTCTATAGATAAATGTCTAAGAGATTGGTCATAATTACATGATTTTATCTTTAATGTTAATTTGTGTGTCTACACTAGTTTGCATCATCCATGTGTCATTATAAAATCGTAGTATAATAACATATCAATGTATCACTTTCTAAGATATGCGTAGTTAAGGAGACATGCGTAAGTGATCTAAGTAGCTTAACATGGTATAAAGGTCATAAAAATATATCACATATTAAAATGAAACATATGGAATAAGATAACCCAAAAATCCACAAGGACTTTGAGTGGAGGAAATTCCAACATCTATATGTCAATATGTAAATTGTATATCTTACATCACACTCATATACCATGAAATGCATTTGTGTATGAAAAAAATTGGCCATCTACAAAACATGTGATGAATAACATAAGTGCAATCTATTAATCATGTCATTCGTACATATTGATTTTTTAATTTTTAATCTTTTTAATATTTTTATACTTTCATTTATTATTTGATTATTTTTGTGTTTTTTAAATATTTGATGATTAATGCCTACGAATCATAGAGTAAGTCATCCTGAATTGGATTGAAGTAAGTATATCCTACCTTGTCCTTGAAATTATGTAATTGCATTGCATTTTATTATTCTATTTTTTATATTTCATACTTTTTTCATGTCAGTATCATTGAATACCATTTATTTTTATGAATACTATTGTTATTTCATTTGATTGTCTTTTATTTACGTAGAAAAGAAGTATATTGACTAGTATGGTAATATATCCAATGAATGTACTATAATTTGGATTATTTAAGTCCTTAAAGGTGAGCCTCTAGTGTCTTAAGAATGTGAAAGTACATAATTTTATATGTTGTATTCATCAATTTGAATTTGTTATTGATAAGCACCCTCTGTATGCCCATGAATCATAGAATAAGTTATACTCGATTGGTTTGAAGTTAGTATATCATACCTTATCCATGAAAATATGTAATTAAATTGCATTTTATTCCATTTTTTAAATTATTCATACTTTTTTCATGTCATTATTTTTAATTTTGATTATCTTTTATTTACGTAGGAAAGAAGTATATTGATTTGTTTAGTTCATCATATCATGCATAATGTATAGTCATTAAAATCCTCATGTGAGTGTAAACTATGTAGTAAAATCTATTACTCATATAAATGTGTCCATAAATTTTATACCTTAATCAATTTTTTGGTAGCATATGGGTCAAAGCATAATAGTTTATCCCACTTTTGGCATAAAGAGACCACACACATTTTCATCTTCTCCTCAAAATATCTTGAGTTTGGGTCATTGAAATTAATCAAAAAATATGTTTTAGACTATATATACAAATACATAGTGCATATATATTTTTCTAGTTTTTATAAAAATCATTAATTATTTTTAGGATTTATTTTTTAATGTTTTTTTTGGTCAGTCGGTGGGACACAGTATTATACTTTGACCCATATCAAATGAATTTATTGTAATGTGGATTGTTTAAGTCTTTAATATTGAGCCCCTAGTTTTGTAAGAATGTGAATGCACATATATTTTAGATGTGGTGCTCATCAATTTGAATTTATTATTATAAGTTCCCTCTATATACACTATAATGGTTAAAGCTTCCTATATAGTCCATTATTTTTATTGATTTTATTGAATATAATTACTTCCACATCTTTCACCAATGATGACAAAATATTTCACGCCTTTCATTTCAAGGTAGTAATATATTATTTAGTAGTGTAATCACACTTTTATTATGAAATTAATTACTTTTAGATGTTTATTTTCAGGTAAAGGAGAGGAGGTAGTAATTGTGTGTTCTAAATTTTCACTTATGTGGTGCCTAAACCATACCATGTTAACATTTAAAATTGATATCGATAGATATCTTAGTGTGTCTAATTTTTAATTCTATATTTTTAATATGTGACATGTTAGTACAGTCCTAAAGTTTTGATTAATATATGAGGGGTTGTTATAAAGATTTTTTGAAGGTCAAACCAATCTTTCATCATGTCATTTCAAAAAATATATAAATGGATACTAAAAGTGGGTCATTAAAATCCTTGTTGATAGTGTTCAACCCATAGTATATATGTTGTTAGATCAAGGTGACAAAACATTAACACCTCACCACCTATTAGTTATTACCCATCAACTGGGATTGAGGGAAACCCATGTGCATAGTAATTATCACCTACCAGTCTAAACCATTAGCTTAGTTAATTTTCATGCATGTTATTGAAGAGAAAAGTAGATGGAGGGATAGCTTGAATGGTACATTGTAATAAGAATAGAAGACTAATCTACAATGATGCCAATCTTGAATTCCATTGGTGTTCACTTTCCATTGCTGCTTCTAATAGATATTTTTTATACCTCACTAAGGTTATGACCCAAATGGATTAAAAATTATAAATATAGATTCAAATACTTTTTTAAAAATAAATAATTTTGTTGATCTTTGAGCTATTCCGTTGATTCTTAGGATTAAATCTACACCTCATAGACTAAAACTAATGATTTTTTTAGTATTATAGGCTAATTAATTTGAATTATACATAAATGGAAAACTGGGTCTAGGTCTCAATCTTTGAATATTTAAAAAAATTATTAGTTTAAAAAAACTATGAATGTGGCTTAGAATGTTTGTGAAAAATAATTAATGTAATTTATCTATGAAAATCATTTTTTGAATTATTAAATTGTAATAGTTAACTATAGTTTAATTTACTATAGTAAATCAATGAATCTATTAGTTTAGGCCTTTTTCCCACTAGGCTCTGGTTACATGTTTCATTACCTTGCTTAGGGATCTAGAGGTTATGCTTATTACTTGAAAATATTACTACCACATTCACTAGAATGTATGGTATCTTTCCCTCTCTAACCTATATATAGACTTATCTCCATTTGTATTATTCATTCATCATGTTATAGAGTATTTCATTTTTTATTAATTTTTTTAATAGTATTTATCTATGCTTGATTTCATTCATTAGTAATTTCATTGTTATATGCACTTGACTCATAAGATCACTCCATCATCTACAATTCATTGATCTAGTGATTCTGACTGTAACTCTTCTACGATATCAGAGGGCCAATCCATGTTCATATTTTTTGGTCGGTTGGTTATTTGCTATGTTTTTATGAAATCATGAGATTTGATATTGTATTATCACATGAATTCTTGAGAGAAATATTTTAGATTTCAGATCTAAAGGTTTTGAATCCATTATTTCATGGCATTGAAATTTAATTTATTGTTTTATTTGATTTTCCATCAGCAATTTTTTTTGGGGTTATGGAAATTAGAGACCTAGTTTGATAATCAATTTCTCAAATCTACAGGATTGTAAATCTTTGGATTCAAACAAAGGTGTTGAAATTCTAGAGATTTTAGATTTACAATTTTTTTTTGGAAAACATGTTACTTTGAATCTGTATCTTGTTTACATTATTTTTATGACTTTGGTTGTAGATCTATGCATTTATCTATTGTTAATTCCTCTAATTATCATATGACACTATCATTCATACTTACAAGTTCATCAAAAATTAACATTGCATAAATTTATTTTGGTTGTACAAGGTATGCTTACAGATTTAAAAGTCTTTCAAAGACATTACTAGGTTGCATAAAAAACATGATTTCCATCATCTAATTGCTGAAAAGTTTGATGATCTCTCATTTGAATGTTTTGATTTCATTTTACACTTGATGAAGGTAGTGTGAAAGAAGATGCATAATGTGTAGATCAGGTTTTCTCTCTGAAGTCTTCCCATACATGCCCTCTTCTGATCATCTACTATATGCATCTAACAAGAACAATCTATCATACACCATGAAAAGCTACCTCAACCTGATCTCCCTCATTGGTCTCCAACCTTGATGCCTGATCTCCATTTATTTCCTGGCATTCTTTCAAGTTGAGGTTGAGATAATAAAGAAGGTCAAATTTAAGCTAGGTTTGTTGCTTTGCACTATGTGGTCTATTGAAAGTTAATTATTTTTCCTCCTCTATTGTGATTCAATCCCTCACATGGAGCCATCTACCATCCACACCATAGCTATGCATTGATTTCCTTAACTAACTAGTCTCGCCATTAGGAAACTGCTCTCCTAATATCCTTTCAAATTAGACCCCTATCCTATCTTTGTGGTTGATATAGATGAGATTACCTTCCATTGGGGAAGGTGTTAAGGATTATAAAACCATTTATTTCCATTGACTCACAATCATTCACTATCAATGTATGTTGGTAAACCTAAGGTCCTTTCTACACTAGTCTCATGATTTCTCTATCAAGATCTTTGCCTTTAATTTCTATCGATTTGTGGTTTCAAAAAAACCACCCATAGTTTCATTAAGAGTCATGTGAATTTACTTTGATTTGTGGAAATCACTTTTCGAGAAGGAATCCACTTATCTCTATGGAGGCTCTATTTTTGAGGTGGATATGGCCATTTTATTTACTAAAAAATGAATATTATTTTGAGGGGCTATTGTTTTTAGAGGATGGAGACATTGGTGGATGGATTTTTCCATGAAAGGTCCTTTGTCTTTTTTACATTACCATGAGATTTATTCTCACATGGTGGGGACAGTAATTTTTCATGTGGAGGTGATGTGTATTCACATGGTGTGGCACATAAATTTTTTTATTATTTTTTATTTAAAAAATAGTAAATCATAAAGGAGATTTGTAACTGAGTTTTTTATGCCTTTTATCTTTGTTTGATGAAGATGAATGGTGAGGCCTACGTTGGTAGGAAACCCTTTAAATTTTACACTCTGAGCTAGTTCCAACAACTAGTTGGGAGGCTAGGTAACCCTTTAGCATCAAGCACATTTTAATCATTTAGTGTAAAGTTTTATTAAAAATGGGCTATTAAAAAGAATTTATTTTGTTAATATCTTGTAAAAAATAGCTCAAAATTGGGTTCCATCTTTGTAAAAGTGTGTATTTTTTAATTTACCATGTAGCTAACCCATTTACATTTCAAAATGCACTAAATTATAAAGTGCCAAACTTTGGGGGGGCTACCTGACTAGTTCACACATTTACTTCTCCTCATACGGATGCATTATTGATAGAGTCTAACATCCTCCTATTTGTCATATTTATATTTCACATGTACTAATTTGGTCAATTACATTGATTACTCATTCTTATGAATTTATTATTATGACATTGATACTTAGAGTGTGCATTGCTACCCAATCATAGACACAGATTACTCATTCCTTGAGTGTGTTTTGTAATTGCAAACAGATGGGGTAACTCTTAATTTTATTTGGGAAGTTGTTGTGGGACCTTCATTATCTCATGAACATATTGAATTTTTTTAACCATTACCTATGGCTATTTAGTGACTACTTACACAGATTAGTCTTGTATTCCTATATGCATTATAAGTAGATCCAGACATCCATTTGAGTGTGCATTGTCACTTTTGCATATTTTGCTCTCATTTGACTAGACTTATTTTCAGTGTAGTCTGAAGTCCATCTCCAGAGCATACACTATCACCACAGATGAGGGGTGTTGTTTCATCTCAAGAGATCCTTCTTGTAAAGTATAATTATGCTTCATGGCTTGATTATATAGAACACTTGTTCACATCAAAAAATCATATTCCATTTTTATATGGTCAGATTCCTTCACCCACTGGTCTTAATTGGATTAATAAGTGGGATGATACCTATGACAAGGTTATTGACACTCTGTTACTACATATTTCTATTGATATTAATTACCATGTGGAACATATAGAGTGTCCATGCATTGTTTGGAGAATACTATAAAGTCTTTTTCGAGATTTAATTAATACTTACATCACACTTCCTCCACTTCCTATTGTCTCTTCTAAGACTATTGGATTCTCTCTCCATGATTTTATTTCTTGTGATGATACATTAATGACAGATAGTGCTCTTCCTTATATCAACCCATATTATAGGATGAGATTCTGCCATACCTTAATTATCTCATTATACAAAATTATTCTATTCTCGTGACAATTATTTCTCTTCCAAATCCTTCAATGCCTTTCACTTTAGAGTACTCCATTTTTTATAGTATGAGTACACCTATTGAGAGTATTGACAAATCAAATGTTCCTGTAGACATTCATCTTTTAGATATGAGTGCTTCATCTATAAACTAGTCTTTAGTTTTGATAGTTGTTGAATTTTGCTCTCCTATTCCCATAGACATTTTTTCAATGAATTTTCCATGTCATTCTTCTGACTGGTTCACTTTAGTGGTATTATTTTTAGATTCTATTCACATTCTTTCTAGACTTATGCCACATATATGATTTGGAACACATTCATAGATCTTAATACTAATACCTTCACCTTACTTTGTAGAATGGGTAGAATTTTAGTAGACACATTAGGCTCTTCCTTTTCTAAAGGGAAGAAACATTGTTTGATGCAGATGGAGCTTCTACAGTCTTCAAGCATAGGATCTTGTCATCGATGTTCATCATCTTTCGAGCTATGTAATTGGAGTGATGATTTATTCAACATCTTCATTTGGGGGGTGTTTTAGTATCCTCTTCTTCATTTCTCTCTTTTGGGGGATAGTTTTTTCCTGTGTTTTCTTCTTTTCTCTACCTTATGAGAGATTGCATTGTACATGGCTACCTCATCAGGCCTTGTTGCGGGACCTATTTTTTGTATCATCACCTACCTAAGTTTTGCTTATGAGGTCATGTTTATGTAGGCCTTTTTTCCATTCAATTATGGCTAAATGGTTATGCTCTAAAGGTTATGCTAGTTACATGGAAAGATTAGTACTATATTCACTTGAATAGATGGTATCTTTCCCTCTCTAACCTACATATATACCTCTCTCCCTTTGTATTCTTCATTCAATAGGGTATAGAGTATTTCATTTACTCTTATTACTTTTGTAGTATTTCTTTAAGCTTGATTTCATTTATTAGCAATTTTATTGTGATATGCACTTGCTTGACTCATGAGATCACTCCATCATCTATAATTTTTTGATATGGTGATCCTAGCTACAATTATTTTAGAATCATTTGAAATGAGTGATTATGGATTATAAAACTTAATGACCATATAAGGATAACTTGTATAGTAGACCCCCACTAAACATTTAGTTGATAATGATCAGTCCATCCTATGTATTAGTTAGATTGAAGTGATAAAGCATTAACAAATAACCACTTAACATTTAATACCTTTTGTCTAACATTGAATGAGCCCATCTCTACCCTCATTCTCACCTACCAGTTTGAATCTTCATCCTAGTAACTTTACATGTGTGTTTATGTTGAAGGGAATATAAAATATATGGTTAGTATAAATATTAAGATGTTAGAAAGATCAAAAGATAAATCTACAAATATGTTAGACCCCAACCTCCTCTCTTTACTTCCACCTTCCCTCCCTACAACAATAAACCCCCTAATTTGTAAGTGTTATTTACTTCTGCCATTTATGAAAAATCAATGTTTTTAGATGGTTTATTGATTGATTTCCTATTTACTTCCACCACTAATCCCCTATGTGATGGCACTAGTATTTCACCTATGGTATATCTTACGATTCACACAAGTAAACATTTTGTAGCCCTAGTGAAGTAGAGATTTCATCATAGCCATATCAAAGTGGAATATTGTTCATTTCCCATAATTTATTATGGGCGAGGTGTTTTATACCTCACTAAGGTTAGGACCGAAATGGGTTTAAATAATGTGGCTATGGATTGAAACATTTGTCAAAAAATAAATTATTTTATTAATTTATGTGAATCATTCTATGAATTATCAATATATAGTAACTATAGTTTAATTAAATATAATTGATCTATGAATCATTTGAAATTAATTCTAGTTTAATTTAGTGAAGTGGACCTATTAACTAAAGGGTTAGATCCCCACTTTTGGTACCCACATTAAACCCTGAAAATCCAAAATTAAGAAGTAGGCATACTTAGCTATTAAGCTATTGACTACATACATATAATTATTTTATGGGTCTATTGAATATATTGGTAATAACATTTTCATGTTGACTAGAATGACAAATAAAATTCACCTTATAATATAGAATTTTATAAATAATATACATTATTATGAGGTAACCTTAAATGCTAGTAATAGTAAATGAAAACCTTTAGGTCTTCCATAAACATACCACCTCTATTCTTTACCTCAATGTAGTGCACAATTAGGTGACACTTATTATGAATTACATCTTTTAATAAATTTTCCAATATTTTGAGTTTGTGGGTTATAATGATGTGTAGTTTAATAGGTATATGGTTCTTCATTGCTCACTTTTCCATCATTACTAACATTGCATTTATAGGTGAGATTTTTTAACCTCACTAAGGCCATAAGCTAAAGTGTCTTATGGTTTGGACACATTTACTTCAATTTTGTAGTTATTTATTTGTATGGATTATTTTATTTTGTTAATTGGGTTTATATTCAATATAATCGAGGTTATTCCAATATGAATCATAAGAGTATTAGAAGGAGCCAAATGTGTGACATTTAAACTTTAGTTAATAGTGCTCATTACATATTATGCATATACTTTGTTCGAAGTGCCAAAGCAATAACACCTAACCATACCTATAGTAGTTTAAAAAAACTAGCACAAATTGAGAATGCTCTCTTTAAATCTCTACCTGATTTGGCATGCATAAGCTATGTAATTATTTTTTTATCTTCTCAAATGCACTGATGTGAACTTTTTCATGTTGACTAGAAGGATAAGTCATTGTCATCTTGTAATAAATTATTTTGTAAAGGATATTAACTATTAAGATTAATGTACATTTAGGTGACAATTATTATGAATTGCATCTTTTTATCAAAATTTTCATTACTATGAATTTTCAAGATATAATTATATGTTGTTTAATAGGTATATTTTATTTTATTATTCATTTTTCCATCACTATTATCGATGGATTTACATCTGAGGTTTTTGAATCTCACTAAGGTCATGAGCCAAAGTGTAAATATATAATTTTTTTCATTTCACACATATTCGATCTTCATGGGAGTTAATTATTTCAATGTTACAGTTAATTATTTTATTTGTTTAAGCATTAATAATATTGTAATATAAAATCATTTTAAAGAATTCAAATCATAAAAATATGTTTCTTTCATTTATTTGTAGAGATTATTTTATTTTTTTAATCGTGTTTCAATTAAATATAAACAAGGTTGTGCCAATGTTAATCATAAAAGTATTACTATGAGCCAAAATTGGGACATTAAAACTTTAGTTAAAAAATTCTTAGCACATACTCTGCTTGCGCCCAGTTTGAGGTGACCAATCATTAACACTTTGCCATAATACATTTAATACCCAATAATGTGCATTGAATAAGTCCATCCTCATGCTAATTCACACCTACCACTTTAGAACTTTGTCCCTTTAAATTTGTATGTGCATCGCTGTTGAAGAGAAGAACTGATGTAGTGCATTTGCATTAATCTTAAAGTTGAAGACGCTATAAAATGTAGAGCATCATTTTAATATCTATATTTACACTGATGTTTAAAAACATTATTAATCATTGCATTATATTTATTAATACTTCAAATTTATATGGGATAGTCATTGCTCATTTATTAATTTATACTAATAATGTATTTATAGGTGAGGTTTTTTAGTTTGTCTTCACATTAGTTTGTCTTGTCATGGATAATGTTATGCCATGTAAACCATTTATTATGGATATAGTATTATCCTATAATGTTTCAAATTAAATTATTGAGAATTACTATACAATTAGATTAATATGTTTGTATGATTCACATTAGAATAACATAGATTGTATTGAATTGAAAAATGGATTTACTACCCTCACTAAAGTTTTAGGTGGAGTGTAGGTAAGGGGCTATTCATGCCCAATATGTCATCCTTAATGAAAACATGATACTTATATGAATGAAACTCATATATATAAATAAAATGCTTATTTTTACGAATTACATTCATGCAACTGATTTTTGTTAAAATATTATTGATGTCAATTAATATAAAATCTAACATAAAATTGTTAGTAATTTTTATAATCCATAATTACTCATTTTGAATGATTCACCAATTAACTAAACTAATTAATACTACAGATACTACAAATTTTTAGTTATAGTGAGGAATAAAAAACCTCACTTGTAAGAAGCAATGGATAAAAAATATAAGGATCAATCATGTTGGAAAATATGAGTGTAAATTGATATGGTTCTCTAGAAATATTTCCTTGATTTAGGTTATGAAATCTCTACATTTGTGAATCCAAATACATGTACCCAATTTACCATTTTTGCATAAGCTAAAAGAAATAAAGCTATAATAATAAAAAAACATATTCCTTTAATTTCATGAGGGACACACACACACACACACACACACACACACACACACACACACACACATATACACACATACACACACACACACACACACACACACACACACACACACACACACACATATATATATATATACATATATATACATATATATATACATACATACACACACACACACACACACATATATATATATATATACACACACACACACACACACACACACACACACATATATACATATATATACACACACACACACACATATATATATATACATATATATACATATATATGTATATATATATATATATGTATATGCATATATATGCATATATACATACACACATATATGTGTGTTTGTGTGTGTGTGTGTGTGTGTGTGTGTATGCATATATATACATATATATGTGTGTGTGTGTATATATATATATATGTATGTATGTATGTATGTATGTATGTACATACATACATACATACATACATTACATGTATATATGTATGTATGTATGTATGTATGTATGTACATACATACATACATACATACATATGTACATACATACATACATAGACACATACATACATACATACATACATACATACATACATACATCCTTACATACATACATACATACATACATACATACATACATACATACATACATACATACATACATACATACATACATACATACATACATACATACATACATACATATATATATATATATATATATATATATATATATATATATATATATATACATGTGTGTGTGTGTGTGTGTCTGTGTGTGTGTGTGTGTAATGGAAAAGGAATGAAAATTCTAGAAAAAAGTTATAGAAACTAGAATGACATATTGTATAAATTAGTTTTATATTATAATTTATTTTTCAAAGTTTTTGATATGAATATAATATTTTGGTGAGCCTTAAATGTTTTGTTCAATTATGTATGGACTTGGACTAGAAAGGTAATGAACATCTAAGGATAAAACAATAAAATATTCTTAGAGTTAATGGTTTAAAGTTTTAAAATAAAAAATGAATAGAAAGTGGATATATACTTAGAAATAAAATGTTGTGAAAATGACAAGTTATTTTGAAATTTTACATATCATGACATATTAAGTTGATAGGGTTTTGAATTTTCATAGTAAGTTAAAGGACATATTGTATTTGACAAGAAATAAAAAAATATAGATAATGGAAATCAATATTTGAATTTATTCATGCAAATTTTAATTTTATATATTTATAATTGAGTGTTGTGTACTAACAATATTATAATATCTTATGTACAAGTTTAATATTTCATATGAATAAATGTAGAATATCGAAAACTTGACTATTGATTACAATTATATTTGTAACTAATAAGAATTTTAGATACTATTAGTAAAAATTATGTTCAAGATTTAGTCCCCACAACGCCAAAAACCCTCTAAACTATTGGACCGCACTCAACTATTAGTTCCTCTCTCCTATTTGATATGGAGACTTTCAAGAGAAACACAAAATTTAATTAAAATAATTGGTATATGATGGGACACCACTTCATTTAAGATGAGTATGCATCAAATTCTAAATCATTTCCATTTTCTTTCTGATTTCAAGGAAGTGTGACACTAAATTTTTAACAATACAATTTTTTTTTCTTGAAGATTATGTATAAAAAACACATTGATGTGACATGATTTAAAAAAAAAATACTTTATTGAATATTTAGGGAAGATATATCTATCAAAGATTGAATTAACCAAATAGTGAATTAATAAAGGTGTTGGTTGGATATAGAGAAATATATATCTTTTTCCTCAAAAATTAAAAATAAGCAAACTCAAAACTCAATAAATGTGTATGTCACTCTTCTTGGTCATCGAGGTTTCAAAAATTTATGTCATAAGTCCTAGATTTAGGGAAGTATGTGAAGGGTTTCAGATAACATAAACCTAGTAGAGCAAAAGTCCCTTGAATCTCAATATAAAGTGAATTCTATAAGGTTTGAAGATGTCATTAATTCCAAACTAAATGTGAATAAGACCCATGGGTAGAAGGGAATGCCACAGATTCCTAAGATTACATGTATAGGTGAGAATGTGGGAAAACATGTGCTCAGGTTTGAGGAGTATAAGGATCAAATGGAAGTAAAGAGAAAGGATTTGGTCAGGGAGGAAAATATTATAGGAAACTAGCTGGAAGGGGAACATTATGAGAGTTCTCTACCTAATTAAATAGGGAAATTTCATCTTAAGAATCAAATAAGAAAATTCTTAGAGGTAGTTACCACCAAAACAACACCTAGGGTACATTTAAAGCCTTCCAACTTCGCCATCTCAACTCAAACTATTTTTTTTGGTGAATAAGATACTTAATATGTGTTATAGGGTGAAGAATGGTTTTCCTCTAGGGGTACCATATAAATATTTATGAAACTATAGCTAAATTTTTGTGATTTGCATGCATAGATCTCATATCACTGGTAACTTCTCATGAAAGGTATGGTAGAAATTTAACCTTATGATAAAATTATTTGGATTGTCATTATTCAAAGTATTGAGAGCAACGAGGAAATTAAATATAGGATGTTCATATTTTAAAATTAACTATTTATGATGAAACTATGTTTCCTAAACATTAACCCGCTCACTAAACCCTTCAACCTAATACCCATTTTGCTTTGTCTACCCAATATTATGTTACATTTTTGGTCAAACCTTAATTATAAGCAAATAGGTAACTCTATAGGTGAGTTTAATTGATTTGGTCCTATAAATACCATATTTTCACACACAACCTATACCAAAATCCTAGTTAATATTGACCTTTTTGAGGACATACAAGAAGAAATTGATCTTATAGTTGAAGATTATTCTTAGACCCAACCTCTAAACTGTGAGGGCCTACCTTTTTATTGTTTATTTTTATTTAAGATGGGACATTTATCCAAATATTTTAGAAGCTCTAAAAGAGATATGGAGCCACTTGGTGGAAGGATTCACTAACCAGTCATCTTTTTGTGGAAAATGATGAAATTGAAAGCAATGACTCAGAATCATAAAACATAGAAGAAAAAATTATAGTTGTGAATAAAAAGGAGGTTTTAAATTAATACCCAATATCCCCTCCCAGAGCTTCTATATCACCCTATAAATATTAATGTTTGAATGGTAGTTGTAATGTATCTATTAAAATCTAAATAGTTATTACATTATATCATGTTTTAGACATAGATGTCAAGAAGGGTTGGAATTTAATGTGTAAAAAGAGAAATTGAAGGATTAAAAATATCCTTGGTTTGAATACTACCAGTCACAAATTTTCAAAAAATATAATTTAAAATATAGAGCCTATGTTAAATCAGATTAAGTAGTTAGCTAGATGTAGTAGGATTTAAAGTTAATTATCTTTCAGGTTTTATTAGGTTTTGGTGTGTGGTTATTTATGATGATTTTAGGTTTGTGTTAGATAGAAAGTTACAATTTTGGTTATGGTTATGTTCCATGGGTCATTGGTGGTGGTGTTGTATGTGAGCTTCAATGTTATATTTTTACTTACTTTTAAAAATGCTTCAGAGCCTTTGAAAATCCAATTTTTTACTTGTATCTAAAAAAAGGTAAATAAACCTTAGTTTATTATATATGATAAATTTGGGAGAGTATAGTGTATAAGTTTTGTATATTTTACATCCTTATATGGCACTTTGGTTTGGTTTTGAAGTGTGGATCTACATTCAAAATTTAATTAATCTGAATTTTGAGTTCATTTGTCTCGTAAAAAATTTATATGATTTGGATTATAATTAGGGGTTACATGGAGATAGAAACTTATGATAGCTTAGATTGAAAATTATTTTTTCTCTTCTATTAGAAATATTTAGTGTATTAAGTTTAAATAATCCAAATCTACCATACATAAAAATTAACTATATGGAGAACTAGATCCTATGCATTAATTATGTATAGGAGGTTATGGAAATGAAAATTTATAGATGAATTAGGTTCTAATTGATTGAATGATGTTTGATTTCTTTCATAGTTTATGTAATGTTACCACTTGTTGGAAGGATTCACTCACTAGTCATCATAAATTATAATTTTCCTTAACACTTTTGAGTTACTGATAAAAATATTGCAAATTTATCTATAATTAATCTTACCAGATTAATATGGATGGGTTACCAAGCTGATCCTATTATATATTGACTACATGAAATGTAATGGTCTTGATATCTATGCTTATGGGCCTTAAAAAAATAAGTTTCCCATTGTTTCCCAAAGCATCCTATTTGGATTTCCAGCTCCTAGTTAAGTTTCCCATGTTTCTTTGCGTGTGCTCCAACTCCAAAAACCTTGTGGGAAGGTTTTTTCTCATTTTGGTCCATGTTTTTAGCCCAATTTAGGAATGGGGAAAGTACCCCCTATCTGAGACAAAATAGGGGGTACTTCCCCTATTTGCCTCACAAAACCTACTATTTTATAGGATTCCTCAAGTGACATAGACCTTCTACATAAAAAATGGGCCCTTGACATGGCCATTTGTCCCTTCAAATGCATGAGAACATAGGACACACTTGTAGAAGGACACTGTCTGTAAGAAACATAGAAGTGGATTATGTGTCTCAGTATTGGATTCCTTTTCTCTATTTCATACACCCTATGATAGTACCAAGAGATCATGTTGACTATGGTAAAGGTGATTCACTCTTCATTACCTCCCAAATTTATCACTTACTCCTTAATGAATTTGAGCTTATAAGACTATGTTCATGTTGACTGCAGGACTGAGACACTTTGTTAACCCTACCTGTAGATGCTATTTACCTATGAAACCTATTTTAAATGAGTCTTGAGAATCCTTTGAGGTGATAAAAAATAATCCCTAGGCTCTTTAAACCATTATTCTATTGGAACTTTAGTCCTAATCCTAGATCATGGACTGTCCACACCCATAGTTAACAGTGTGTTGAAGGTTTTCAAGAGAGGAGACACTTGTAGGTGTCATTGGCTCTATATACCTTATCACAGTGTCTATCAACTCCTTGTTATACCCTTTGAGGTCATATCGCATGCCTCCATACTTGTATTGACTTTGATTGTACTAAAACTCTACTTAGACACTTTATTTGCAAACTTGTTTTTATGCTTAGTTGTAGGTCACCTTGTCTTAGTGTACGAGGTGGTCATAAAATATTTATTCTTTCTTTAGTTGATCACTTGAGCTTTCAAGAGTTCTTAATTCACTATAAAAACTACCCTAACATGAAGGCATGTTTTAAATTTGAGACATTTGGTGAAAAAGGTATCTTTGAGTCTCAATCCTATAGATAACACTAAATGGATTTAGTGTTTTACATGGCACCTTTGGACCCTCAGGAAACCTCTCTCCCTTGTTAACTATCCCTCTCAATTAGCAGAGTCATTATCTAATGATAAGGTTGTAAGGTCAAGTCATCACCATGCATTATAGGCTCTTGTACCTTCATCATGAGATATCACAAAAAACATGAGGATCACTATTTTGTCAGTTTAAGGAAAAGGGTCCCTGAATACAATATTAAGAACTTTTAGTATGGTTTATGCCTTTGTTTTCTTACTTTATCCCTCCAAACATGTATTTTATGATCTCTTTGATATCTTATGACTCCAAAAAATCTTCAATCCATGTTTTAAACTTCTAAGGGTGCTTCAATTCCTTGTGACCTCACCTATAGGTAGATATGTCCTAGTATATAGGTAGATTAGACCTGGACAGTGATTAAGGAGTGAAAAATGTGCATTGTCATTTAACCCTTGTGACACAAGATTTATCCCAAAATTACCAAATGAACTATTTATGTTTAAAAGGGATGAGGACCACTATTAAAACCATAAGCATGATGCCATTATCTCACCATGAAACCCTTAGAGGTGCATCTTGAAAAATTTGCAGGTAGAGAACGGAATTGGTAAGAACATGGTTTCAAGGTTCCAAATGAGTTTATAACCTATCCAAAAAACTTAAAAAACATTCTCACGCCATCAAGGATATGAAAAAAGTTCCAATACTTCCTTTTCAATGTGAATTCTACTTCTGAAGGCATTTGAGCCAAATTTAAGTGTAAAATGGACTAGTCTACAAGCATACACAAGCCTAGAAGAAGCTTATTAAGCTCATGAAACTCAAAAACCAATAATGTGATAAACTCATACACCTAGCCCATGATGAGTGTAGGGGTCATGTACTCGTAAAACTAACCCATGATGAATGTAGGGGTCATGTGCTCATACACCAAAATATTACACACAATTAATAACCTTTCCTCTATCACAATCCTCTATCAAGGCCACAACCTTACCTTTAGCTGACAAGCCTAACATCTTGATCACAACATTAAACTATTTTACATGACACATCCTAGTTGGTGAATATAGGTCACCTGTAAAGGAATATACTTAATAGGACAACAAACCCCACCTACATAATCCATAGTATCATTATTATATATAGTGTGGCCAAAAATCCTAGGAAGCCAATCATACTTCATCACTCTACTCCATCAAATGTAGGCCTAGCTTTTTAAAACACAATTTTAAATATCCCTAAATACTATAAGTTAGTCTTGAAAATTCAACAAAAATGAATTAGTTACAAGGGTTCAAACCTAAGTCAAACCCCTATTTTTAAATAAGTAATAAATAAACAACCAATATAGTCCAACATGTAGTATAGTTTTAATCCTCTAATTTTGCTTTGGGTACAAGGCCGTTGCTCTAACAATTAAATAGATGTCTTATAATTTTAAATTTAAGTGTATTTTCATGTTCATGCTTGTCTTTTTATTTCCCACTTAATGTGTCATTGCATTCATATACTTATATAGATAGATATTTTATATGTACAAGTGTTTCTATTGATCATTTTGGTTTCCATATATAATATTTGATGTACTTTATATAAAAATAAGTACTCTACCTTATTTACATGAATATTAGATGGATGGCACCAAAACTCCTCCATCTCTATGAGCTAAGATAGACATAGGCAATGCTGCTGCAATGTCATCTACATAGGCACTGACAGAGGTATATATTGGTTCTTGTAATTTTGAATTATAAAAATAGACTTGTTTTAATAATTTTAGTACATGTGTAATTGGGGAAAATATAACTTATGTTTATGTATTGTGTATGTAAGGTTATCCTATGACATCTATTATTCCTAATGAGATGGTGATTGGGAAAACTTCTCATGTTCCTCCCATATTTTAGATGTCTATTCAGACAACTGAGCCTGCCATTGACTCAATTGAGAATGAAAAATACATTGAGTAGGATCATGAGCTTATAGTAAGTGCACATGTTTAAATGGTTTTTATTGTATTTTAAAATTAATTTCTTAACAATTATTTGAACATGTACATTTTATGTTAATTTTATAATAATTCTTATATTTCAACAGGCTCAGGTGCAAGCTAACAATCATCATAAGACCTGCATCCAGATCTTTGACCAATCAAAGGCATTAGAGGGGTCTACATCTACTAGTAGGTCATCTTAGGGAGAGTCTTCTTCAAGGAAGGAAAAGAGAGGGAGGCTATTTGATGAATATGATGTCTTACACACATGAGATGTACTTTTTTGTCTGTCTATATGGCAATTAATGCATTTTGGCATTATATATGTGCATGTGAAATTCAACAAACATTAGATACTATGTTGGTATATGTAATTTTTTGTATGGCTATCATGGCTCAATCTATGTATTATTGACACTAGACATGTATGTGCCTATATTGTATGCCTATCATGGCTTGATCTATATAATTTATATTCACTTTTTATTTTATTCTGTGATACTTTACAATGTTTATTTTGATATTCCAAATTAATATCTATATTCACCATTATTATTTAATTCATTAAAATTTGTGTTGCCTTTGAGATTATGATTTTCATAAACATAAAAGAAAATAAGAAACTAAAAATTAATTATGTAACTAAAGAAATTGGGAATCTAAAAATGGAGGTTAATTAAATATGAAAACCTTAGTCATGTCCTTAATTGTTATAAATTCTAGACATTCACATAAAGATTACTTCTCTTATAAACCATTCTTTTCTAGCTATATTCAACTTGGCTAAAAATGACTTCTAGTGGGCTGAAATTCATTAAAAGTTGTAAATAATGGCTTCCTCTCACAATATTGAATGAAATATGAGTATGATAAGCCACTATGAAAGTTAAAATAAGTCACTTAGGGTTTATAAATGTTCATTATATGGGTATAAAATTAATTGTAAATTTTAATCTCTATTCTTTTTTTTTTTGTTTCAAAAAGTACTTAGGACTGGGCAATGTATGCATTTATCCTAATAGATTAAGGGATGTCTAGGACATGTACCTTTGTACTATAAATAAGGTAAACCCAAGTGATGTGCCTCTTTCAAAATTCTCTTGTCATTTATTAATAATTAGTTTCGAATTCTTATATTAACATATTATATTCTTTACAATGCCATGTAAGAAATTCCATGCATCAATCATTTGCAACATCATGCAAAGTGATAAGAAAGGATTTCAAATTTCATCAACGTATAATTTCTTTCCCAAAATGACTCCTACATCATGATATATATCAAGGTTATTTTCTCTATTCTCATTATAGGTGGACAAATTTATTCCTATGCTTATAATTCTTATGAGACTTAACCTATAGAGTTATCTAAGCATTAGGTAGTTTTTCTCTATAAGCTAGGCTATAAGCCACTTTAATTACTTCATTTTCTTCCTCCAGTGTATTTATTATCCATCTTATTATACAAGGCATTTTATCTAATTTATTATTTCTTACATTATTTTTTTATTATTTAGAACCAAATAGACAAAGGACCAATAATGTTTTCTAATGGTGTCCTCCATTTTATTGCTAGTTTTCCACTCCTTGCTAGTGTGCCACTAAGTTTTATATATTTTCTTTGTGTTGTAATTCGGAGTGTAATTCTTCTAATTACATAAATATTTTGACCAAGAGTAAAGGAATAAGTACTATAAAAATAATATGCAAAAGTATCACCGACATAAATATTTTGACCAAGAGTAAATGAATGGGTCAATATGTTAATTGGTCAGTTACTTAATGGCACCTAATAGGTCAATATGTCAATAGTTGTCAAATATTTCAATATAATAATAGGTTAATAGGTAAATATCTCAATTACTCATTAAGTTTTTAGGTCTCTAGTTTAAGTTTTAAAACTTGTGAAAATTGTCAAAGTTGTCAAAATTGTCAAAATTATAAATAATTTCAAAGTTATCAAAATTGTCAAAGTTGTCAAAGTTATAAAAGTTTTCAATAGGTAAATAAATCAAATAAGTCTCTATTTTATGTTTTCAAAGTTGTCAAAATTATAAAAGTTGTTAGAGTTCAAGTTGTGATTATGAAAATTTGGTTATGATGCTTCCTAGGTCAAAAATGACACCACCAATATATATAGGGTGGATAACATCTAGGACCAATATTTTGGCCTACCATCAGGCCTAATTTACAAATCCACCACGCTTTCTAACCTCAATAACACCCTTCTTAATATAAGAAAAATTCAAATTTATAGTCTAAGTTCAAACATGTATACACCAAAACCTGTAAGTCATTAACAAAAACCATAAAATACTTCATATACCACCTTAATCCCTATAATTATACCCTAGGTAACTTTTGTGGAAGCTTAGAGATCAATTCTTTAGATAAGTTGTAGTGATGGGTCTAAAAATAGATGTTTTTGTCAGTGAACAAGCAACTTCTCGAGCTTCAACTAGAATTTCTAACTATGAGACCTCCACATATGAAGATATCACTTTGATCACATCCATATATAAAAATTACATGTTATTATAACACCCTAATGTTGTAATCCACTCAAAATTGCATTTTTACTACCGTTATGGAGAGTGGAAACACTCACAACAAATATTATTAGAGTTCAAGTTGTGGTTATAAAACTCTAGTTTTGATGCTTCATGGGTGAAAAATGACACTATAAAATAATTATGGTGGGGGAGATAACCTCTACGATTATAATCTTGGCCTCCCATCAAGCCTGATTGACAAGCCCACCACCCATTTTGGCCTCAAGAACACCCTTTCCAATGCAAGTAAAATGTAATTTTTAGCCTAAGTTCAAATAATCATAAAAAAACACTATAAGTCATTTAAAAAAATCATTATATCATTAAAATACCAAATTAATCCATATGATCACACCCTAGAGAACACAGGTGGAAGACTTGAGATTAATTTAATAGACAAGTTGTAGTGACAAAGCTAGAAATACAAGTTTTTATCAGTGAACAAGGAAATTTTCAATCTCCAACTATAATTTTAACCTCCAAGAACTCTAGCTATGATTTTATAACTTTGATCACATATATATATATATAGACAAGTTACATATTATTGTGCTTCCACAATGTTTGAATCCACCCTGAACTACATTTTCACTACGGTTCTAGAGAGGAAAAAACTGACAACTTTCCATTTGATGCTTCATTGATGACAATTGATAATGATAAGATGTTAGAGGGGGAGTATAACCTATAATAATAGTTTATTGGCCTCCCATCACACCTGATCAACAAACCCACCACCCATTTTGGCCTTAAGAACACCCTTCCCAATACAAGAAAAATGCAATTTTTAGCCTAACTTTAAACATGCATAAAACAAAAATTTTAAGTCATTTTCATGAAATTTTAGATCCCTAATATACCTGATTAATCCCTTAAATTACACCCTAGATAATTTGGGTGGAATATTCAAGATTAATCTACTAGATAAGTTGTACTAACAGGTATAAAAATGCATGTTTTTATTAGTGAACAAGCAACTTCTTAAACTCAAATTGGCATTTCTATGTCCAGGACCTCCACCTATTAATATATCACTTTTATAACATATACATTGAAAAATTAAATTTTATTGTGTTACCATGACATTTGAATCCACCATGAAGTGTATTTTCACTAATGTTCTAGAGAGCAAAAAAACTCACAATAAATGTTATCAGAGTTCAAGTTATGGTTGCAAAAATATAATTTTGATGATTTTTGGGTAAAAACTAACTTCTACAACATGTCTGTGGGGGTGGATAATCTCTAAGACTAGGTTCTTAGCCTTCTGTCAACCCCACTAACAAACCCACCACCCATTTCAGCCTCAAGAACACCCTTCCCAATACAGGAAAAATGTAAATTTTTAGCCTAAGTTCAAACATGCATAAAACATAAATTTTAAGTCATTTTTATGAACTATAAAATCCCCACATACCACTTTAATCCCTTTAATCACATCCCAGATCAAACATGCATAAAACCTAAGCTTATCTTTGCTTCAAGAATATAGAATTCTTTAGTGATAGTGTCAACCACGTAAAGGTGGAAGCTTATTTCACACCACTAACCTACAAAAAATGTTAGTGAACAATTAAAAATGAAATTTATATATGTAATACCTAGAAAATAAAAAAAACATTTGGTGAAATTGATTACATCTACATTTGAAATGTCAACATACCTTCATATTTCAATCCAACAAACCACTAGGATATGCTCTTACCTTGATAGTATCAAGAATAGCTTCATGATCTAACTCTATAACTTTTTATAGTTTCCTTTTTAATGGTATCCCATGATAGTTTCCCATTAGAGTCATACAATCCTAATACTTTACCTAGTGTTCTTCCTCCATTAACTAGAAATGTCTATGAATAGTATAATTTGGTTAAGCACCATGACACATGTTCTCATTACACCATTCAACCATAGTTTTTGCATCTATCAAATGAACACCTTCTTAAAATTTCAACTCCTCCCTTGAAATAGCTCTTTTTACACATGATCTAGCACTATCATGCTCCCCTTTTCCATGGCCAACCTCAATGAAACTCTAAATGTGTTCTACACCTATGGTGATGTGTATCTTGCTCAACCAATAGAACTTCTATGCATTTTTGAATTGTGACATGTAATTGTCTAAACAAATGTAACATTGATTGAAATTAATGTTCCTCTTACTCAACTATTTATTAAAATTTTAAAAACAACCTTCCACATACTCTGAACAATGTGATTTATCATCCTTGATATAGAAATGGTATTGCCTTACTAATTTTCATTGTTGCTCTATATTATTAGGTGCATGAATGAATGTTATATGCATGAATATCATAACTTGTAATGAGTTGTAATAATATGATTGAACTTCCATTTGGGGTTTGAAAGTTTAATTCTATGCAAAATCAATTACTAAAATAATGGAACCATGTGGGAATGTATCCTTGCATATATTTAAATGTTCATCCAACCATCTAACTCTATGTGTGTTCCTTGCATTTTCATAAACAATCTTCTACATAAATTTGACCAAAAATTATTAAACAGGTATCTTTTTTGTAACATGCTCAAACCTTTTAGATTCTTTGGCATCTTTTACTTGATAATTCACTGATTTATATTTTATTAAACCAACTAATTCGTAACCAATTGCATTTTTAATCTCTTCATGGATACATTTTTTAAATTTGAGAATCCACCACAAATGCTGCAATTTCCATTTAAACATGATTTGTTATAAAATAATTAGACATTCAGTCTTTTGTAGAATATATTTGGAATAAATTCCTTGGCTAATTTTAGTGGAAATTCAATGCCACACTCTTGTAAAATATTAGTATGCAAAGTACAATGAATATAGTGAAAAACATCATAGTGCATTAAAAATTCAACATGTTGCATACAAGAACAAGTGGTGCGTGTGTGATTTATTTTGATATAAAAAGGTTTTGCCATCTCAAAATATCTTTGATAAATATAGATTTGTGGATTTTTTTCAAAAATTTAGAGTATAATTGTATTTGAGTCATATCTAATAAATATCTTGTATGCGTTTCAAGGATACAAGAACCAACTCTTATTTTCAAAACATCTCTTGCATTGGGTGAAACTCTTGTATTGTCTTTCCAAAATTGAGCAATTAACTCTTTTAGAGTATTGAATAGAGCCTTGTCCTTTTGTATAAGTCTACTAGAGAATGCTCAGAGATCATTCATATTATGTTCATTAAGTCTTTGACATCTTTCAATCACTTTCCTTATTGTTTTTCTTTTTATATTAAGTGTTCATCTTGTTTTTGAAACCATTCATTTTTTAACTATAATGCAACTTATTGCACAAGTTATTAGTATACATTGGGCAACATTACAACCTTTGTTATATGATTTTGGGCCTATAGTATGATATGCATCATGTAAATTTTTAATAGTTTCATCATTTTAATCATCCATGATAGATGTTCTTAGTCCTATGGTGTATATTATTGGTCTCATCTTAATCAATTTTATCAATGTTGACCATTTTCGCCCAACAAGCTAAAATCAGTCCCCTTCTTCTCTTACTATTCGAAGCCAGTCAATTTCAGGTTACACAAGTTCAATGCCATGGTTCTTCAGCTTGATTCAGCACATTGGTTCAGCGCCTAGTTCAAAAGACCACTTGCTTCATCAGCCTGGTTAAATCAGCTAAGTTTAATGCAGTTTTCAATCATCATAGTTCAAACGGTTCAGTGACCTTTAGTTCAACAAAAGTTCATCACTCAGTTCAAACATCTCGATTCAACAACATTGAACCATTGAACTATTGAACCAATTTCAGTTCAATGGTTTAGTTCAACGATCTTGGTTCAAAGGGAATGGTTCAATGTTCAGTTCAATTGGATGGTTCAATCATTTAGTTTGATTGGATGGTTCAACAACTTCAAGTTCATTGGCTTTGATTCACTTGGAATTGGTGCTCAATGGTTGAACCACTTGAACCATTGAACCATTCTTTGGTTCAATGGCTTGGTTCAAGGGTATGCCCAGATGGTCGAAGGGCAACTCAAAGTTCAAATGCCCTTGCGGAGGGCAGGCACTTCAAAGAAAAGGCAGCCATAAGGTAAGTTTAGATTTTGTTTAAGTCTCAAATTCCTTCAAAATTTTTGTCTGAAGGAATTCCTTCAGATAATTTTTTTGAAGCAATTTGGGGAAAGCCACACCGAGAAACTCAATCAAAATGTCCGTAGACAAAAGTCTGCGAGAAAATGTCTAAAGACAAAAGCCCATAGAAACTCAAGAAACCATCTGGAGGAGCATAGTGACCCACCAAAGGACCCCAAAGGGCAAGTGCCCTTGTAGGGGACTCTCAGCCAAATAAAGGGGCATAAAGCAAAGGCCAAGGGGTCACCTTCCCTTTGGGAAGGTGCTAAGAAGGGACTTCAAGTAAAAAAGCCCACAAAGGACCGATGACCTTTTGCTAAGGATGATGACATCAAGAAAGCCATCAACCTAAGGAAATTGAATTAGCCATTGATTTTCAAAGTGATGACAACTGCGTGAATGTCAAAGTTAACACAGTGAAATAGTCATTTGCTTTCAAACTAAAAGGATGCCAACCATGAAAGGAAGCCCAAAAATGTAGTGACCTGCTAGAAGATCACCCCTGAGAGCTGAAGTAGTCAGAAGAGACAAGATAGGAAAAAGACAAAATTCCAAGCATGGAGTAGGCAGATAGTCCAAGTGGTGAAGGGAAGTGCCAATTCGAGAAGTTACTCCAAAAGGTGAAACAGTGGCTGTAAATTGACCATTAGAAGACGTGAACAGCCAATCATGC
Organism: Torreya grandis; assembly: GCA_037957365.1. Lineage (NCBI taxonomy): Eukaryota > Viridiplantae > Streptophyta > Pinopsida > Cupressales > Taxaceae > Torreya > Torreya grandis. Next base: position 458,786 of record JARHVA010006853.1, read on the forward strand.
AACCCTTTTTTCTTCATTTCATATTTATGGGCAGACAAACTACATAGGTGCCTTCAATAATTAGCCTTGAGTAATGAGGAAATAATGTGGCCATGTCAAAAAATGCCTAAAGTCAAAGCCAGAGTCGACACAACATTTATTTTTTAGGTAGCCTGCTCTTCCCAATGAGGGGATGCAAATGGGCCACTTGTAAAAAGGGGTGCCAAAAGGCCTCCTTTCTTCTCCTATATATTGAGGACTTGTCATTTGAGAAATCATCTTCCACATTTGTAAGGCATAGCCCTGGCAAAATTTCACCTGAATCAATAAATGCATTTTTTACCTCTATCTTGGATAGATATTTATGTGTATGTCTTGAGTGTTAGTTTGTGTTTAGTCATTGTTTCTTGATGCTTTCACAGGTTCAACACCAACATATCATTTGTCTATAAGGTGCCATCTCTACAATTGATAAGGAGAGCTGTATTTGGAAGTGCAGAACAGAAGAAATTACGTACAATGTGCATTTCATAACACCTTAGTGAATCTCTTTTTTTGTGTTTTCCATTAAGGTCTCCCTGCCAAGTTTCTTGCAGCCTGGACCTTTTTCCAAGACTAAAGTGTATGTATGTATTTTTTTGGTTTTAGTGTCAGTGTGAGAAGGTTGACTTATTTTTGGTGCATCACCTCCTTAGAGTAGTTTTTTATCTTGCAAATCTTCTTCCCTTTTCATCCCCCCCATTATATATCTATATATATGTATGTGTTAGCACTTGTTGGAATGAACATGATGCATCAAAGGGAGCTAGCCCTTACTTAGAGACTCTCCCCTCCAGCTTCACCAGTCCCACAGGTGAGAGGGGAGTTTTCATAGTTGCGTGAAGAAGGCAAGAGCTCAGCCTCCTGCCAAGGGTGTAATCTTCTGCATCAACAATTTTGGCATGCCTGGTGGGACACAGCTTTTACAACTCAATAAGATTTTAGGATTGATGATGGTCTTATTACAACAAATCAAAGATTTATAGCATCTAACGACTCCACTGGTACGAGCTTCAATTTTCTAATCAAGACTAATTTCTTAACTTTCAATGCCTAAGGTCACCACATGGTCTACTTCTAAAGGGGTTCCCTTCAATTTCGTTGAGTTGCCTTTGAACTCATCAAAAATACTAAGGTTTGAGAAGACCCATACTTATCCAACAAGCCATCTTCTCAGACCTATTGTAAGGGACACATACACAAAAGAGCTGCAGTTACATCCCATCCCAACTATGGCATTGCCCTTTGTAGCTTTTCGTGGTCAGAGCCCCTTGAATCTCCCACATTATGATATAATCCCGACAACAACCCTAAAAAATGTGCCTTCTTTTGATGGAGAGGGGCCCATTACAATTGTCAAGCACATTAGGAATATTACTAACCTCTGCAATATTCACAATGTCACAGAAGAAAATATCACCATCAGATTGCTAGCATTGTCTCTCAAAGGCAAGGCTCTTGACTGGTACAGGACCTTGCCTATAAATTAAATCCATTCCCGGAATGAATTGGGTACTCAGTTGACAGATCGTTTGGGGAAAAGAGGGATGACCTCTCACTTGCTAAGCAGTCGATGACCATAAAAAGAGCTCCACATGAGTATATGCAAGATTTCAACATGTAGTTTCAAAATACTTGGGATAGAATCCCCATTTTGGTAAGACCGACTCCCAGCTATTCTTTCTCGTACTATATAACAGCCTTAATCAATGATATTGCTGTGATGATATAATCCATGAGAGGGCATATAGTGCCTGCTACTTATGACATAGCCATAGCAGCTGAAAATTACTTAGTATAGGCTGGGAAAATAGCCCCTAGACCTCACATGACACTTTTCCTAGAAATGCTACCTCCAATTCAATCCATTGCTCCTGCATTAGCTCCTCTGTCTAGCATAGAGAAACCAGTTGTTGTTTCATCCAATGAGCTTCATGAGGTTAAGAGTCTATTACAGAGCATGTCAAATGAACTTGTAGCTCTTAAAAGGCAACAAGCTCAAAGCAACAGGTCGAATCAGGGATACCAACATTATGGTCAAGCGCCTAGACCCCCTTTTCAAAACTATAATCAAGGATAGGGTTAGCTCACTAAGACTAGACCATTTCAAGGTTACAATCCAGGCCCCCCTTCATCATCTAAGGTCATGGTGTGTGTTCTAAACAACTTGGTACAGGAACAACCAAGTTGTTTGACCATGGGATATGGTCAAGAATACACTGTTTATACAAATGAGATGATGGGTTATTTCTAGAATGCAAATAATTAGGCAGCCACTCATTCCCAAATTTTTGAGGCTCTAATGCAACCTAGCATGAATAGCAATCAGGCCCAGCCTCATTCTACCCTCATGAATCATCTGGAAGGGGAAGTTTATTTAGTGAATTATGTGGGCACTGTAAACAATCAGGTTGACTATGTTCCAGCCAACACAAGATTCAAGAGAAGAGCATTGGGAGAAGCCCAGGCTACTACCCAATTGACAATTGCACCCTCTCCATTACACTCAAATCAAAAGGCCCCAAATTTCAGACAATTGTTTGTACCTTCAGTGCCTTAGCCTACAGCTCAGGTTAGAATCAGCCCTAAGGAAAAATTGAAGGGAGGAAGTCCTCAAGTCAATATAGTGGACTAGATGAAAAAGTTGCATATGAACATCTCCTTATGGGATTCATTGTCTCTACTAGGATAGAAAGACATGCTACAGAGGGAATTGCATGAGCTGGATCGATAAGCTGTCCTAACAAACACCGATAATGTCTTGATGATGAATGGACAACCTTCCACTTTAGGTCAGGTAAAGAAGGAAGAGAAAATTCCCCCTTTCTATGTGTCCTTGGTCATTGGAGATTTCATGGTGCACAACTGCATCATTAACAGTGGAAGTGATGAACTATGAAAGAGTGTAGTCAGTGAGAGGATTGAAATATTGAGCCTAAAAATCAAAGAATATTATTTTAGAATTTGAAATGTAGAGACAAGAGCCTTTGTCTTCATTTGGATCAATGCATGCAACCTACCAAATTATAGCAACAACCCATAGAAAGGAGAGAACATTGGAAAATATTAAGATCTAATAAAATTATTAATTATTATATAGGTTTAAGTATTTTAAACCTATTATATCATATCAATTTATTTGTTGTTATTAGGAAATGTATTTCTTTAATATTTTTGTTACCCTTGGCTATTTCAGAATATTAGATCCTATTTTCTAGGAGCTTATTGTGCTACCTCCATCGCTATATAATAGCCTTTCTTCTATTCTCATTAATATGAAAACATAATATTATTGCTATGTGTTTATCTCTCTATGTATTTGGCTTTTCATGATTTAATTTTTTATATCGACTCTCCAATTTACCAATAGTGGTATCAGAGCACCACATGGAATTTTGAGCTTGTATGTGGTAGATCCATTCTTATTTATGGCTGCCCCTTCCATGTGAGTTCTATTTTTTTTGGTCTTCTTTATAATGCATCATATTAGCATAGAAACTAAATGTAATTTTTGTCTAGAATTTAGTCTATGTTCTATATAGACATGTGGGGAAATATTTAATGTTGGAAACCCTTATAAAATACATAGGCAATATTCTAGATTAGCATGATTTAAGTGCTCAACATTCATTCGGTTAACATATTCTAATAGCACAGTACAATTTTTCCAATGTGAGATGGAAGTGTGAAAGTCTTAGGCATAGATTTAAGTTTTCTCTATTTAAATTTGGGCTATTTGATGCTTGCATGATCGAGGTGTTGGTATATATATGACCTACTCTAGGATTTGGACTAGAAGGGTGCTTATTTTCAATGTGTTTATTTTCTTATTAGGAAGAACAACTTGCATGTGACCAACTGAGTGGCTATGCTTGGATTGTGATAGGTGTTGATCCAACTATGTGTTAACCATGGATATTTAATGGGTCATAGCACCATCTAGAAGATCAAGATTAGGACCATGTTTCAGCGTCAGGATTCATGTTGCATCTAATGTTTCTATATTAAGTTCTACTATAATCAATAGCAAAGACATCATCATGATCAAATAGTTTTTCACCATTATAATAGTTTGTGATAATTGCATATATTGATCTAGTTTAAAAATCTTGAATCATATATCAAGTTTATTTTATTATATTTAGTGAGATAGTGTATGAATTGGTTACATATTCAAAATTATGTTTTAAAAACTATTTTTACTGGATTAAGTATAACATTGTTATGTATTAACGATAAAATGCATATTCGAGTAACTTCAGTAATATTGACTTAATAGTAAATTAGGTTTTCACTACTTTATTACTTTTATTACTATGTTCTTAATGAGATGGAAGTTATTTCATATTTTAAGATACATTTGAATGCTTCCAAGTATTATTTAATGATGTAGAGGTCATATGTACTTTATACATCTTAATATTTTATTTACTATTGACACTAGATCCTTCGAAGTTGGCAAACTCATATAATTTTTAAATAATAAAAAGTATTATCATGAACATATTAATTATGTGTTCTCATTTTCTGATAGCTTATATGGATATGTATACATGGAAATTGTATTAACTATGTCGATCTATCTCAACTACAGTTTATCATGAAACCCTAATGGATACGAACATATGGAATGTTAAGGTTCATATTGATCAAATTACTATGTCTTATGTAGTTTTAATTGAGATGGATACGTTAGCTTTTACTTAGTTACTTGAATGTTATATTTTTATAAAATTTGGAGAATGAAAAAAGTTCTACAAACAACACGACAATATTTATGATTCAACTTATGGTATGCCTCAATGAGGAAATAGGTGATAATATAATTTGTGCAAGAAATATTTATTTAATGGTTTGATAAAATATTTATTAATAATATATGACATGAGATTTGTGATAAATCGTTATGATTCACATATAAGGTAGATTAAGTAATTAGTGTTTGGGGTACTACCACCCTATCCTTAAAAAGTCGAGTAAAAGATAATAAATTATTAAGTTGTTTATTGAAATAAGGCAGACATATTGATGGGCCATAAAACAAATGCTGAAATTATGAATAAGTCATGATTTATTTTGATTGATTCTTTTCAATTAAATTCATGGCGGAAATTGATTATTTTTGAAGAAGGTGTTAGTGAATTCATGCTATTAAGTGGCTAATTTATAAATATTTTAAAAATCCAATACAGTCTATGATTAGTAGAACCCATGAATTAACCACTTGAAATCACCATGAGCTACTAATAAATTGAGGAGAATGTATGCACAGATAAGGTCTAAATCCATGATTAAGGATTATAGATTGATAAATGTCACTACTCACATTAATTACCCTTAATATATATTCAATTTCTTATTATAATAAAATAATATTTATGATGGAGAAGGGATTTTTACTATTTAATAAGTAATTAAGGTACTCTAATTGTTTAAATTAGTTTCTTTTATGTTCTTGGTTTAATGGGAATTAATGATCTATAAATTTTTTAAAAATCCAATGTAGTCTATGATTAGTAGAACCCATGAATTAACCACTTGAAATCACCATGAGCTACTAATAAATTGAGGAGAATGTATGCACAAATAAGGTCTAAATCCATGATTAAGGATTATAGATTGATGAATGTCACTACTCACACTAATTACTCTTAATATATATTCAATTTCTCATTATAATAAGATAATATTTATGATGGAGAAGGGATTTTTACTATTTAATAAGTAATTAAGGTACTCTAATTGTTTAAATTAGTTTCTTTCATGTTCTTGGCTTAATGGGAATTAATGCTTTATAAAATTGGTATATGGTAAACCTTAACATATCTTGTATTTATTTTAAATGGTTTATAATATGAAACCCAAATGTGAGTTGTTGTTTAATGATTGTCCATAACTAATGTAGTCTGTGATTAACTTGGATAGTAGGCTGAGTTATAAGGGCTCACTTTCCTAAAGGAGACTGAAAGCTTAAGGTTTATCATTAATAATGTTTAATATTATATGTTACACTCTTGGTTTTTTCTTTTAGTCATTATTTTAAGATTGTTTTATAATCTATGTTAATTGAAGTAATGAAGCTTTTCAAACAAGTTACTTAATATAAAGGTTATACTAAAGGGTTAAAGTATTGTTTTATGGATTGTTAAAATTTTAGATAGTCTAATGTCTCTCAAAGATTGTGCGAGTGATGGAAACATCACCTTATTGAATATTTTGAATTTCACAATTAAGTGGATAAATCTATTTAGAAATATCAACTTATCTTGTTTCATGACTAAATCTGGTAGACAAATCTTTTTGAATATCCTTTGTTGCATTGTTAAAATGTAGAGGCTAAAGTCTTATAAAGATAAAGTGATTATTTTTAATATAGATAATATAAGCATGATGTTATTGTTGGAACATGTCAATCACTTAATTTTGAAGTAGAAAAAACATTGTTTTGGTTACCATGAGAAGATTATAACAATAATGTATATGTTTTTATTTATATTGATGGGATTAAAAGTGTGTATGTGTGTGTAATGATTAATACTAGAAATTAGGAATTATATATTTAAAATGCTCATATTTTTTTTGGTTCATTTTTTGGGTTGTGATATAATCATACTTCATAAGTACTCATATAACCACAGATTAACATGTATGATTTCGCAATGATTTATTTTTAAATCATAAAAAATAACAACGCATGTAATATCCATCCATATTATTTACATTGCACAATCAATTGATGGCCAAATTGATTACAAGGAATATAAAATGTAAAAAAGATAAATTATCAAACATTCAAGAACAACACACACATAAAAAATTATGACAACCTTGTTCAATCATAAGACAACAATGAAAACATAGTCATAGAAGTAGTAGAGAGAAATTTAAACAATTATTCCCAACTCTTCAAGGTAATGAACTCACACAAAAAAATTCAATCCTTATGCTCTTCCAAAAAATATATATTTGTGTTCGCATCAATGTGTTACATTATATAAATATTTTACCACAATAAGTGTTATGAATTTTATCCAAATAATAATCAACTCATGATTAAATGGATCTATCTAAAACTATGCAAATGGCAAATAATATCTCTTAATTTTCTTATTATTAAATTATATTTTATGTTTTTTCATATAAATTTTATCTTGGTCAAATATACAACTAGAGATATGATCAATCAATCATTATTAAATATCTATGGTAGTAACATTCATACATGAAAATCATACTTAAATGTTCAACCAAGCATTTTGTATATATTGTGCACACAAAAGGTTAATATTTACGAGAACTCAACAAATACGTATAATGTTGTAATTTACTAAAATTAGTGTCAAGTAAGAGTAACCATGTAAATTTTGGATTATAATTAAATTTGAAGTTTCATATAAAAAAATTTAGATGATAAAAAAAATATTTTATCACCAATAATGGTCCTCTTTTTTTAAATCAAGAAGATTCATTTTACATTTTTTTAAATGCATAGTGGGGGCAGGGGCGAGGTCGTGAGTAGGCACAAGGGCGGAACAGGTTTAAGAAGGGAAGTAAAGAGACTGGGTGGGTGGCTTCTAACATCTCAAAATTTTTAACAGATTGTGAAATTTAAAAAATGCAATACAATTTCAATATCATAAAGTAAAAAATTATAAGAGAAGGAATAAGATATCATCTTTCCCATTCCAATTTTCCTCAAACGAAAATTTCATTGCGTCACGTATATTAACTCACCTACACCATAAAGAATTAGATCTTTATATAACAACGTCAAGTGAATGCCATAATGCATAACATGTGGCTAAGGAGGGAGTTCAAACTTCGTCATGATAATATATGTTCCAAAATGCAAGTACATATAGTGTTGGTTGCCAATTATTGGGAAATACTTACATTTATTTGATTAAAATTTCAACACCTTCATTTCACAACAAATTGTGATTTCAGTTTTTATCCTAACAAAAACATTACCCAAGTTTAACTACATAGTGTGACGTATTGGTAGGGTTATTAAACTAAATAATATTTCTATAGAAAAGGATTTTAACATGTTATATATTTAAATACATCCAAGCCATCATGCATTGTATTATGTATATTTTGATTTAAAAAAATACCATCACTAACACATAGTCATGGAGAAAATAACCCTTATTTTTCACATTAATACAATTGAATATCATTCAATTACAATGGTTTTCAACTTAAATATAATAATTTCAAAAAAATTAAAACAAAAATATTTAAAAAAAAATTAAAAATAAAAAAAAATAAAAATCAAGGGTTGTCCATGGCATGATATGATAGTTTTTATGATGGAATAAATGTTAAATATCATATATATATATATATATATATATATATATGTAGAATTGCATATTTATTTTATGTGTACATGTAGTTTACAATATACAAGAGTGGGATGTAAGATATAGTCTTTATACATGATGCACAAACATATATATGCATGACATTTGTAGCACTTGGGGGTTATCTTTCCACATTGAGTGAATGCCTACATGGGGGGAATATCTTCACACTTGTTAGGTTATATCTTTATATAACATTGTATTGATCATATTGATCTACTTAGAATTTTTATACATGCATTTATTTTACATATAAGTTTTAGCATGTTATTTCTTATGGATATTGTGTTTTTCTATTCTAGATGTTGAAAATGATTGATTAGGTGGACTATCAACTCTCCGATTTTTTTATTATATTATTGATGTGTGTTTGTGTTAATAGTAAAATTCTGGGTTTTGAATGGGGCCCACCCCTTATATAACTGAGAGAAAGATATTATGATTAAGGCTCTATGAAGATCCTCTTCCAGTAGAAATAGAACCAGGGTGCAAAACCAAAAAAAAAAAAAAGATGCAACCCTATAAAGGAAACCAAAAAAAAAAAAAAAACTAAAGCACTAACCCTCACTAAAAATATTAGTTTCATGTTCTAAGGGTCATAATAAAAAGTTCCTTCTCCATCTTACCTTTACCTTTTCTTTTGTTTCTTACAACCTTCCATTCAGCCCCTTCCCCTAGATCTAAGGAGATAGGAATGGAGAATTGAAGAGAATCAATAGGTTTAAAATGATTTTTGGCTTCTAAAGAAGCTAAATGAAGTATTAGAGCCATCAAACCCTCACATGCAATAGTTTTCAATCCTGAAACAAAAATGACCTTTGGTGAGGCTTCAACTTCATTACTCTATTCAAGAACCAAAACAACCGTTGGCATTTATGGCAATTCACTAACATTGTCCAAGACTTGTTCCTCTTTTGAATGTTCACAAGTTTTTCTATCTGAATCTATCTCAGGGTCAGTAACCTTCCACTAGGAAACTCCATGCTTACACTTAGTGAAGCCACACTCATTAGCTAGATGCCATGTCATAAAGCATTTTTGACAATGGAAAGGAAGGTCCTCATAATCCTGTTTTTTTTTTTTTCCAAATCTGAACCTAAATGATCAAATCAATAGATGCAGGAAGGTTGTCTAAAACATTCAAAGAAACCAAGATATGAGAAAAGGTAGAGTGCTACATATTTTATATTGATGATTCTACATTAAGAATTTTGCCCAAAAATATTCCTTTAGCATGAAAACAACATTCAGTCGAAAAATGTAAAGGAAGATGAGGCATCCTTACTCATATCAGTCTGATGTTGAAAGCTTCTTTAAGTGACTCAAAAGATGGATACCAAGGCTTAGAAAACAACATACAACAATCTCATCTCCAAACCCTCTAAAGGAAAATTTCTTTCTTGTCCTCAGCAAGATGAAAGGAAACAACAAAGAAACCATTAGTGGAGGGGAAGAGTTTCAGATTACCTCGCATACAAGGCTTCCAGTTCTTCTGAAACCATGCTTGTAGCACTAAAAAATAAGGCCAAAAATTGGTAAATCTGTAGATCATCCCTCTGCTTAGCAATTGTTGCTCACGAATGAGGATCTTCTTCAGTGCTCCCCATCAAAAGTGATGGAGTTGGAAATGTTACGTGTAAATGCTTTGGATGGGTTTTTTTAAGCATCTCAGTGAAAGATTTCCTCTCATTTGCTGGTGCGTATACCTCATCATCAAATTTAGCAACCTCCACGACCATATTTTATCACTTTGTTGGGACTCTGGTCTCAAGGCTCTTATTCAACAGAAGGGTAGTCGCCACCCTTGAAGATGCCTGCCCTATTTCCTCAAAACCTTCTTATTTATCTGAAAATGCATCTCCAACCATCACTGCCAATGCCCTCACGTTATCGTCTAGTTTGAAAACTTTCTGTTATGCCGGATCCTGTTCTGCTACTGTTGAAGCAGACTTTGGAGGGACCCCTGCATAGATCGTAGAAGACCCATTCGTTGCCATCATTGCTGAAGTTTGGTTAGGTTTTGGAGGAGTAGCTTTATTCCCATGAATTCCTAGAACCATCGATGACCTTCCTGCTTCATCCACCGCTAAACCAAACATTGCCACTGCAGAACTAGACATCACCGTCGTAGGAAAGCCAAAGCGATTAGGGTTATGTTTCATGACTTCACTTAGGTTTCGCTTCCAAAATCATAGAACTCTTCAAAAACATTTATCACCTCGAAAAGGGGGCATAGTGTGACATGCATTAAATGTTAATGACTTGAAAGATACAAGGTCTACACTATAGGGTCAAAATATATGATTCAATTGGAAACATTACAAAGATTGATGTATTAATGGGAATTCTATATATTTATGAGGAACAATTATCAAATTATATGAGATTATGAGATAACTTGCATTGATTAGATTAATAAAAAAAAATATATTATATTTATTATATTGAGCATATTGATATAAATATTATAGTGTTCTATATTAGTCTGATATTAGTGTTTCAATTCAAGGAAATGTAAATCAAGGATTAATGTAAAAGATCAAGGGCAATAAAATACATAGAAATTTTATATAAGAACATGCACTATGATATGAGGAGGAAAATATGAAAACATATATAAAAATAACACCACTAGAATTTAGATAGTGCTAGTCACCACAAGGATTTAATCTTTTCCAACAATGTCTACACAAGTTCTAAGGTGTTGTTTCATGATTTGATTGGTTACGAAACTAATACAAAAATATTTATATATATTATGCAAATGTAATGACAAAAATATATTATAAGATTAGTTAATTGCATTTTTCAATTCTAAATTTAGTACTTATTCTATCAATTTGTATTTCACATATTCAATTTTTTTTTATGGTGAAATGCCTTATTTTACATAGTCTAAATTTTAATAGTTTTATTTTTTTTAGATAACCTAAGTTATAAATTTAAAAAAAGGTTTCTCATCAGTATGTCTTCAAGTACTTGTACGTGCATATGGTAAAGAAGAACTTTTAATTATATTATTTAATGTAAAATAGTTGAGTTAAATCAATAAATAATAAAGTTATTATGTTTTATTTAAAAAAAAAGTGTGTTGCCAAGGTGAAATATTGTGTATGTTTATGTTTTCATCCCTGCTAAAAGATCACAAAAATGGAACCAAAATGTGTCAATATTCAAAATGTCGCAATTTTTTCAAAAAAAATCATTTATTAATTTTGTGTATTATTTAATCTTACGTGTTTCCTATTTTTCATATTCCATCTTGCATTAAATATTTTATCAATATTTCTTATATCAATATTTTAATTTATTTATGTATTTTTCATCAAACATGTCCTTCTCAAAATTATTTTATACCTTTCATGGTACTTTGAATTCTAAGTTCAAAATATGTGATGTCATCCTTATTTTCATGTGCACTCTAACACTGTTTCGCTCTTCTATAGCTTAACCTCATCCTCAACTACCTTTCGTACATGTGTTTTTTGTACATCATCTTCCATCTTGCAAGGTCATTCATTTGGGTACTTCGTTGTACACAGGGCCCACCTCTAAATCATTTTTAGGTTTCCTTCATCAATTTGTTTACTTATACTTTCGCATAGATCAACATGTTTTTCATCTGCATCATTCATCTTAGTATCAATGTTGAATTCGTAATCGTAGTGCATATATTCGTTAGACACATTCCTCATGTTATTTCTTGAACCGAATCTTGTCATCCTCCACACTTTGTTTAAGCCACGATTTCAACAAAGGCATTTTTACTCCTTTTATTTTCAACAATAAGGACTTTTTATCTTTCTAACTCATTTCTGAGGAGGATTTTTAATAGAGATTCATTTTACTTTATCACAAATCTCATACATAATTCTTATTGTTTCTTGTGCATATTGTAAGATATCATTATGCACACATAAATCAGAGAATATATATTTTCTCAATATAATTTTTCTACAGAGTAGTAGGTTAGCCATTTTTCTATTTTTTATTTCCAACCCACTTTTCATTTTAATCTTTGAACTTCTAGCATCTTACACATATTTTATTTTGTACCCAAGCTCTTTTATGACTAATATGTATCATTCCCACACCCTTTTATGCTTGATCCTTTTTGATGATTTTCTTGAGTGTTTTCATCTTTGCCTTCAAAGGATAGAGCTTCGTGGGACAGTCATGGAAGGAGATTGGTAGGAGCATCGAAGAAGTTGGTATAATTGTTTCTCACTTAACTAGCTTACCTTAACTCTGCTTCAAAAGTTCTCACCTTCTCTTGTACAACATTGGGATTGAGATCCTTTTCTTTTCCTCAGAAAGTTCCCGCACTTTGACTTTGACTATTTCAACTCCTATAACTACTCTAGATGGCACCAAAATAGATAACTCGGAAATTATAAGACACTGAATAAATCTAAATAACAAAAATAACTATTGTGAGATTTTATGTTAAGATGATGACAATCCAAATGTTTGTTGGGGAATACTTGATGACTGATATCTTCGGTTTACGACTAACATCCTTACTATAGTTACTTAATTTCTTAATTTTATAATATTTTGTTGAATTTAAAATTAATCATATATATATATATATATATATACTTTCTTTTCCAAACTATTTTCTTTTAGGTATTCCAAGCCCTTTTCTTTTAAGTATAGGTTTATAAATTTTGAGACATCATTCCATATATTACATTCACAAGGCTATATGTCATTATATATATCATTAGTCACTCCCAACATTAAAATAAAATATGAAGATAACTTTTTTTGTTTTGTTGAAACACCTTTGTAATTCCTACATTTGCAAAACAACTTAAGTTTAGAACGAAAAACATTTTTTAAAATTATGAACAAATCATTAAATTGAAATTGGAAGAACAATACATTCAATTAAATGAGTTTGTGATTTATTATTATACCTTCCCATATAATTTCATAATCGTTTTAATTGGAATGAAGGTATAAGGCGGCAATAGGCCCTCCCAATGTAACTTTCTACTGCTGGAGGAATAAATGCAGAAATTGGCCCAGGGTTTGATAAAGCACTTGCTTGACAATACAGTTATTATACTTTTCTTTAACTATGGCAGGGATCCCAATATAAAATATTTATTCATCTTAGAAATGCAAGGCAAACTGAAAAGGCTTTACATGGGACCAAACTTGACGGCCGTCTTTTCAAAATTTTAATATTAAAATACATCTAAAATTTTATAAAAATTGTTTTTTGGTTAAACATTAAAATTTATAAATAATTATATATGTTTAATTAAAAATTTAACAAGACGCGCGCGTCGTTCCGTCGACCGTCACAATTAATCCTCACATAAGCCTCCTTGGGACCCGCAACGGTAAAGATTCTCCAGCGCTAATGTATAGTGCACTGCTTTTTCTGACATGTTTTTCTCACAAGTTTGACCGGGGCTAACTGCTCTGTGGAGGGTTTTGATTTTGGTGTCGGTGTTGGTCGGCAGGTCAGGCGATGTCAAATAAGCCGCAATGTATTTGTTGGCGTTTAACTTTCAATCATTTACAATTGGAAAATGGATGTTTCTCCTTTGCCTTTCCAAGGAAAATGGATCCCCTATATTTATAGACTTCTCTTCATTTGTTTCTGCGATGCCTTGCAAAGGAAAATGGATCTGATGTGTTCTCCGCAAATTTTGCTAATGTGCAGAGTCGAGAGTACGATATATCGCCGTGGGAAAAAATAAAAACCATGGATAAGAAATGCCTTCACATATTGACAGAAAGAGAGAGGAGAAAGCGAATGAGTTCCCTATATTCACAACTCATATCTTTATTGCCACAGAAAAATAGCAGGGTAAGCACTATGTTTTTATTTAATCTGTCTTTCTGCTCAGTATTTTTTTTAATATAAGAGACGTGAGCCTCATGTACCCAGGTATTTATACAAGAATTAATATGTTTTATTGAATAAAAAGTTACTTTATGAGTACTAAGAGAAAATTCCTTGGAAAGAAAAATCTCGCAGAAATGAATTCGTAATGGGAGATTTCTGGAATGTTGTGACCATTAGTCTTGTACTGTGGTGCAGGGCAAGACTTCCATTGATGATCAGCTAGGTAAGGCCAAGGATTATATTCACTATCTGCGGGGGAAGATCGATGAGCTTGCTAAGAAACGGGATGACCTAAAAATGAATGAAAAGCAATACCGTCACAGAGACAATGGGATGCCTTTCAATGAGTGTGAGACATTTGGTGACGTGAATGTACGCCATGTTGGATCACGTGTCGTAGTCACTTCGTAGAACTAATTTTGGAATTAACAATTAATTGAGGGATGACATCCGGTATGGTATTAAAAAGTCATAGTTATTTCTGATAGCTTCATTTTTTTTTTTTTTTTTTCATGCGGGGCACGTGGTCAGATGTCTTTTTTGTTGATGTCTCCTTATTTTATAATAATATATCTAAAATTTGATCTCTTTATGGCTAATTATGGTCTTTTATTCATTTATTATGTTGGTTTTAGGGATATTATGTTTCCTTTCCATAGTCCACAATCATTTTAATTATCCTCTGCCTAGCTTTTTTATGCTGATGACTCTTTATTTTATAAATATTTACTGCAAGGTATATTTCAATTGTGGATTCTATCTAGCTTATTGTTGTATCATTGGTGACCTTAATATATTTTATAATTGTGTCATCTATTCAATTTTCCACATATATTCCTTGGTGATCTAGAATATTTTGGATTATCAATGCATTTGAATTTTTTAGCATGTACATGTGTTGAATGGTCCACATTAAACATAATTTGTGCTTTTGTTCATTTCATCAAGATATAAAGTTTTAATCCTACATGTGGCCAATGTTACACATAATAAATTCTACATAAGGTAAATCCAATCACCAGTCCACTATCAAGATATATTTCCACTACTAAATCTCACGTTCTTGTATTGCTTTCATTCAGATAAAATAGAGTGGACAAAATACAAACACTTAAAAAATCATCTCATCATCATGATATTAGTAATATTGGAAGCCATTAAAAGAAATTCTAAAACATATACCAAATTCATCATGATACATATAATGTATGAAGAGATAAAAATAAAATCATACTAATCAAGTTCTTGTTAATATAACCCCACACATATATGTCTTTTTCCCATGATCAAGTATCAAATAATCAAAAGGTAAATGAGAAAATAATGATCCAAATCATATTAAATAGTTATTTATTGAAGATAGTGTATATATATCAATATTAAATAATTTTATTATTATTATTATTATTATTATTATTATTATTATTATTATTATTATTATTATTATTATTATTATTATTGAAGCATGGACCTAAGCTTAGTTTATGCCAAGTAGAATGTTACGTAGTTACCCTTTTTTGAAAAAATCATCCCTAAATTGATTTTTTGTAATAATAAACATGCCTTTGAGTTGCATCCATCTGCACTCCAATATTAGTGGCATCTAGTTATTGAGATCACAAATATAACATTTATCATACATGTGTTGATACTAATAATAATAAAATTTACACAAGGGCTAGCATCTTCTAACAATCAAAAATTCCACACACATATAAAATATAACACTAATGGAATACAAACCATAAATGAATCACTTTAAACACATCCATGAGGTCATGGAAAGAATCACTAGACATAACAAGAGATGCATAAAAAATAATGTAAGCAATATCATAAAAAAACATGAATAGAAACATAAAATAATGGAAATAAATCATATATGTCATCAACAAGCCCATATAATAACATGAAATAATATATTTCCACTCTTAATCCAAGTAGAAATATCAAGGAATATACACCACTAGAAAGACTATCTTGAAATATTAAAGCATATATATCATTATAAAAGTTGATTGGAGATATGAAAGCATATATATTATTATAAAACATGGTAATAAATATAAAATCTTTTATAACTTTAAAAAACCTATCTTTAAATATAAGATTAAATATGCAAAGCATATATATATATATATATATATATATATATATATATATATATATATATATATATATATATATATATATATGATAGTAACTCACTTTGGTTCATCAAATATAAATGATAAAAAATAGTAATAGTTGGAACAAAAAATGAGTTCATATAAGAATTTTCACCACCAATATAAAGAATTATATCCCTATCTTTGCATCTTGGTAGAGGTTTATAACATATATCTCACTTGGGAAAATTTCATTTATTATCTCCTCTATGTATATATACATATAGAAACAGTGATAAATAATAAAAATAAGTGCACTACCATCCAATGATGATGAACTTGAATTCATTAAATTTTTCATTTCTTCTATTTCGTGTATAAAATCAATAAAGAAAGAATAAAATAATGCACTTAAAATAATAGTAATAATACCAATATAAATACCTATAATAAATTAATCATATATAATCATTTTTCTCTTCATACATGAAGGGAATAGATAAAGATGAATATAAATTAAGCAAATATCTACCACACATGGGAGATTGTGATAATGAGAGAGAAAAAACAACCCAACATGGGGAATTTCATAATCAAATCATATAAAAATACACAATGTGAAATATAAGTAATTTACATCTCACACAAGGGTAATTACATCAACTAATATAGAAAAATTAATTTTTATAGCATTGTTGAAAAGAAATATTAGATATAAAGAATCTATAGGGGGAAATTAAAATAATAAATTACTAACTTAATTTGTTATAGTATACTAGATTTGTTGGATCAAAAAATCTATCATGTCATTCCCAAACATGAAATAATAACATGTTTTATTCTAGTATTAGATGAGACATTTTGACTATTGGAGCATATAAAATATGTTTTGATTAAATTTTACTTAGAGTACATGAACTGGTATATTTCAGTGATATTAAAATTAGGTGTATCTCTACTTAGTATATCATAAGGTTAATTTTTGGAGTGAATATTGTTGACGTCATTTTGTGATTGTACGTAGATGCTAGGTGACATAGCTAGGTTCAGATCTAGAATACTTCATCACGTATTGCAAAAAAATCCATATAGGTGAATGAAAAATGAGTTAAAGATTGATATCCATTCAATCAACCAACTCCCATTCTATGTTATCTTTTGTCATGAATAACCAATGTTGTGCATTTTAATTTTAATTTTTATTTGGAGGCCATCATTGGATTATATCCATTTATGCTACTTTCATTTTTTTATTGGAAATTCGTATTGGAAATAGTTTGATAGTTGTTAGAATTTTAAATTTTATGAAATGATGCATGATATTGCATTGACATAGTATAATATCCCATTTATCATAATTATTTTGACTATAAGTTGTACTCATATATTCTTAGTACATTTTTGTGAGGATTTGTGGATTATACATTGTTATAAAGATGCATAAATGAGATATTTCACTCATCCATCTTCAAAATGACCAATAAAGGTTTGGTAAGTATGTTTGATTCAATGTTGAGATATGCATTTGATTGCAATTTATCCTAATTAATGATAGCATTCAAAAAGGTAATTTTGGAACTTTGTGGAATGGTTATGTTAGTTGACATTAGACTATAGTCGAATGACCGAATAATTTTGACTAGGGTTTTGATGGTATGGATTATAAAAATAAATCACTTTATTTGTGAGTTATTTTATTTCCAAGGATTATTGATTAGGAACTTAGAAGAATGAGGATATGAAGTAGGGTTTGGTATGTGATTTTATATAATCCATTAATAAGTACATAATGGAAATGAAAATCATTATTAGATTTCTATTAATGTGATGATATTTGGGAAGAAGTGAAATTAGATAAGATGGACATGGAGGACTATGGATAAAATAGTTTGAGAAGGTAAAAAGAGAAAAATAGTGGAATAGTGAAAATAAAGGAAGACAATAAGAAAAATCATTTCCATTTTAAGAAGTCATTTTTTTCTTTCATTCCATTTTCATGGTTTTTTTTTTTTTTTTTTCTATAAATTTCTAGGAAATCCTACATGATGGGTATGTTAAAATAATTCCTCCCGTGATGTAATATTTCCATCAACTTGTCAGTGTTTCCATGTTATTAAATACTATAACATATTATATTTGGATTTAGTATGTTTTTAGAATTGAAAAATGCCTATTTATTTTCAAAATCCATGATGGGAATTCGTGGTTTTAAATGTATATCACCATTAGACAACATATATATAGAGTAAATATTGATATTTTTATGAAGATGGTAATCTAATTTAGCATCATGTCTTGAAATATTTTTATTTTATTTAACATCATGTCTTGAATTATTTATATTTGGTTTAGTATATTATCTTTAAAGATGTCTATTTGATTTAGTATCTTGTCTATAAAATATTCATCTTTGATTTATCACCCTCTATTGAAATTTTATAATTTGATTTGGTATCTTATCTAATAATATCTACTTTATAGGTTTATTTTTTGTGTTTCCATTATGTCATACTTTGTATTTTTGGAATGGATATATCTTTAAGCTCCTATTTATCATTTAGTTTTATGATTATGCACATTTTATTATCACCTATTTCAACCATGAATTCATGGTTGGGGTGGGTAGGAATATCACCAAATGGATGGGATCAAGTTTCACATTATTATTTTTGTTCATGTTTGTGGAGCACTATGTTTTGGGGATCTACTTCCTATATATTAAAAAAATTTAATGTGCGAATGAATCTTGGAGGAACTAAATAAACATTTGATTTTGAAGTAATCAATACCTTGGATTGAGAAATATATATATGATGTAAGCTACATATTTGAGTCATTGTTGACATTGATCATATAGTATTTGTGGATTGTTTAAAATTCAATACTAAATAAGGGTAGTAACTTAGTCATATTTTGTGTGAATTTTATTATATATATGAAATCAATATGTCTTTAATAAGTTGATTATTTAAACTAACGAATAATTGTTGAAGGCATTGGATGTGTCAAACACGTGTGATCTACTCAACATTGGTTTGATAATTTAAATGACAGAGTATATTTATTTATTTTACTATTGTGTTATGAAAAATATGCTTATGATTTATATTTTTAAATCCTTAGATATTTCTTAAGGATTTTTTGATGACCTAATTCATAGACTTATATTGTATAAATATAATAAATCCCTGATTAGAATATAGTCCTATGAAAATTATTTAAAATATTAATCATTTGATTTCCTTTAAGGATAGAGTTTTGTAAAATATATCATATTGGGACTATGTTGTATTGTTTTTATTTTTTATATATGGTAAAAGTAACAAAAAATAACCTATGAGAGTGGCATTATTCATATGTAGATAAAAGACATTAGAATCAATTGAAATTCTAGATTTTCTATTGCTTTACTATTTGATTTGGTATTAGGTCAATTACTTTCTAATTAGGATAAAACCCTAGTCTAAATTTTAGTATGCATAAAAACATTCCTTTATTCATTGTATCCCTATTATGATATCATTGAGACTATTCTTTATTGCTATATAGTCTTTATTTGGTATTTGAGTGATAATAAAATTAATTATGTATGTCTATTACTAAGTTTAATTCTAAAATATTATCGTTGAACCTTTATTTTTAGCTTTTAGTCTTATATGAATAGTGGTTTTTGTTGACTATGAGGAACTTGACTAAACTGTAAAATGACTAATTTTTTATTCCTTGATTTATCCATTTTAGGGACTATTAGTTATAAAGGTGTAATGTAATATAATAAGCATAGCATTGTGTATTAATTGGTTACATGTTCAAAAAAATGTTTGGACTAGATTAAATATAACATTTTTAATTATTAAAGATCAAGAACAACTTTAATCATCTTATCGTAATAATAAATTATGTCTTCACTAGTTACTTATATTATTGAGTTATTAATGAGGTGGAAGTGATTCCAATATGTTAAGATAATTTTGAAAGTTTGAAAATGTTAGTTAATGATGTATAGGTCATTTTTACTTTATATTTCTTATGATTATATTTCGTGTTGAGACTAGATGCTTAGAAGTTGTAAGAATCAACACTTAAGTTTATGCCAAACATTATTAGTAGTATAGTAATTATATCTTATTAGTGGTTGAAATATTATATGGATATGTATACATGAAAATTATGTTAACTTTATTTATTTATTTTGGCTATGGTTTACCATGAAACCATAATGGATACTAAGATAAAGAATGGTAAGGTACATATTTATCAGCGTAGTATGGCTGTTAGAATTTACTTTTAGATGGATAAATTATCTTATACTTGGGTAATTTTTATTTTATAGGGTAATGTTTATGGGTTTTTAATATCTCTAAACATAATACAAAGAAAATAAAAATGAATCATTTATTAAAAAAAAACTTCCTCTAGCAATAGCAATGGGACAAGCACAACAACATGCTAGATAAACTAACAAGATAAAACAAATAGTTATTTTTCCAAAATAGTTTCTTTGTATTTTTAGTTATCTTTCACTTTATTTTTAACTTTAAAAACTTTATTTTATGGTTCTATTTTGAGTCCCTCTTAGCCCAGAGTTTCTACCTAGATTCTCCTTGAGTAGAAGGTCATACAAGATGGTCGTAAGACTATTTTAGTAGCTTTTTTTATTTTTCTAAACCTTTGTCCAGCCTTCTTTATATTTTGTAATAAAATAGGGCTATCATTTGTCTTTTGATACTAGGTATTTGGATGCTTCTTCCCTAGATAATTCCATACTTTGGTTTTTATCAAAGGAGACTGGTCTGAAGGGGACTACCATGTTTTTGGATCTCCTTGGAGAGATTAGGTATTTTAGCCAAATATATTTAGATTAAATAGGAATTTTAAGTCATAATTTGGAATAGAGGGTTAAATATCTTCCTAAGGTTACTTGTTATCAGAACCATCTAAATATTCTTCAGCATCCACCTCTAGAAGGTCAAGGTTGCGATCTTTCCACAAAGAGGATTCCTTCCTTTTTTATTGAGGGAACTATATTTTTATTATTAAGTGGCCTCCATCAAAGTTAAAAAATTAATGAAGTAGTAAACCTTCATAATCTAGGGTTTGGGACTAAGATCGATCCCCAACTTATAATGTGATATTTTCAAGCAAACTCTTGGAGGTGTCAATATTCACAAAAATTATAGTACAAGTAGTGTTATAAAAATGATTAGTTTCTAGATGCATTTACAGGTAATCACCCAATGAATTAATAATATAATTTAGATTAGATTCACTCCAAACTTTAATAGGAAGACAAAGCAGGCAAACCCAAATGGGTTTAAAATTGAGTGGTTCTATGAGGGGGTTCAAGGATGGGGACCATGGTTTAGTGAACAGGGGTTGGTTGTTCAAGAACCATAAATAATTTTTATTATATTTCTTATGTTATATATTATGAAATACAATAATAAAGAATTTTCTTTTACAAAGGTAAATATTAGGATGGGTTGTCAATGCTTCAAGATCCAAACATGCAACACTTGAATTTTTAGCCAGTGTTCTATGAATCGATGATACCTTTTTATGAGAAGAATTACTTTGATATGATCACCTATATGATATCCTCATCATCAAAGGTCATATAAGGGTTATAAGGTGTAGGTTTGAAAGGTATACGATCTACTTTTGGATCTATCTTACAAGACACTACTTCAGTGAAGGATAAATGATTTTTTGGGTTCACCATAACTTTCAATTCCATGACATCTAAGACTTTAGAGAATCAAGAGTTTTTGAAGGCTAGGTAGATATAAGTTTATTCAAATTTGAGTTTACACCTTCTACCATAGTCTTCCTCATATGTTTTATCACTTAGACAATGCCAAATTTTTATACCGCTTCAAACTTATGCATAGCAACATCTTTCTACCAAGAGTTACCAAACAAAGGGGAACTTCTACCATGAGTGGTTAAGGAAGAAGTGTTAGTGTTGTACACAATGATGGCCTTATACCCATAAATTCCATAAAAAAAGAGCTTCTATTACAGGCATGAAAGGAAGTAACGTCGATCTTTTGTATAATGATGACCTTCTATCTAGAATCACTAAACATAAGAGATCTTCTACCATGAGTGTGAGGGAAATCAATATTAGTATTTGATGTAGCGATGGCCTTTTCCATAGATTTTTCATATATAGGGAAGCTTCTACCATCAGTGGTAATTAAATTAGCATTATCCTTCCACACAGTGATGGCCTTCTACCCCAAAATTCTAGACATAGAAGAGATTCTACCATGGCCATGAAGGGAAGCAATGTCAGTCTTCTATCCAGTGATGACCTTTTTCCCATAATTTCTAAACACAAGATAGATTATATAATGAGCATGAGGGGAAGTATCATCAATTTTCCATGATGCAATGGCCTTCTACTCAAAATTGCCAGACAGAGGAGATCTTTTTCCAAGATCATGAAACTAATTAATGATAGTCTTCTTCATATTAATGACCTTCTATCCAAAGACTTTAAAACTAAGAGAACTAATTCCATGAGTGGGAAGAGGATTGGGAAGAGAAAAAATGATGTTCTTTATACTTGTGGAATCATTTAAATTTAATCTTTTAATAAAATTTGTAGGATTTTGAAAGTGAAATAAACAAGTTCATAATATTTATGATTAGACTTATGTTATACCCCAATAAGGAAACATATAATACATTATGCAAGAAATTTTTATTTCATGGGTTGATAAAATAATTATAAGTAGTGGATACCCTGTGATGTGCACTAAGTCATTATGGCTAACTTATATTGGAAATTAAGTGATTAGGGTTTGGTGGATTACCATCTTATCCTTATGTTTCTAAGTAGGCACTACGTAATTCTTAAGTTGTTTATTTCAATAACATAGACATATTATTGAGCTATAAAATAAATGTTGAAATTGTGAATATGTAGTGATTTCATTAGATTGACTCTTTTGAATTAACTTAATAATGGTAATTATTTTTTTTTGAAGAGGGCATTAGTGGATTCCAATATGTATGTGGCTAAAATATAAATGTGTTAAAAATTGAATGCACTCTATGATCACTAGAATCCATAAATTGACCACTTGATTTTACCATGATCCATTAAGAGATTAAGGATAATGTAAGCACAAATTAATTCTAAATGATTCATTATACACACACACACACACACACACACACACACACACACACACACACACACACACACACACACACACACACACACATGATAAGTAGAACAAGATATATGATGTAAAATGGATTTACACTTTTTAATAAGTAACTAAGTTAATTTAATTTAATAAATTAGTTGATTCTATGTTATTGTCTTAGTGTGAATTAAAGATTGATAAAATTTCTAGATAAAACCCCTAGCATATCTTGTAATGTTTTTGTTAAATGAATTTCTAATATGAAACCCAAATTTTAGTGGTTATTTAATGATTGGCCATGATTAATGTGATATATGATAAACATGGAAAATAATCTAATTTATAAGGGCTCACATTGCCTAAAGTGGACTATAGTCTTAAGGTTTATCATTAACAATACTCAATATTATACATGAAACTCTTCATTTGTAATTTTTTCCATTATATTAATGTTTTTTTATAATCTAAATTAATGGAATGGTGAATATTTCTTTAATGTGTAACTTACTCTGAGGTATATACCTAAGGGGTAAAGTATTATTTGATGAATTGTTAATATTCCGTATAACCTAGTATCTCTCAAAGATTATGTGACTAATGTAAATATATCTTTGGAGAATATTATAGACTTTAAGGATAAGTGGTGATAAATTCATTTAATAACATTAACTTATCTCTTCTCATGACTAGGTCTAGTAGACATACTTATTTGACTATCCATTAATTTATTGTCATAATGTATAGGCTAAAGAATCAAAAAGTAAAAGAGATTATTTTATTAGATAAATAATATTCATAATCATGATCACAATATTATGTGAAATAACACTATTTAATTCTATGTATATTATCACCATATTCCATATCATTAATATTCCATATGAGGAGAGTACCAATAATTGTAATATAGTTATGTCTTGCCATAAGTTTCCTCCTCTATTGGTATCATATAATAACTTCCAACCACTACATTTGAAATTCAAATCTTCCCAATAGGTCAACCTACATACTTTTAAAATATCATAAATGGTGGGAAATATCAAACAAACCCACACACACAATACATACATACATACATACATACATACATACATACATACATACATACATAAATACAAATATAACATAAAGACTTATCAAACTAACAATCATATTGGTAATTCTTATCAACCCTGAGAATGAACTATATCAAGACAATACCTAAAATGCATAAGGATGAAAAATCATTCAAATTATTATCTATATATCAATGGATGAATATAAAACATAGGTAAAAATTATGTTTTTCAAAGTGTCACAATCTAAGAATTGTATCACATTCTATAGTGTTCATGATGGTACATGCCTAGACACAATAGTGTATGTGAACACACAAAAACATAAAAACACTTATATTTTAGAAAAAAAATGAAATTTTATACATATTAAAAGTGTTTTAATTCAATAAAAAACCAATTACTTAGTAGGGAATGCTTGGGGATATCCAAACTATTTTTTAAAATCAATCTTGTGTTAAAAGTGAGGATAGAGTTTAAAGACAAGGACAATAAAATAAATGATTATCCTACTATGAAAAGGGAAATAAGATACATATAAATATTTTAAATGCAAAATCATAATGATCTTAGGTGTAAAATACTTGAAAATTATACAAGGGCAATATCAATAGATAATGGAGAGTATCGGTCATTGTAGTGTTTTGAGATTCATCAAAAGTGTTTGCACAAGTTTTATGGTCATGTTTCTTTATTTTATAATTTATGTAGATAATACATAGTATATAGAGATAGTTAGACATGAGGAGTGAGAAGAATAATCTATAAAATCAACTATGGGCATCTTTTTCTCCCTTGTCATGTAAATTATAAATTTAGTATTTGTTATTTTAATTTATCTTTCACATTCATATTTGTATATTATTTACATAAAATGAATCTAAATAGTTTTATATTATATATAACTCAAATAAACAAATAAAATATGTGGTTAACCTATTCTTTGTTTTGAACACAAAAACATTAAGTCTTTCCTACTTAGGGTTTATTATTTCCTTATTATTATTTTAGATTTATCTTCAATTATGGTTTTAATTATTGTTTCAAGTTTACAATAATTTACATGAGATAAAAAATATAATACCCATAATTGATATAGATATTTTATATATTATGATGCATGATATGATTGTCCTAATTACATGTTTATTTCCTAAAACATATAATATATTTCCAACTCCCATAATGCAATGGATTAATATTTAATATAATAAATCTAACGGTGATAAATTATTACCTCTCCTTATTTAAAAAATTTATATGAATATTTAATTTTATATGATTCCAGTGAATAATCATTAAAAAATGGTATGCATGATTCATTTCATCATCCCTCCCCCCTCAAAATAAAAATAAAAAATGATGTGAATACCTATCTGGGAAACACCATAAATTTTGATCTATGAACCCATTTAAGATTTTTTTTAATAAAAAATGAATATATAAGATATGATAATTAATCTCTTACCAATTATATAAATTTAGGGTCATTTTCATATATTTTCAAAGCCAAATGTGAGCATCTAAGGGTCTCAAATTATGTTTTAGTATTTTATTTTTGACAAATTTTGAATTTCAACAATAAGAAATGTTTGTATGTTGATATGGAATTGAGTTGAAATTATTATATGAGTGTGAATTTAGTGTGTATGTAATAATTGTATATTTTTATTTAAATTTGATATTACATTTGAAAGTTACTAAAATTAACAAGTATTAAAAAGTACAAGGTCAATTAACTTTAGGCAATATTTTATTTATGTAATATTTTAAGATATAGGTAAGTATGAGGGTTTTTAAAGGATCCTAAAACATTTTAAAATTAAATTAAATTATATAAATAGCATCATAATAGAAATAAATGAATATACATACTACAATCCAAAATATGAATGGCTAAAAGTTTATAGTGAATGAACAACAATCCTTCTACACAAGGTCAACCAATAAATAACAACACAAAATTGACTAAATAAGGGTTTAAAATAGCCCCATAACTAGGTAAAATGAAATATAAGTGTTTCATATCAACACAAAACAAAAATAGAACTACCCACAAGCAAGCCACGTAAGATGGGAGAACTGTGAGTAAACAATTTCTAGACCATCATTCATAAAACAACAAGCTAATGAGAACTTCCTACTAGAAAGTAGAATCCCATATTTATAAGTTTATGATTTATTTCATTGATTAGGGATGTCTACTACATATATTTTTATGGATATTTTCCATGATGTTTGTAATATGTTATTTGGAAACACATCTCAAGTATATGCCTTCATAATTCTTTTGGTATAACACTCCCTTATTTAACATATAATGAGTTAATCTGAGCCTAATGTCTCATCTATATTTTTTTTTTATCTCAATGGTACATGTACATGTGAGTAAAAAGTGGATCATTTGAATATATCATTCACCTCTAGCTGCCTATGTCTCATTTATTTATTCAATACAAAATAACGGATTGGTCTCAGTCATGAGTTAAATGATTCCCTGATTGCTCATAATATTAGATGGTTTGATTTGAAGATCAAAATAATATAATTTTTTATCCACTTACCTCTTATTTCACCCAATTCATTATGGTTGAGTGTGAGCTTGACATCTAGGTTTGGCATGATGGCATATATTTTGTTTCTTATAATATAATACTTGAAATTTTTCACAACTTTTATCAATGCATATATCTCTTTATATATCATTGAATATTTAAACTCTACATAATTTATAATGGTACTCACGAAGGCAATTGTATGTTTATTATCATATACCGTTTGTGTTATTACAAGTATTATATTATGTTTTAAGGTGAATGAATAAAGATATAAACCCTTATTGAAGTCTATGCTTATTTAAAATGGAGCTTGAGAAATGGAAATTTTAACATCCTAAAATGATTTATTAGCTTATATTATCCATTATTTTTTAACATCTTGGTTTAAAATCACATTCAATGGTTTCAAAATATCTAAAAAACTATAAATAAATTTCCTTACAAAGTTTATCCTACCAAAGAATGAATTCAACTCTTTCTTGTTGTTAGGAGGTGTCACCTTATAAATGGTTGTGATTCACTCGAGGTTAATGGAAATCACATCCTTAGTGATGACACAACCTAATAGTTTTCCTTCAGTAACTCCAAATATAATCTTCTTTAGATTTAGTGATACTCCACATCTTCTACATCTATCAAATAATCTCTATAGATGGGTTACATGATCAGATCTATCTTTTGAAAACATTGTTAGGTCATCCTTATAGATGATGATATATTTACCAATGAGTTTCATAATGAAAATTACATAGATCATTGTAAGGTTTATAATGAATTTACTAGGCCAAAATTCACTGTTTTATATGCAAAAGTTCCTCACTTATGGGTGAAGGTAATTTTTGTTCTATATTATTATTCTACTATCATTTAATTGTAGCCTAATAATACATCTAATAAGGTCGTTATCTTAGATCCAATATCCATTTGAATTGACTTATCTAATTAGTGCAAAGGACTATTATCCTTTTGTAGTGTTCATTTTAGGTTTATAAAGTTGACATAGATCTTGATATGTCCATCCTTCTTAATAACTAGAACTATGTTGGCTACCTAGGTGGAATGCCTAATTAGAAAGATAATATTGGCATCCAATCACTTTTGCTCTTTTGTCTAGATGAGAGGTTTAATGATTATGTTAACTTCCATCTATCATTTTTTAAGGGATCATGCTCTAGCTTTAATTGGATGGTATGTGCAATTCCCTTGGGGTTAAAGTCTTTGAAACTTTCATATGTTTAGGTGATCATATCTTTATATTCTATCAAAAAACTCTTCAAATTTCATTTCTCACTTTCAATATAACATAGACAAAGGTTTACATACTGGGGATTTTATTTGGTGCCTATTTTATCCTTGATAAAAAAAATTAATTGATTTAAGATATTTTTTATTTTGAGGTTGTGGATCCATGTTGAAGGATCACTCTAGGGAAATAATCCCAATACAGATATGGTTTTCCTTCAGTTGTAAGATGCCACTTTATCCTAGATCTTCAATATACATGGGTTCAACATATTTTTCATATATTATCATATATTTGAATGCTCAAAAAATACTCATATATTGTATAATTTGTTGATCATCCTCAAATTCATAGAATTTATCTAAATTATATGGGATATAGGGAGAAGGAACCAACTCCACATATAATTTACACATCTTGGATTCTTTGAGTGGTGCCAAATTGGATGTTGAAGCCACTAATGAATACATCAACTTATTTCCTTCCCTTATGATAGCCCTAATGTTGAATGCTTTAAAGGATTTAATACAATGCTCAGTGTTTGTATTTATTAAATTAAGTGAGTTTACATTGATATATTTTTTTATTTGGTTAATAACGAGATCTAAATCATTAAAGATTTGTAATTGCTTAACATTATGCTTTAATAGAAGTTGTAGACTAAAGAATAGAGATTCATACCGAGGTCTATTATTACTTCAAGATAATTATAACTTATAGGTAGAAAAATATTGATTCTTATCATGTTTGATTAGAGTTACGCTAATAAATAAACCTTGATTTTATCTATCTATGTCAAAATTGAGAGCCAATAATTGAGACAAACCTTCAAATTCTTTTTCATGAACTTATTATTTTGTGTTGAATGTATACACACATGCACGTGAGGATACAAAGTTTATCTTCTAATTATTGGTTTTGTATTCTATGATAAAGTGTTTCATATTTGGTTTTTCATCCACCTAAATCTAGTTCGCTACTCATTTCTATAGTAACCACAGGTGGAAGAAATTGGTGGCCATATATCCATTTAGCATTTCTAGTCAACTAACATAGTATAAAGTTATAAGAGTATAGAATGTCAAATACCAAAATATATATGTATTATTAGACACATGGATTACATGCAATTTGGATGTGTACATTTTCATCTCTTTAACACATGGGACAGAAGACACGTCTAGTTGTAAGATAACCCTTTTTGACTTATCTAAAGTCAAACCTAACATCTTCTATATAGTTTTAAGCTTCAAATTAGTTGAAGCACCTAAATCAACAAAGAAATTATGAATGTTATTTTTGAATATTATGATGGTTAAAAAACATGTGGTAAGTCATGTTTGTCTTTATAAACTACCATTTTTTTATGTGAAGCTTTTGATTTATCAGTAGATGACCTTCTAGTCAAGGATTTAAGTATAAACTCTCTATTCAATTATATGGGTGAGTTCATGAATCTTTATATTTGCATCAATATTATTAATATCATTAACAATATTTTACCCTTCTTTATTTTATGTCTTTACACTCTACAACTAATAATTTACTTTTAGAGTGGAGTGATTGTTGTTGGGTTTATTATCTGTAGGTATGGTAACACTGTTGTTTAGAGTCATGATGATAGTTATGGGTTGCTTATTATTTAATTTATAAATTTTCATCTATAACTTATAGAAAACATATATCTTATCATTATTATTGTCTATTTCCTTCTTATTCTCTAATGGGAATGGAAAAGCATATATCTCTAAGACCATGACTATGTTGGGAGGACCTATACTATTATAGGATGATGACTATGTCTGATTTACAAAACTTTCAAGTATTTCCATTTATTTATTAATTACATCAAAGTTAATAAATAATTTTATATAGTCTAGATCACCATGTTATGTTGTGTCATGAACTTGACACCAATTAGATATGGTTGCTTGCATGATATTTATCTCTTGCATTAGGTTAGGTAGCTACTACTATTGATTATTTATAGGTCTATTTAAATTAATTTTATACCTGAAATATGAAAATTTAATATTATAACTATGTCCCATAATTTTTTATATTCATTTACGCATGCTTAATAATTCATTTCTTAACTTTTGCACCATTCATTAGATGGAATCTAGTTTTGATTTTATAGAATTAGTAGAAATACCATGTGTAGTAGAAATATTGATTGTTATTAAAGATTAGTTCATTTCTTACTTATTCAATGTAGACACAATATTATTCAAAAGTTAAGTTGATTGTTAAGTGGTGCATAGGATAAATGCAATTTGGTGTACACTTGGTTCTTCTTATAAGACACAACATGTTGATTAGCATTTGGAATTGGGTTTAGGAATGAAAAATATAGACCAATATTAACTTGTTCCAAGGCTTATGACTGAGGGTTCAATTATTTATCAATGTTGATAGCTTTATCATAAGTTAAAGGTAACTCATCAACATTAAGAACTCTATGGAGAAATAAATTGGTCATAGGGTCTAGGGTGTTCTTATACATTTCAAGGGCCAACACCTCAACATGTTTGTATGAGTCTCTAATTATTTTGCACATGAATTGTAATATTATTTTAAACCCTTAAAATGGCTCACTCAATTCTATACTCATGCTCAAAAAGTGATGGTATATGACAGTTGCATTAATGAATTTCTTGAACTATGAAAAAAAGAGTTTTGACATTGATCCCAAGACTTCATTAAACCTTATAGGACATTCAACAACTAGTGATAAGCAACATATTACAATGTAAATGGAAAGATTCTACATGTCATTCCCTCATAGACTACATTCAATATTAAAAAATTAGTCTTAAAATACTTTATGTGTTCTTCAACACTCTTACATCTTTATGTAGAAAAGGAAGGAAGATACTTTTTAGAGCTCTTAGGTAGATCATTCCCATCTCTATTGATGGTAATATCATAACTAGTTAGTAAAGCTTTAACCATCAGGTTTAGAGAGGTCTTCTATTTTGGTATTATTATTGAGCCTAGGGTCCTCTGAAGATACATTTATCTAAATTAAATTTTTAATGGATTTCTAAATGTGGCTATATAAATTTAGTAAATGAGGTGGACCTTATTAATATTATGAGTATATCCAATACAACTCAAGTGATATTTATTCAAATAAATGGAGGTGGAGGTTCACTCCCTCCTTCTGACACAATATAAATCTATGTTAATCTAGGTTTTATGTACATTGAAGAACCTTATGAGGTATCCTGTAGGATTTTAATATCCTTGAAAATATTCACTCCAATGTATGAGTTGTTGGGAATTAGGTTTTGTAACCAAATTGTTGGTGGAATAATAGTGAATGGAGTAGTTTTTAACCTTGGATGTTTAAGATATGATGTAAATAAAGATATACTTGATATGGATAGACTGATGATGGGTCTAACCTAATCTTGGATTCTTAAAAAAACTCAATAAAAGAAAGAAAGGTAGGTCAAAAAAGAAGGTTTGTGGATCACACAAGATGAAACCTTCCTAATTTTGATCTTGAACAAGAAGTTAGACAAGAAATCAGGGACAAATGTTTGTTGAAATATAGTATATGTATACAGATAATCAAACATATTTAAGAGTCCAAAGGAAAATTTATATAATAATTTTTTTATCATATATAATCAAAGGTTGATGCATTTATGAGATTGTAATAAGACAACTACAAAGGGAGATTATGATTATTATGAAAAAAAATTCAAATTAGTGATATCACAATAGGAATAATTGTATTATAATAACACTCATGCCCAACCATAAGTATAAGATACCATTCTAACAAAACTTCTTATAAAATTCATATTTTTGGTGAAGAATTTTTTTTACACATCATAATCAATTGCAGAACAATCCTTAGAATTTCCTATTAATATTAATAGTATAAATCCTCTTCCCTTTGTGATAGGGAGGATACAAATATATAGGCTTGGGGAGTGTATGCCTCATCTTCCAAGCAATCTAAATTTAAATCTCCAATAATATAATTATGTGTAAAAATAATGTAGAGCATTCATGTATGAAATTATTTACATAAAATAAAATTCCTCAACTTTTATATATATATATATATATATATATGTATATATATATATGTATATATATGTATATATATATATGTATATATATATGTATATATATATGTATATATATATGTATGTATATATGTATGTATATATATATGTATGTATATATATATATATATATATATATATCTATCTATATATATCTATATATATATATATATATATATACACACACACACACACACACACATACACACACACACACACACACACACACACACAGAAATGGTAAATAAAATTAGAACCATCAATAACATTACTAATTTAAAAATGAAAATGGATTTACATATTTAAGGTGGTGCTAGCGTTACAACATTAGAAGATGAAAATGGTTGAGTGAAAATTGTACAAACATAAGTAGATGTTGTAGATCCTTGAGACATCAAAAATTGTATTGTTGAAGTATGCATTACTCCATATTCAAAAAATATAGGACCCTTAAATGATGTGGAAACACTTATAATTGATTGTGCACTTGGTACTAACCTAAATAATCCCTACATGGCCTTGATTTTATCAAATAATGTATGCGTAGCCTCAAAATCTTTATTGGTAATATCAAAATTTAGTAGGGAAGGTTTATATACTATCATGGCATCAACCATCGACCTTATTTGCTATGTTTCCAAGATCATAAATTCTTCACCAAAAGCTTCAACTTTAGTTACTCTATCTTTGGTAAAATTTATAAACTAAAAATTATCATCATTGGTTTTATAAATACTTCCCTCAACTTTTTCCTTGAATCTATTTGTAGATGATTTAGTGTGTGTTTCAAAATTCAACATGTTTAGTAACTATAGAGTGGAGTTTATCAAATTTTTACCCTCATATCTCTTAGGATATTTAAAGCCCCATTCTCATGGATTCCAAAATGACTTATAAAAAATTTCATTTTTGTGTACCAATTAAAGGTATCATTTCTCTTTGATATTACATATATTTAAGAACATGTACAATCTTAGGCATAAATTAGGTTAAAATTCTTGGACGCTCTACTTTTTTCAATATAAACTAAGAAACTTAGTGTCTTTTCGAAATCTTTTAACTCAGGCATGTTTTTAGCACCTTCTCCCTATTGGGCTAATTTTTTCCTCTATAGATTAGAATATTATTCAAAATATTATACAATCATGTGGATATACTATGAACACTATCTATCATTTCTCGAGGTGCATTGATGATTTGTATCTATAGTATAAATTTTTATGGTTCATCCTTAATCCTATATTTTTTTCATAGTTTCTCTATATGAATCCATAAAAGAGAAAAACCCATGTATATATATTTCATAGGGTCATTTGGATTCTTTTTAAGCTCTTTAACCAAGGGAAACATGTTTTCCATTTGATCAAACTCTCCCTCCTCCTTTATACTTATATTCACTACTTTCATATTTTTTTCCATTTAGATTGTGCCACTTTGTTTATAAAATCTGGTAAAGACTATGGTCAGCTTGGATTTGCGGTGGTGGAGGTATTATTTTAGGTGTTAATGAATCACTTATTTAATTATGGAATTGGATGGGTAGTTGAATAATCATTTTCCGTCCTAATATTTCCCTTTATGGAGTGAGTTTAGCCACATATTTAAATAAGCTTGGAATTTTCACAACTATCATTATTGTCTATTATATGGGTGTATAATGTGGCACGTGTGGATCTAATTAAGATGAAGATTATGAGGGGATTAGGGCCATCGTGATATCAAAAATAGAAACTAAAAATAAATTATAAAAATATAATATTTTGTTTGGATCCATTATTTGAGTTTTTATTAAGAGAATTAAAGATCAATCAAACTAGAAAATTTTGTCTTAGGAATAGAAGGAAGAAAATTTTGAGCTTGACTATCTATAATAGTAATAAGAAAATAAGAGAAGAAAATATATTATTAATATTTTGTCTTTTGTTAAGTGAAAATATATTGGTCTAGTACCCCAACTAGAGTTTACTGTTCATGTAAGCTTCCTAGGATCATTGTTTTGGCCTTTTCTAATTTTGCTTCATTATCTGCTTCATCTTGGGATCCTTTGTCACTCAACATTTGCCTAGGTCCATTCATTATTTTTGTATTTCCTTCTTATTTATCTGTAAGATAATCCACTAGTGAAATTGTATGTACATTATCATATTCTTTTTCTTACTACTCAAGGGATCCTTTAGAAGTAGAAATACCTAATGATTGTCTTTCCTTTGCTTGTTTGATTTTGAAGGAGGTAGGAAAGCTCTAGATTTGTTTTGGTAAGTGACAGTGAGGGGAATAGGAGGCAAGCTAGATGATGAAATAAATGAATGAATGACAATAGTAGGTATTACCACTATATGTGATGGCCAAGGAATGGAAATTGGTATAAAAGTGGTTGAGTCAAGAGTGGATGGAGATGAGACTAGTAAAATAGGGAGTATTTGAAGATATGTCCCCTTACTCATGGTGATGGATGGAGATGGAATCATGTGATATGTTTGAGGAAAATGAGGAGCATATGGAATATATAAGAAACAAATTTATAGAAAATCTAGAATACTTAATTGTGTAGCTATTGTAAGTAGAGGGAAGGGTACACAATAGAATGTGCTTGTTTTCTTGTGTAGAATAAGTGCAATCATCTCAATTGTAGTAGTTGTACCTAAAGTTATGGTATAATATGTATGTTTATAGGTTAGAAAAAAACTAGATATATTTATGAGGATATCATTTCTAATCTTGCGGTTTTCCTTCCATTGACTATTGGACTCTTCGTCTGACATACTAGTATCTTATTTTGTAGGAGAGGAAGGCTAGTCTTATTTTATTGGATCCTATGGCTGTTTTGGATTCCATTCATGACTCAGAGGTCTTTATTCTTACTCCACCATTTAATTTACCTATAATTTGGTAATCTTGAGGTCATATTGAATGGCCTAGTCAATAATTATTTACATTAAATTATTCCTCATAAGTATCCATACTTGAGATTCATCTGATGCATTTATAAAAAGAACATCATGTTCATATTCTTGGTAACCATATCTAATGATCACCCCATTTTTTTCCTTGATGAGTTGAAGATAGATTCTAACTTTCTCCTTTGGTTCCTATTATGTACATTGGGAAACCTTTATATTGTAATAAGATATGGCCTTCCCTTCTTGGTTGAAGTGTTCCCTCATTAAAAATTAAAGATATCTAATGCTTAAAGGGATCTTGTAGTAATAATCCTAATGATTAGGTCAAATGTATTTATATATACTATTTTATAATTGGTGGTCCACCTTTTATTATGAAATATTTTATAGGATGTGGCATGATAAAAATAAAATGGGTACTCTTGTTCCCTGAATTATGATTATGGTATAGTTTGGATAGTACTAATAATTCCTAATTTTGGCAATATTTCTGCTTAAATTTTAAAATATCCTAAGCATATGAGCTCCATAAATAGATTTTTAGACTTGAGAAACAGTTTCCTCACATATTCTATTAATATCATTTTTATATCTATACATAAACAAAAATGAATAATCCTTAAATATTATATTATCTATGTATTCTATAAACAACTTCCATTTTTCTCCATGGGCTCTATGGACCATTCAAGTGACTACATCCAATATATAGGGAATAATGTAAAATTTACCATCAATGGTCCTTTACTCATATTTCTACATTTTTGCCTTTAATTTGACACTAATTATCTCTACTAGGGAAATAATTTTGTCATAATTCAAGAGAATGTCTAACAATGGGACCCATTCCAATTAAAAATATAATTTGTTTAGAAGGGAAATGTATACCCTGATATTAGGACCAGAGTTGATTATATTATTTGAGGAAATGCTTTCTTTGGGTTTCAATCTATGGCCCTTTGCTAACCACTATTTCACTTTCCCCTATACATTAGCTAAGACTTGAAAATAGTAAACACAAATTACTAGGTGCGTAAGGTACCTCTCAAATGCCCATCACAAAACAAATGCAATTACATTTTTTCATTTTTTAAGGTGTAAACAATACCCAAAATAAGTACCATTAAAGAGCAAATCACATAGCAAACTATTACAAGGTATTACCTATGATTTCTCTACTATGATGTGGAGTCCCATGTCCCTCATTAGACATAGTTCATCAATGTATTACTTCTCCTCTTGGGATTGTCTATTCTATGAGGATTACAATGCTATACACTCCATTACATTCTAGAGGGCTGAGTAATAGGGAAATTTTAAATCTAGGGCACCTTTTTCAAATATAGTGCCTTTTTATTTAATTTTCCAAATAATGCAATATGCATAATGATATTAGACTCATGATGGTTTTAGAGAAACCATTTCAATAATATGGGGTAGTGTAATTCCTTCATAAATTGTCTAAACTATATTTGATTTTTTTTTAAAAATAATACTTTTAGTCACTTAAGAGCTCAAAATTACAATGTTCAACTCGTCTATTAATGGAGAAGTGAATTGTATTTACTTGAATTTTTCATATATTATCCAAAGCCTTCACACTTAATGCATAATTCATGTGAAACAAATTTGATTAATGACTTTTTATTTTATTCTTGTTTGAATTTAAATGTGACATTTAACTTTGGCAAGTGTTTTCTTGTCATATGGTAATTATTTTTGACTTTATATGTCTAGTCACTTCTTCTAGACAAGTGTCAGTCTATCGTATAACATCTTTTTCTTAGATATCAAATTCATTTATTTGTACTTTAGACACATATCTCTTTGATCATGACACTTGATTAATTTTTATTTACCCAAGGTATTTGGACTTATCATCATTACTTAAATGTTTGGTAAATGTGATTTAAAATTATGCAACCATGTGGAATAATCTTGGGGTTATGAGGACTTAGTTACTTTGGGCCATGTCTATATGAAATTTTGAACTACATATATCATCGAGAGGGTTCCACATGGCTAGGATGTTGACATGTCATGTGATCCTAGCAATGTGTAGACTCAAAGACTCAAATACATGGCACCATTAAGCTATTAACTTGATATTTCTCTAGAATAAAATTATGACAACTTTTTTTTCTTTCAGAGCTATAAAGGCTTAGAGACATGGAGACTTAGGGCCTTTAGACTATTAATTTTAATTTGAACTTTCATGGTTATAGGTGCACAATATTACACCATATTGTTTGATATCAAGGCTATAACAAGGTACACAATTTTTGTTAAACTATGGTAAATTACATGAAGCAACCATCTTCCCAGTTAAACATAGTTTTTCATTGTAGATGTCTTGTATTGACCCAAC
Organism: Torreya grandis; assembly: GCA_037957365.1. Classification (NCBI taxonomy): domain Eukaryota; kingdom Viridiplantae; phylum Streptophyta; class Pinopsida; order Cupressales; family Taxaceae; genus Torreya; species Torreya grandis. The sequence continues at coordinate 496,516 of JARHVA010006853.1, forward strand.
CATTGATAAGTTAAAAATGCTATTTGAACTGTGGTAAATTATTAGTAATGTAATAATGTCATATTTTAAGGTCTTTAGGCTTGGAAACTTTGGAAGCACTTATACTTTTTTTAAAGGTTGAAGGATTCCCATTCACATGATCCTACTACTTGTCATGTTTTTTGAGGTTGGAATTTTTGGTGAACATAGTAAAGGTAGGGACCAAATGTGGATATTTTGTATGTATTTTATAATATTCTTATGAATATGTGAAAATCATAGAACATTAGGATGTGAGATAGTTTCTCTATTAGTCCATGAATCATAAATTCAAATATGAGACAGAATTATGAAAACCTAAAGTTTAAAATAAATTTAATGTAATATCTAAGATTTGATTATAATTATTTTGGAATTATGTATCTTTAGACTTTGAGGACAACATTAAACATAGAAATATTATAACTAATTTTATGGATTTATATACCTTAAAGGACCTTGAATAAATATATTCAAAAAATATGGTGTATGTGTTTTAGGGCATAAAAAATATGTTCTAGTAATTTTCAATTCAAGGGCCAAAGTCCATACACAATATAAAAATAATAACTAGCACAGTATGTAAAAGTAAAATCATTAGTGGAACATAGAACTAGAAATTAATCCTCACCTTTAGATTTAAAGTGATCATATCCTAACAAATATCATATCCATCTACATGATTATTAGATAGATGGTTTAAAAATTCATTCAAAATAAATATATAAGTCATTATTATAGGATTCATATAATTATAAGACATATAAATATTATAACATGTGGATAATATGTCACTAATTTAGCAAGGCTACTATGTAGTATTAAATCCAATATCTTAGTCCATATGAAATATTTCTATTTAATTCTCATTAATATCATTAAAATGTATGTCTGATATAATAATAGTAATATATTATCTATAAATCATGAGATAAACAATATAAGAAATGATTTAAAGTATATGTTTAATCATTATGAGGTCACAATTTTAGTTTTTTTAGAATATTTTGAATGGTTTTTGTATTTTTGCAACATTTATTTACTTTTTAGTAATTTTTAAATTTTTAAGACTATAAATAATAAATAATAATAATAATAAAATGTTTAAAACTATAATAAAATAGAGGGATCCAAATAATTAATAAAGTGTGATACTTTTATATATGCACTAGAAATGTTTGCATCGCCATATGTGAGAAAGAAGCCTACACTATGTATGATTTACATCTTTGAAGAACATGTACTAGGATAAATAAGTATGCAAAGGAATGATTGCAAATTATCATTTAATCTAATTTAATATTGTAACTATATGAATAACAAAGCATAAAAAAATATAGATATTACAAATAGTAAGTACAAGTTCAGTTATTGAACTAATTGAAATAAAAAGAAATAGGTAATACTAAGTCTTTTTGTGCTTTTATTTTTAGTTTTGTGTGACAATTTACACATAATAATATCAAAAAAATTATATTAATAATGGTAGTCATTTATGTCCCTTACTGGTCAATTTTTTCCATGATAAAAAATGTAACTTTATAAATAGACTATGGAAATAGAGATATAAATTGTAGAAAATAAAAGAATTGATTAGTATTTTGGAATATTTAGATATGTAAAGTGAAAAATATTGTCAAAAAGGTTAAAAAATTATTAATTCATAAGGGCTTAAAATAATTGATCAAATCGATCAAATGTGAAAGAAATATTAAATTTTGATAAAACAATCTAAAAGTTATTTACAATCTTTTTTTTTCTTCATTTTTGAATAATTTTGAAATAGTTTTATGATTAAGTGTAATATTTACATAAGTGCATGATGTTCATACATATTTTCAAAAGTTTTCATCTATTTTATGCAATCGATAATCCCCTATACCCACATCTTATGTAACCATAAATGGACATAACCAATTAGGTTTGAATTTTCCTTTATCTTCCTTATATTTATTTATATAATCTTTATTTTCCATTAATACTAAATCTCTAAATTGATATTTTTGATTTTTAATATTTTTTACATGTTCCCCCTTTATGTGTTCTTGATAGACTTAAATATTTTCAATAGCATGATTGAGTTTTCACTTAGACATTTATAGTTCATGTAATTGTGTTTCAAATTTTTTATTATCTTTGATCATATCGTTAACAAATATCTACAAGGAATGGATTTATTCATGCCATAATATTTCTATGTACATTAAATAAGAGAGTATGGTGTTACCTTTTCTATATATGGACACTTTTATGATAGGCCCAAAGTGCATAACTAACCTAATTATGTTATTCTATTATATGATTTATAATTTTTTTTTTTTGTCAAATGTTAATAATTTTTTATTTTATAGCTTCTATTTGACTATTACCTTGTGGATAATATGATGAAGAAAATGTGTGACATATTTTGTACCTTGCACAAAATATAATAACTATTTTTTTAAATAGGGTATGCTATATATAACAATAGATAATGGATGTCCAAATCATTAAATAATATGTATAATTATGAAATTATAAATATATTCAATTGTAGTGGATTGTTAAGGAATGGCTTCAACCCATTTTTAAAAGTATTTTGTAATATTAATGATGAAATTATGACTTTGTTGATTCTGAATGTATTATTAAATTAAATCAAAATGGCATAAATAAAATGACCAATGCCAAATAATTAGTTTTAATTCATTTTATGGATCATGATTAAGGTTACTATGCTTTTGACGTTATGGAAAATGTTTTACATTATCATAACATTATTTTTCCATTGTATCCCACTAGCAACCTTGTTTTAGTAATTTGTGAGGCATAGATTTTCCACTAAGATTACCATGACATGTACTATCATTTACTTTAATTATTGATAATTTAACTTTTTCATGATTTAATCATATAATTAAATACCCATAAAATGATATTTTGAATAAATAGCCATAATTAAGAATATAATAGGTAGTTTGACATAGTAATTTTAGTTTTTCATTTCACGTAACTTTTCATGATATTAATTATTTGTATAATAAGTTTATATATACCATTGTATGAAAATAAATTTATTACCCTATGAGTAACTGCTAGCACCTCTTAAGAATCCACTTGTGTTATATATGTGGATGCTTATTGTAGTTATTGCATATTAAAAATAACATGATCATTATTGATATAACTAAAAACTAGTAAAGACACATTAGCAATAGCATCTTCATGTCAGTTATATTTTCAACAAATGATTTATATAAAAGAAATTCAAAATGTGCCTTTAACCATTGTATCAGTTCTGAATATGGAATTAGAATTACTTCTTTTTCAATATATACCTGATAGTTGATTAATAAATACTTAGGAATTAACATATAACTTTAAGGATTATATTTTTAGTGTGTATAAACCTAATATTGATGATTAATATTCTACTATATTTTTTATCCAAGAAATATTAAATATGATGCAAATAAAATAATTTTGCCTTGATGTGTAATGAAAATAATACCAACACTAACACCTATGGTGGATTTAGATATATTGAAACCAATTACCCAACTATCATCATTAATATAGTGAGAGGTAAAATTATCTCTAAAATAATCATTAATTGGTAGTGTATCCATTAATAGAGTCATTTCTTATTGATATACAATAATGTTTCTGCTAAATTATTTCTATAAAATAAATATTAGATTGAATTATGTGAGTAGTATGACTCATTCCTAAATGTGTCCCAATAAAATTGATTTAGACATTATAATTATTAATGGATACACCATTTTGATGATGTATGTTGATTATTTAGCATGTAATGCCATAAATTTTATCCTAAAAAAACCAATCACATATATAATTTTTTAAAAGTATTGTAGGTATTCTTATAATCAACCAAAGTAATACTGACATAATATACCATGTGTTCCTAGTGATCATCATTTTATTGTGCCAATAAAGACCATAAGGCATGATATATTACATAAGTTTATAGTAATAATTTCCTTGGGAATAGGAAAAATAATAAAAGGTGGTTGTAATAAATATTCTATGATAGCATAATAGTGTTTTTGAAAATATTCATCCTATTAAGACATTGTGACCTTTTATAAAAATAATTTTTAACACTTTTTTTGGTCTGTAAGATGAGCCATGCAACATATGATTTCCTAAAATTTTTCTCATAAAACTCATAATTCTTTTAACCCCTTTAGTGGAGGCATGTATTAAATATCTTTTACATATTTTAGATCCAATTCAATGTAATGCTTAGATATTATGTATCCTAATAAGTTTATATAAGTGGCACTAAAGATGAATTTATTTGAATATAAGAATAAATTTTATTTATGTAATTTTTCAAATAATTATCTTAAATCAATGCCATTATTTTCTAATTATTTAGGTTTAGTCAATAAATCATTGACATAGTCTTCCACTAATGCGTGTATGTAATCATGGAAAATTTGTGTCATATTATGTTAATAAATAGATATAGTATTTTTTAATCAAAAAGGTGTGATTATGTATAAAATTTTCTCAAGGGTGTAATAAATAATTTTTTTTGATCCTTGAGATTAATTTTTATATGATTATATAATTAAAATCCATTTATAAATGACAACATTTCATATCATACTATAGAATCCACCATCATGTCAATATTTGGAAAAAGAAAGTCATCTTTCAAACGTGCTTTTTTAAAAATCCCCATAATCTATATAGAATTTGATTTATCAAATTGGTTTTGTAATATGGACTATATTAGATACCCATGAGGTATAGTTAATATCTCAAATAAATCCTAATTCTAGTAATCTTTCAATTTCTTTATTTACTAATAGTGCCACTTGAGGATGCATATTTTAGATTTTTTTGGAAAAATATGTGCATATGTATATAATAATATATTATTTACAATAATTTAAAGATTTTTGCCTAGAATATATAAATAAACCCAATGGAATCATTTTAAATAATATATTAAAACATGTCACATACCTATATTTTCCTTAATTTGTAAAATTGCTACTAATAATACTTGTCATGGATCCTTATCTTTTCCAAAATAAACTTTTAATGTTTTTTAATTAAGTAATGTTGATTTATCTTCCATAAAAGGTTTTTTAGGAAGTGTATATAGACCATCTATCTGAACTTATATATTATATTTTAGTATTTTCAAAATATGCATGTGCATTATGATTGTGAGGAAACCATTATTATGGTATAAGGAACGGAGATCCTGAAGTTCAAAAAAACATTCTATGAAAGCTTCATCCTTAAAAGAATCATCCATTTTCATAAGTTATGGTTACATTATACCATCTATCATGTTCGATAATATTAACTATAATGTCGATATATGATGAGCCCATTATATTGGAACAAGTTGAAATTTAAGAAAATACATTAAAATATTAAAAGGTGGGGATGATTCGCTTTTTTATGTGTAACTTTTAAGAATAACCTAATCCTTGTCATCTTTTTGTTTTCACTACTTGAATATGATCAACAATACCTTATGGATGAATTCCTAACCCTTCTCTTTTATATCCCATTTTTATAATTATATGTAAACCCAAATACATATTAAATACACTTGGATGATGGTGTTATTGTATTAGAAGATAAAAATGGTAGTTAACACGACTTAAATTTTTTCACATGTAATTTCATGTGAGGAATATAATGATCCTCATGATACATCATGACATAATTCTTAAATGGTTCTTTGTCTAATGGGCATGTATAAATGTATCTATAATAAATGAGTCTTATGAATACATGAAGATTATATGGTAGGCCTTAAATTTTATGAATCCATGTTCTTCCCAAAATTATGTTATAACTAAGATCATTCCACATAACTTTGAAAATAATATCTATTGTTACAAGGCCCACATTAATATAAAATGTAGTTATCTTAATAATTTATTTAGGATGTTATAAAATACTTGAATAGCCATATCATAACGAATGAGATTCATAGATTATATAGGAAAAAGAATTGAAGGAAATTTTGAAAATATTCAATCTTGGTCCATTACCAAACAAAACTCTTTGGACTGATTTATTGTGAATTCATAATTGGATATATAATGGCATGTGTGCATCTATTATATGTTTCCAAGATTTTTTTAAATGATGTATTTTATTAGGTCCGTATTAATATATTAAAAATATGAAAGATGTAATGAAGTTCCACATCATTTGGTACCATATTTTCCTTCCAATGTCAAACAAATAAGAACTTTATATGTAGGTATTGTCTAATGTAAATCTAATAAATAAATATTAGAACGAGTATCTTGTAATTAATACAAAATAGCATACCCTTTTTTTGTCTTTATGGTAAGTGGAGGGGGTTAAGGAATTTTTGGTATGAATGAAGAGATGATTCACTTTGTTCATGTAGTTACAACCATACACAAGTTTTAAAAATTATGACAAGACATTGAAATATCATGAAATTATTCACTCAATGTTTGATTCTTATTGGATATAAATTGCTTCTGTGCATGAATTTTAATAATTTTTCTTATTAAAAGAAGACAACATGTAATAGAAAGTGGAATAATTTGCAAAAATAAATGCTTATATAATGCAACCATATTTTTGTTACATAATTGTAAAATAGAATAATATCAACAAAAAGAGATTTTTTGTGTATTGAGATTAGTATTTTTTTAGGAAATTCAAGGTATGAAAAAATTCTCCTAGTGTCACATATTATATCTAAGGTAAAAAATAACTTATTTCAATTTTAGTGATTATGTCTGAAGTTGAGATAAATTTATTTTAGTGTCATATTTAAATCCAATGTCAAAATAAAATTTCTTTAGTTTCAAATGTTTAGGAATTTATCAAAACCCCGAGAAAGATTTTTTGAAGCAAAAACAAAATGAAAAGTGAGTTAACCAATATGTTTTAGTAGATTTTGAATTAATGGGTGAATCATCCATAATTTGTATATATTAAATGCAATACATTAGAATGTTTGAAATGGAATGTAAATAAGTATAATGAAAGAAAAAATTGGAATTTGATAAAATTTAATCTAAAGAAAGAAATCTATCTATGAAAAAAAATAAAACCTCGGTAAATATTATCAAATATCTAACTAGTTTGAGTGATACTTTACTAAAACTATAAGACATGTACTAATTATATAAGTTCATCTAAACTCATATAAAAGTTAATGAATGGAATAGTTTTCCAACATGGGATAGGATAAATTACCATTATTCCTTAAACTAATCCACCATGTCTTTTACTAAAAATTAAGAAAATTATGTTATGATTATCTGTCATAGCTAAAATGAGCTATATATCCATAATTTTGACATTTGGAAGTGTGAAAAAGATGCACAAATAATGTTTTCTAGGTTGAAACCTAACAAGGCTTATAGTAGCTAAAAAGGTAAAACTACAAAAAGGGGAGTGTAATGGGTTGAGCTTACCATGATAACCCTATGATGATCGAATGATACCTACACATCCAATCCAAATATGTAATTAAATCCCACATAGTTTTCTCACTTAGGGGTATTTCTAAAAATAATCCCATTTGACTATATGAAGGCATCTATAAATTTCTAAAATACTTGACCATGCTTTTTTGTGCTTGAATAAAATAGGTTTATGACTTAGATAATTATTTATTCAAATGATTATAATTATAATTGGGAAGAATGGGGAAGCTTTGCTCATTGTGAAGTATTGTAAATGTGCCCTATAATTAAAACTACCAGTGATTGAATAATTGACCTAAATATGCATTTATATCAATCTTAAATAGGAAAACATAATAGTACATATCATATATATTAATGAAACTATAAGAAAGGCCCAAACATAAAAATTTATTGTTACATGGATTAGTTATAAGATTGATGCATATGGGACAATAATTACTATCACTATTGTCCCTACTATTAGATTTTGTCTTGAAAGAAAATGTGTGTAATTTAGGTATAATGATTGCCATACAAATATTTATGATTATTTTTAATAGTTATGAATTTTATAAATGGATAAAATAGTAATTAAAAACATAAATATGCCCATTTTGATGATTATGGTAGATTTATGTGGAGAAATATGTCCAAATTAGGTGCTCAAGTCAATTAAAGACAAATTAAAAAAATGACATAATCAAGTATTGATGACCAAATGTTAGTGAATACAAATAGATGAATAATTACATTTTATATCTAAATTTATGACTAACATGGCATTATATAATGGGAAATCATATGAAATAATAATATGATTCATATGGTTCAAGAATTATACTTCTATATGTTCAAGGTTGGTTCAATCAACTTAAGTCAATATTGTTGATCAATATTGACCTATATTCAAATGATCACATATTTTTATTTTATATATGTATGATTCAAAACCATTGTGATTTGTTAAACTCTATAAATCATCTTATTTTATCATGAAACCCTTGGTGTAATAATGAGATCTTTAAACTTGTAAAAACTATAAATGTCTAATGTGTTGAGTTTATCCCAATCACCCTTATTTGGTGATTAACTACTTCCTATGTATCAGATAATTTGATTAAAATCAAGCCACACATTATTATCTAGCCTAATTTTATTGTAAAATTTTTCTCCTTTGTTATATCTAAGAAACTAATGTTTTTTTTTTGGAGACTTGAAAATGATTAATTTGTCTTGGTTGTAGTGCGCTTCAAAGTTTGCATATAAATTTTATTAGTATACAAGATAAGTTTCAATTCTATTTTGAATGAGACCCTAATTTTTCTTATATATGAGTAGAATTGCTTAATTTCTCATGCCAAAAATGTAATATACATATGTGCTGACCCTAAGGAATGGTTTTAATTTTATAAGTAACCATTATTGAGAGAGGGTAGGTTTTGATTAGATTGATAAATTATCATATATATAGATATAAAATAAAACTAAATAAATTGACATGTGTACATGGGGACTGAAGTAAAGCCTTAGAGATGTCTCTATAGGATATGGAGTAGACTAAAAGTAGATATTAATGTTTATGTAGGTGGTAACAATAAAACATATGGGTCAAGATCATAGTGTAACATGTATGTGTTTGAGAATGATATATTAAGACCTTTTTTGTATTCTCAAGTAACAAATGATAGATAGGTGATAATCTTGTCATTCTCATGTACTTAATACTAGATTTAATTATCAAAACAAGGCCCCCCTTTTATTCTAGTAATATAATTTCTAGAGTAAAAGGATAAGATATACCAAATTTTGTACAACATAACTTTTATTTGGTATGAAGATCTAATTTTTCATGTTAATCCATAGTAAAAATTATAATATTATGTATTGAATGTCCATAAATTGTAAATTTCAATATAAATTTGAATTTTTAAATTTTTAAAAAGCAAGGAAAAAGTACATAAATGGAAGTCATCCAAGGATGAGGAAGTATAAGAGAGATTAATTTGAATATGTCATCCTAAAAAACTTCCTTATTCCTTTAATTGTTTTGAAATAGAAGCATAAAATTTGATTTCAAACATTTATTTCCATCCTTATTGATTTATGGGGTTTCTTCATTTTAATCAAATTTGATGATAGAGATAGAATAAATCCAATGATTGAGATGGATTGGTCAATATTCAAGTTGATATAAAACTAAAAGTTACACACATTTTGAAATCATATGAGGAGTATGAGTCATTTATTATGATAAATTTTATTAAAAGATAAGCTATCCCTAACATATATTTAATTTGTGATTTGAGGTGTGAACAGAGCCATGTGATTGGTTTGAATTGCTCAAGTGCCCTCTAGATCCCTATTGAGAATTAATATGAGTCATGAGTGAGTGGTTTATATAACCCACTTATTTTTAATATAACATATATTACATACCTTGTGGCCATAGGGCATACTATATTTTATTAAAGAGTTATACTCCTATTTGAGGAACTATATGTTGATTTGACAAAGTGGGTCCTATATGGTCACATAATGATTTTACAACCATTTTTACATTTACAAATGTGTCATTAGGTAGGTGGGTTTATTTCATTACATTTCATGTATCATTCCATTAATATTTCAATCAAATTAAAGATGTAATTACACATAATGGCTATTATACATTATTAAAAAATGATCTTTTTAATGTTATTTAGGTCATCAAATATTTTGGACACACACACACACACACACACACACACACACACACGCACACACGCATGTGCACACACATGCATGCACGCACACACGCGCGCGCGCGCGCACACACACACACACACACACACACACACGCACACACACACATGCATGCACACACACGCACATGCATGTACACACACACACACACACACACACACACACACACACACACACACACACACACACACACACACACACACACACAGAGACACACACACACACACACACACACACACACACACACATTAATATATCATTATACATTAATATATCATATTCCTTGGTACCTATAAAACATCATGTTTTGTTTCATCCAAGCCCTCATAACAAAATCCTAAAATAATTTCCATGGATTGTATTTTAATAGTTTGAATCATGGGAAAGTTTTCCATTCAGTAAGATAGGGATATTATTATCCCCAAGGAGGTACTACTCATGGGTATTCTTTACATTTATTATGAAGGCACAATTCTTTGAGACAAATAATTAATTTGATCCATCTAATGGAGTAATGATTTTAAAAAGTCTAACTAAAATTTATCTCTTGGGGTTATCTCATTCTTATAATTCCATTATCATAGAAAAGTCCTATGTAAAGGTTATATTCTTATAAAATAATAATAAACTTAAAATTACTACAATGAAATATCACTTAATTTTAAAAACATAGGTGTTTGACCAATGTTTTTTAAGAGATAAATGAGATCCCATTTTATGAAAATGAATAATTAACATATAGTTATACACATCTATTTACATAAGGAATAAATTGAAACATATATCATCTATTCCAAAAAGTAAAATAACTATAAAAATCATAAAATAAAATAAAAAATTTAATCACATAACTATATTTTATATGAAAATTACACATCTTATTATCTATAATGATCTCCATAAAAAGTCATTCTTTGTATAGAAACTAAATATTATAGTAAACCTTATCTTTCAAAAGCTAGCTAAATGTCCAATTTTCATAAAAAAAATATATGTAACTTTATAAATGTAAAATATGTTTCAAGTGAGAGGCCAAGGTCACTAAATAAATTTATTTATTTTTAATTTCTTTCTTTTTACCAACTAATTATGTATAAAAAATAGGCCAACCTTCCAGAGGCCATAACTTTTGACCCATAGCTCTGTTTGAGTTGTTTCACTCACCAAAATGATCATATTGAAAGTTTGATGTTGTCCTAAGAAGTTATACATGCTTAAGTATATTTTAGATATTTTTAAGAGGCCATAATGATCATATAAACGTTTAAAATTACCATTTAATGAATTTTTCAACAATTTCCTACTTTTTATATTTTTTTAAGGTCCGATTGTAAAATTTAGTTGAATTTCATATGATAGGTTAATTTTAGAATTTAATATATTTTAAGATAATTTTAAAGATATGCACACTTTTATATGAAACTTACTATAAATAAAAGCTACTAAAAATAGATGTTTTCTCTTTGATTTTATATATTTTGAATTTTTGCATGTCAACTATAAATTCTAAGTTGAGAATTATTTAAAAATGGTTTGGGTTTGTAATTATTTCAAGTTATTCAATATTAATAAATATAATTTATTTCTTATAATCTTGGCCTATTTTTTATTTTATTGTCTTGATAGTTTTCAAATTCATTATCTAGTATCAGAGCAAGTTTGAATCTTGGAGGAGTAAAGAAATGGTGAGAGGATGAGGAAGTATTGTAAAAATGAACTAGAATATACAAGATTTATATAATAAATTATAAAAATTAATTGAGATTATCACCAATCAGCAGAGAAAACAAGGTGGTGATGAGGACACTAATCATGATGAAGAAGTTTAGTAAGAAGAAGAACAACTAGAGCAATGACCATTAATGGAAGAGAGGATGGTTTGGGCTTTATAAGGAAGAAATGAAGGAATCAAGGTTGATGTTCTAGATTATAGAGGTAGTTAAAAACTAGAAGTGTTGATATATTAGATGAAAAACATGGATAAATTTTTTGAGTGAAAGACTATGAGAGAATACAAGAAGGTAAAGTTTTCATGCATAAAATTTAAAGGTCAACAATGATGGGATCACCTACAGAAAGAGATATAGATGAAAGGTAAAGAGAAGATTAATTCATGAAAAAATATGGAGAAGAATCTAAGAGTCAAAATTCTTCTTATAGATTATGCACAAACCCTATACAAAAGATTTTAGAATTTGAGGCAAAAATATCAGAATATACAAGAGTATACAGATGAATTTTATTATTATTCAATACAAATGGAACATGATGAAATAGAAGAGAAGATGGATACAAGGTATGTACATAGTTTGAAATTTTATATTCAAGATGAGTTAAGCATGCATATAACACTTTTCATGGAGGCATATCAAGTAGATTTGAAGGTAGAAGAAACAAAAAATAGGCAAAATTTCATACGAACATCTCTTGGTCCAAGATGAGGTAGATGAAATACAAATAGAGGATTATGTGTGTTTAATACCAATATAGTTGGGTCTAATATCCATAGAGGTGAATCATCATATGGTACAAAAAAACAAGATGATAATTGGCAAGGGTTTCAATCTCAATAAAGAAGAGGGTTTTAGAGAGGATAAGGTTAAGGTGGTGATAGAGGATGGTTTATAAAATAAGGATAGGTCTTATGTATATTATAGATGTGGAGAATAAGGGCATATATAATATTAGTGTCCACACTATCAAGATCAAGAAAGGAATGAAGAATATCACTCAAGAATGAATCTTGTCAAGGTTAAGATAGAAGAGAAAAACATTGAAGTTGCACCTGTAGATGTTGGAGATAATCTCATGATGAAAAGAATCATGATCTATCTAAGGAAAGAACAAGTGTAGAATAAATAAGGTAATGATGCATGTCTATGATTAAATATTTTTTGAACAAGATGTACTTACGATGGAAATGTATGGAAAGTAGTTATAGATAGTGGTAGTTTTGAAAATATGGTTTCTAAATAAATGATAGAGAAATTAAGTTTGTAAAGTGAAAATAATCCTAATCCTTATCAAATTCATGGTTTAATAAAGGAAATAGAGTTACAGCTGATAAAATGTGCATAATCAAGTTTTATATAAATTTTTTTATAATGATGAATATGGTGTGATGTTATTCTGATGGATACATGCCATGTGCTATCAGGAAGATCATGGGAATTTGATAGGAAAGTAATTCATGATGAAGAAAAGAACATGTACACTTTTTGGAAAAGTGATACAAATGTAGTTTTGTTACCTCTTAAAGATGAAGAGAAGAGAAAAATCATTGTCTCTACTAAAGAAATTATCTTAGATATGAAGGTGGTAGGTTTTTGTTATGTATTAGTAGAAAAGAATGAAGACATAGAAGTGGTACAATACCAACAAAAGTATTAAGAGTGTTAAAATATTATGCAAATGTTATGCTTGATAATTTATCTGATGGTTTACCACCAAAAAGATAATTTTAACATCACATTTATTTGATTATAGGATCACCTCTACCCAATCAAGTAACTTATAAGATGAGCCCAACATACCATGCGACATTAAATAAATAGGTTATTGAATTGATAAGAAAGAAAGTGATAAGGGAGAGTATGAGTTCATGTGCAATACCAACATTGATAACTCCAAAGAAATATGGAGGATAGAGAATGTCTATGGATAATATGGAAGATAGAGAATGTGTGTGGATAGTAGAGAAATAAATAAAATTAAAATCAAGTATAGGTTTCCTATACCTCATATAGATGATATAGTGGATGTACTTGCAGAATCAAAATATTTTATCTAAGATTGATTTAAGGAGCGGTTATTAACATAATCAAATTCATGAAGGAGATGAGTGAAAAATTGTATTCAAAATGAAGGATGAGCTATATGAGTGGATGATGATGCCATTTGGATTATCTAATGCACCTAGCACATTTATAAGGGTGATGGATATTATACTATGAGAATATATTGGTAAGTTTGTGGTTGTTTATTTGGATGATATTTTGATATTTACTAATACTAAAGAAGAATGATTACAACATTTGAGAATGGTACTAGATTTGTTAAGAAAGAGAAGTTATATGTAGATTTGAAAAAGTGAAGGTGTATGTAGAATAGTTTTCTATTTTTGTGATTTTTAGTTTCAATAGTGAGAAAGGATGAATAAGAGATAAAGGTAATTGTTAGTGGCCTATTCCAAAAATAATTATAGAGGTAAGATTTTTTTATGGTTTAGAAACATTTTACAAAAAAGGTATTAAATTTTTTAGTAGTATTGTGGCTTCAATAACATATTGCATGAAAGGGAAGTAATTTGGATGGACTGCAGTAGCCACATAAAGCTTTGAATTTTTAAATAAAAAGATTATAGAAATACTAATTTTATATTTAACAAATTTTAACAAAGTGTTTAAGGTTTATTGTGATGCTTCATTTGTGGTAATTAGTGTTGTGTTGAGTTAAGAAGGAAAGCCAATAGCATATTTCAATGAGAAGTTGAATGAGGTCAGAACAAAGTATTATACTTATGATGTCCAACTTTAAAAAATTGTATAAGGATTCATACATTGGAGGCATTACTTGGTGCCGCAGTTTATCCTATTTATAAGTTATGATTGTTTGAAGTATGTGAATACACAAAGAAGTTGAGTAGTAGGCTTGCAAAGTGGGTTTCATTTTTGTAGGGGTATACTTTTATGTTAAAACATTAATTGGGAAAACAAAATTAGGTAGATTATACATTGAATAAGAGAGTAGTATTATTAACTAATATGGTGAGTTAAGTAGTTATATTTTAATCTATCAAATAATTATATGATACCGATCTACATTTTGGAAAGGTAGTTGAACAGTGCAGGAATCCATTAATAGGTGGGACAAATACTATTCATGATGAGTATCTTATACAACAAGGTTATCACTTTAAGGGAAAAAATTATGCATTGTAGTTAGTCTCTATGAGACAAAATAATAAGAGAATTACAAAGTGGTGGTTTGTCTAGACATTTTGGTAAGATGAAGATAATAGTATTGGTGGAGGAAAAGTATTTTTGGCCAAAGATGAAAATAGATCTGACAAGGTATGTTTCAAGGTGCATAATATCTTAGGTTGATAAAGGACATGCACAAAATACTATATTATGCATGCTACTATCGATTCCAAGAGGACCATGGATAGATTTGAGCATGGATTTTGTGTTGGGATTACCAAACACACAAAGAGGTAGTGATTCAATTTTTATTATTTTTGGTATATTTTCTAAAATGGTTCATTTCATTGCATGTAATAAAACCAATTATGCCACTAGAGTTATAGAATTATTTTTTAAGGATATTGTGAGATTGTATAGTGTTCCAATAAGTATTACTTTAGATAGGGACATGAAAAATTAAGTCATTTTTGGAGGACTTTGTAGAAGAAGATGGGTACTAAGCTACAATTTAGTAGAGCATATCACCCAAAAATAGATGGACAGATAGAAGTTGTGAATAGGAGCTTGGAAATTTTTTTGAGATACATAGTTGGAGAGAAGCCCAAGTAATGAGACTTTGCTTCACCACAAAGCTCAGTTAACATATATAATTTTCGTGAATATATCATCAATAAATTCAACATTTTAAATTGTTTGTGGGAGAAATCTTATGGATATTTTACATTTGGTACAATTACCAATTGTAGATCAAATTAGTGATGATGCAAAAGCATTTACAGACCATATGAAGTAGTTATAAGGAGTAAGATGAAAGTTTCAAGAAAGTAATCAGAAATAAGAAGTAGTAATAGATGTCAGAAGAAGATACAAGGTATTTGAAGGAGAGATGGTAATGGTTTACTTAAAGAAAGAAATATTTTGATAAGGAACTATAACAAGATGAAGTACATGAAAATTGGACCATATAGAATTGTGAATAAAATCAATGATATTTCCTATGAGGTGAGTTTAACATAAAATTTTGATCTTTCTATTATTTAATGTTTTAGATTTATATGAATTCCATGGAGAAGATGGTGAAGTTGACAAAGATGAGGAAGTAAATTAGGAGTATCAGATTCCAAAGAAGAAGGAAAAGATATATCAAGTTTTGGATATGAACATAATAAGTACAAGGAAAGGGAATTATAATATGTATTTGGTAAAGTGGGAAGAATTGAATCAAGAAGATAACACTTGAATTCTAGAATGGTAGATAAATAAGATTGACAAAGAAAAATGATAACAATATAATTAGATCAACTCACAGGAGCTGAGTTATTTTTAACTAGAGGAAAATGATGCAAAAAAAATAGGCCAACCTTATAGAGGCCATAAATTTTGACCCGTAACTCTGTTTGAGATGTTCTACTTTCTAAAATGACCATCTTTAAAAGATTTTTTTTTTCCTAAGTAGTTATAGGGAAACCTTCTAGATGTCATAACTTTAGACCCATAGCTCTATTTGATTTCTTACACATGCCAAAATCAACATATAAAAATTTTCATTTCTGTCCTAAGAATTTATACATGCTTAGGGATGTTTTCCATATTTTTTAAATCCATACGTGATCATCT
Organism: Torreya grandis; assembly: GCA_037957365.1. Taxonomy (NCBI): domain Eukaryota; kingdom Viridiplantae; phylum Streptophyta; class Pinopsida; order Cupressales; family Taxaceae; genus Torreya; species Torreya grandis. The sequence goes on from JARHVA010006853.1 coordinate 513,254, forward strand.
AAGGGTCCAAAATTATCATTTAATGATTTTTTTGAGAATTTCTTATTTTTAGAAATTATGTATGTTTAGGACCAAACATCAACTTTAGTTAAATTTTGTCTAATAGGTTAATTTCAAAATTTAGGATATTTCTAGAGATTTTTATAGCTACGTACGCTTGCATGCAAAACTTACTATAAATAACAGCTACTAAAAATAGACTTTTTTTTTTATAGATTTTGATTTTTTTTAAATTTTCACATGTCAACTCTAAATTTTGAGTTAAGGCTTATTTAAGGATGGGTTGGGTTTCTAATTATTCACAACCAACCATGAAAAATATAAATTATCCCTTAGCATCATAATCAAATTTCTTGTGTTGATAACTTTTGAGATAATTACTCGTAAAACAAACCTTAATTTTTTTAATGGAAACTAATCTACCTCAATGCTATTACATGTTTTGAGAATAATTTTTATATTCTAAATTCATAATAAATTTTTAAATGAATCATTAAAATAAACCCATTCATTGCTGAGATTGTTACTCTTACTAATTCACATGACAAAGATATTCATTCATTAACCCTTGATATTCAACGGACTCCCATTGGTGTGTGATAACTACTTCAATATGTCCTCTACCCTACCAATGTAGAACATCTAATTAAAATATAACACTAATACTAGTTTCAAATACATTATCACAAATACTTATTATCTTTGAGTAGTCAACTTTGTACTTCTCATTTCTTAATACTTTTTATTTATTTTATTAATATATTCTATCAAGTGGGATCCTGAATAGGTTATCAGCTTTTATCTTACACTAACTCCCTCTTTGTATGTCATTATTGGTCAAATACATACATGTTTTTAGTGCATATTATTAAATTATAGCATTGGCCTTTCTTATATTTTAAATCTCCCCTTTCCTTGTATGTATCCAAGCCTTTAGCTATGTTATATAATTATGTTTCTAGCCATAATATAAATTGATTTATTTATTATTTTCCCCACTAATAAAAATATTCATACCCTATATCTTGTACTCCTAAAAAAAATTGATGGTTTGTATAAATATTATATAATCCCTTGTTTTGTGGACCTAAATAGTATTATATTATCTTCCATATATTCACCTAGATATATCACTTAAAAACACATGAAATCCTCCTTATAATCACTAAACACACTCTTTTCATAATTTATTTCTCGAATCTCACCTCTCATTTGAAATTTATATTTATTCTCCACTTGGATCTTCATCCTCCTAATTATTAAAAATATTTGTTTTAATTTTTAGTAGGCTATTTTTAATGCAATATTACCTCAATGTAGCTATATTTTTATTAATTACTATAACTAAATATTAATTTTATAAAGTGTGTTCCTAGTTATCTTAGTGTTATAAAAATGTATACTTTGACATTTTATGATATGTGATTCAATTTTATAAACACCATCCTCTCTATCATTTTCATCTTACCCCACACACCAAATTATTGAATCCAACATGTTTCTATACACTAATTTATGAAACTTTCACTTTTTTCTAAAACTAAGAAAATTTAACCAAATTTTTTTCATAGTTAAATCCCCATATATATGTGTAGGTGATACTTTTACTACTCTTAATCTTATTAGATCCATTTAATTTTTACACAATTCACATTCATTCATGCCAATATTTTTTTTATTTCCTTACTCTTTTATTGGAAACAATCATCATTCACATACTTCTATTTATTGACTTGAAATGCCATATTTTCAAAATCCTACTAATCTAGTTATCAAACCTTTATTTTATAGTTTTCCATTCAATTAGAATTATTTATATCATTCTATATAGAATAAGATTTTATCTCCCTAATTAAACACTTTTCTAAACAACCATTCCTAGAGATACTTAGACATATCAACTAGTAATATCTAGGGATTCCTCACTCAAATTTATTGTCTAGATTTAAATAATTATTTGCAGATATTAACACAAATAAAATAGACATGTTAACAAGATAAAGTTATGAAGTAAGGAATATTTTTAAATTACTATTTTACCTTGAAAAAAGTGATTTATTTATATGCTCCCACTTTACATCATGTTAAGAATTTTTTTTTATCTTATTCCCTAAAATATTGTGCATGGAATATTTCTCCAGAGTGCCATTTATTTTAATTCATATCTTTTACAATAATCATTTATATTTTATTATGTTGTTTCTCATCGACCTATGCCATCAACTTGATTTTATGTGTACACATTAAATTTCTCAATGGATATTGTTTATTAACCTTATTATTGGTCCACACATCCTTATCTTTTATTTTGATCTATGTATTTCTTCTTTGTGCAGTTGATATATGCACATTATCATTTGTATGCATTTATTTAAATGTGTTCTATATTTTTCATGATTTATAATATACATGATTTACATATTTTTATACTTTAGATATGGAGTGGTGGGGTTGGAAATCATGATACTGATGTATTTAGGTGCTATCCATGGGTTATATGGCATGATGATATACTATTTCCTTTGTTTGGGAGTCTTTAGGTAGAGATTCCAAACATGGGTCTAGGAGGAAGCATCCCAAATTTAATTTTCCACCTTATGAGTGTGTTATTGGGTAGTTTTGGCTCATGGTTTTCAGATTTATTATATGAAATATACCATTTATGGTTTCCTATTGACATGCCAAAATATGAGGAAACATGCATTAGGTTAGGAAATAACTTTGAAGTAAATTGCTATATTCTAAAATGGTTGAGTTACTATGCTGGTATGTTTCCTGAATAAATATTCTTAGGTGAAATACTACATATCATGTAATATTATTTATAAAGATTTCTAATCTTTTATTTTAGCTTAAGTATTTTTTATGTATTTATTCTCTTGTAACATGCTATTAGTCTATTTATATTCCTTTGTTATCGTGATGGGTTTTAGATTTGTATGGATAGTTACTATTTATTTTAGCTTTGATAATTATGGATGAGAATATTTTTGTGAAGGAAAATCATGTGAATAATAAGGATAGAGACAAAAAAATTAAAAGATTAACATTTTGAGTTATGAAATATAATTTTTTAAACTCTTCTATTTATAATCAGTAGTGGGTTGTTTTATCATGAATGCAACATGTAGGTATGAAGCTATAAGATTATGATTAGATAAAAACAAAGGTAAAGAGATTAATAAAATTAAATCATTAAGATTGAATTTATTTTAATTTATAAATAGAGTAAACTAATTAGGAGATATGGGTAAAGACAAGGATTTTATTTCCAAATAGGTGTGTTGTGAAAAAAAATCTATGAAATAAGTGGTATTCATTAAGACTGACTAATGTGACTCTTTGGAAATATATATAAACACCTTAAGTACTATGACAAGTTAGTTAATTTTTGATATAAATTAATTAGTTGAAAAATAAAAGTGGATTAATTTTATTTTTATATTCATGATTCTTGTAATAATCTAGTTATAAAAATCACAATTAATCTATTTATATTAAAATATGATGATGTCAAGGAAACCTTTTTATAATAATAAACAAGGAATTTTTTTTAAAGATTATCAAAGAATTGATGCCTTGTTTTTTAAAGATAATTCCTCATCGACAAATAAAAGCTGGTTAGGATAATAAAATTAGAGATTTAATTCTATGAATATAAAAAAAATAAGAGGAATTAGTTTTCATATGAATATTAAAAGGGAGTGGTTGTGAGATAATGAATAAATAAATGGAGGTGATGTTTTAATAGAAGATATATTTACATACAAGATACTTTGAAGGAGAGTTAAAATATTGTTCAAATATGGAAGGGTTAAAATAATCTCTCATTTGTTGTACATTTTGATTTTGTCTTGAAATATAATTTATGTAATTAATATGAAAAAGGTGGGTTTGTGGGTAATATTTAACAAGTAAATCTATAAGACGGTCCATGGAGTCATGGTATTGGAATGAATATTCTTAAGTAATTTTAAATTAAACTTGAGATAATAATTTGAAGTGATGGTTGTAATAACTATGTTGGAATGAAAAATTACAATAATATTACATTTCTACAATAAAATGTAGTACTTTGGCATCATATGATGAATTACAAGGGGGAAAAAGTATATGGGTGCTAAAAATTAAAACTATGGTTGAAAGAATGTATGATTAAACTTTAGATAATTTTTTGTGATTGTTGTATTTATTAGAATTAAACACAAGTAAATATTTTTAATACTATGACCAATAAAATATGGGATTCTATAGTAAATACATAAATATTTGTTTGGAGTTGTGAATTTTCCTTCACTACAAAAGTCACTATATTGTATTTATTCTAAAGATGACTAATCACACAAAAATAAAAATTATATAATAATAATTAATATAAGTTATTAAATAAACTCAATAATTTTAATTCTCGAGTTGAAAAAAAATGGAAAATATTGTTCAATACTTGAAAAGTTAGAATGTAAGACAATATTGATTGAATGCATTGAGTAGTTGGATAAGGAATTTATAATAGAAAGGTAAAAAAAACTATATCTTTATACACCATATTAAAATGGATTTTTATGAATAATTAATATGAATTTCATGGATAAGTTGGGTAGTATTATCACTAGTGTAGTTCGAAAATGAAATTATTGGAAAAAATAGATAGAAAAACTTATCACCTAAAATTCATATCAAACACATCAACCATCGAAGATAACACTACATAGGAACAATGAAATAGTAATAATCCTTTTTTAAAACCATATTAAGGTCTTAAATTTGATTCATATACACATAATACAAATGGAACATTAACTAAACTAAATTATATAACAGATAACTCTAACATTTTTATTATAATACTAGTGTAAAAGGATATAAATTTAGGGACACAAAAATAAGATTATTTAAATTTATAATGTGATATTTGGAGAAGTTATGATGATTATAAAATAGGGAATAAAATCAAAGGAATAATATGAAAATGTTCATGTTAAATTGAAATAGGAATAATTGATGGTTTAGTATGAATCACTTGAAGAATACGAACCATCAAGAGAATTGTATAAGGAAGAATCGGATTACTCAGAGGATGATGAGATAGAAATGGAAGAATCTCAAATCCCAAACTTTTTATTATAATATTTAACTAGAAGAATAACTTAAAGGTATAGTCTAAATAATTTTGGTTATAATTTTCTCATACTTTTTTGTCATATTCTAATTCATACCATTAGATTTTGAATGAGACACATGGATCAATTTAGAATTAGTTTTGGATTGAGACTAAGTAAAGACTATTTTAATTTTTAGTGTAATCTTTGGAAAATTTACCATGGTTATAAAATAGGGAACCCAATCAAATGAATAATATGAAATGGTGCACATTGAATTAAAAGAGGGAGAATCAATGTCTTAATATGAATAATTTTAAGAATATGAACCATAAAGGGAATTGCATGAGTAACAGTCATATTGATTAAATGACGATGAGATATAGTGGAATAATATCGAATATAAGACTTTTGGTTATCATATCAAATAATAAGAGTACCATAAAGGTACAACCTAACTAATTATGATTGTAATTTATCTTATTATTTTTGTTGTATTTTAATGAATACATTGATATTGTTAACAAGGCACTTGGACAAATGAATATATCTCATGGGATTCTATTTTAATTTTATAGGACTATAATATGAATGATAATATATTTGATATTAAAATGGGGGTAAATAGGGTAGAATGGATTTGTTTTATAATTGATTGATTTAGATTTAGTATGTGTTTACATCAATCTTTCTAGATGAGGAATGAGAAGGATTTAACTTGTATTTATACCACACCTTTGGAAAATAAGTCATGGTATTATTAAAAAAAGGACAACCCATAGGTTTTGAATCATTTTCAATTTATATGGAATTTGTTAAGTGGATTGTAGTGTCTAGAAGGTTAGGAAATATGTGTGGATAGGAAACTAATAGTGAAGGATTTTTATAGAGTTGTAATATTTTTATGATGTACAAGAGACCTATGTCATTGTAATGATATTAATTATACTAAAAGATAAGGATTTAGGAATAATAAGATGGTGAATGTGATCTATTTGGTAGCAGTGAGGTCAATAACTAGATGGTAGATCCATGATTGATATTTGTCAAATGTATAAGATTAATGTATTATAAATATTTAATTTTAATATTTAAAATTGTGTGTGTGTGTGTGCGTGTGCGTGTGCATGTGTGTGTGTGTGTGGGTGCATGCGCGCGCGCACGTGCGAGTGTGTGTGTGTGTGTGTGTGTGTGTGTGTGTGTGTGTGTGTGTGTGTGTGTGTGTGTGTGTGTGTGTGTGTGTGTGTGTGTGTGTGTGTGTGTGTGTGTGTGTGTGTGTGTGTGTGTGTGTGTGTGTGTGTGCGTGCATGCGTGCGTACACATATGCATATGTGTGTGCATGCACGCACATGCATGTGCATTAATACCTCACATTTATTCATTAGCTACAACTAGAAAAAAATAAAAAAAATGGTGACATTGGTAATAATGCATTATAATAGCTTGTAACATAAGTATAAATCATTATTCCCATCTCTCAATACCTTATTATAGGATTATAATATCTAGTACACCCTATAAAACCTTAATTATCATCTCTTCCACACATGAAGATGTAGATTAAGACTGAGAAAATAATAAAAATAGGTGTGAGGGAAGATTGTGTACTATTTTTTTGTTTCAAAGAATATTAATGTAAACTAATTTATGTGTAAATTTTATAATGATATAATTTTAGGACTGATTTTTATTAACTTTTATTATTCAAGATTTGTAATGCTTGAGATATTTAATTGATCTCACATTTTTAAATGTTATTTTGTAAAGAGTAGGTTAACTCAAGTAATGAATAATATTTATTTGAAAAAAATATATTAATAGAAGGTTATGTGATCTAAGTAATTCTATATTTAAAAATTATTTAAATATAATATTAAATAATATATATTGTGTATTAATACACTTTTATTTTATTGGTCAAGGTTTTCCCTCTGTTAATTAAGGAGTGATTTGAATGAATAAATAGATTTATCTTTTATGCTCTCTTCTATTGAAATTCACTTATATAGTTGGCCACCACTAAGGCTAGGTCAAGGAAGGCTAAATCAACAATACAAAAGTCAACTAAGATAGAGAAAATCCACCAGTAAGTAAGGTGAGGGGATCTTATTTGAAAAATTAGAATGGATAATAGTGTTACTAAATTCTCTCAACCTTATCCAGCTCATTTTTTTACAAAGTGCCTAAAGACCCCGAATGATCTCTTTTTCATTGGTAAATATCTTATGTCACTTGAGCTCATAAAGTTATTTTTATAATTGTTGATATATTATATCTTTACTATAACCTAAGAAAGCCTTTATGAAGTAAGTCATAAAAACACAAAATTCCATAACATCATAAAAATTTCATGGATAATATTTTTCTTCCAATAATTGGTAGTTAAATATGTATTGTTTAAGAATAATTAGATGGTTGGTTTATATGATGCTTGCTACAGCAAATTTTCATAGCTATGGTTTGCTCACTTTTGAATGGGTAGTCTAGGGATAATGATCTATTTTCACTACATGATTGTGACTCCTTAGAGTCTGGGACCTCTAGGAAAGGAACTAGATTTGAGATGGTCGTGGGGTTTTGGAATCGTGGGTGCCTAAAAGTAATACTTGGGCATTTGTGCACACATATAATTATAGTTATTATGATATCTAGGACTTTTAATAGTATCATTGGTGTTATATATTTCTTTTCAACCCTTATTTGGGATGATTTATGTGTTGTAGGTACATCTTATGATACCAATACCTATAGGGTAATTTTATTTTGAAGTCATTTATCAGGTGGAGAAGATAGTGAAAACATTTGTTAATCATTTAGACTCTATAAAAGACTCTTCGATAGTGGCCTTTGAGGATGAGTATCTCAACGAGGTGTTCTAAAATGAGAAATGGTTCATGACAAGGGTATTAGACTATATATTTGACATATTCTAGCCAATCCTCCATGTTTTTCTTTAGTGTGTCTCTAATTCATGGTGGTTATTGTTGGAGGATAGTTTGGAACTCTACCCATGTGATAGATATTTCTTTATTATGTTATTTGATAATCTTGTAAACCATAACAAGGTTATTAGGGCCTAATCTTGGAGTTGGGATCAATGCCTTCTCTTTCTAAATCATTGGTTTCTTGCATTCAGCTTTATTTTTGAAAACCTTACCATTAGGCCCATATGGGTTTATCTACCATATCTTTCCCTTCATTTAGGGTTGATTATTTCGTATCAGACATTGGTGATTCATTGGTTAACATGTTGGACATAGCTAATTCTACCTATAAATTATACTCAAACACCTTTACTCTAATAATTTTCTATTTTTATATTTGTTAGGACCTTCTAGTAGCCACTAAATTAAGGGTCAAAGGATAGTGGTGGACTCCAATCGTAGATTATGATGGATTACTCTTCATGTGTCATAGATGATTAAAACTTGGAAATTCAAACACTTATTACATTATCTCCAAGAGTAAAGTGGATTATTCTTGGTGGATGGATGAAACTATTGATCATCTCATAGTTTTTCTCAGATAACACTGTTATTACTCTAGTAGGAGAAGTTGAAAAAATTAATCAAGAGGTAGAAATTAGAGACATATCACTTCATATATCATTTATAAGGAGTGGAATGTGGATTTATCTAGTTGGATTACTACACTAGAGTCCCACTAGTTGATATGGGTACACCTTATGGTGTAAATTCAGGTAATTAATATAATCAAGAAGATTGGGCTTTAGTGAGGAGTAATAAAAAAATATGTTTCATCTATGATCCTTGCTCCATGTTTCTCCACTCTCATCATATTTATTTAAAGGTAGGGATTAGTCATATTGGTTAATTTTTATTGTGTTTTTTGGTAGCTTTTGGATAATTTAGCTAAGTTTTGTCAATATTTTTTGCTCATTAAATTTCATTTGAGTAAAATAAGATATATTTTGGATCAATACTTATTATGGGAGAGGGGCTCTTTAAACCTAAATTATCTATTGATTTTTTTTACAAGGATGACTCCCATGGTTATAAAAAAGGGGTCTTAGGCTAGGGCTTTACAAATTGTAAATATTCATATCTTTCCCCCAAATAGACAAAGACAACACATAATAGAAATAAACCATCTATTTAATTTGTTTTTGGTTTATAAATACCAATAAAAAACCATATTCTACAAATAAGCATTTTATCACCAGAATGAACCTACTATAAGAAACATTTTCCCACCAAAGGCAATTGAACCAACATTTAAAATATAAAACCAAAAATTATTTATTTTCATACTCCTACATTGGGCAATAAACATAGTGTGAAAAAAATAATTAAAAATAAAAGAATCATTTAAAAAAAAAAATTATGTATAACTTCCAATTATTATATTCCACGAGGTTTTATCATATTTCTTAGGAAATGTTTCCATAATGTATAGTAATGTTTGTTATAACGTAGTAATCCATCAAATGAATCTCTGCATTCTTACAAACACATTTAAATCCAATAAAAATATAATAGTATTTATTTGTATATGAAAAACTTACCAACGATGCAAAAGGTATCAATGTCATTGGTGTCAAATTCCAAATCAGTAAAACATGACTAAGGGTAGTCGATTTGACCAAATAAAGATATAAAACTTACTTAATATGAGTAATAGGGGACCAACATATTTTTTATCAATCATACACTATAGTCAAATGCCTTTCCATACAATTGAATAATTATAGACACAAATATAAATTCTGAAACATACCTAAAATGGTTTCATCTTAAGCTAAATCCAATCGTAAGAATATAATTACTAATCCAATGGTCTCTCTGTCATTGATATATTATTTTTTGAGAAAAAATATAATTGCTAAGGATTGATAAATGTCATTTAATAGTATTGATATATTAAGATGTATTATGATAATAATACATAATAATTGTTCATGCTTCTTTAGATACAAAACATGAGTTATGAGTTGTCTTATGTATGATTTATGAATTTTTATAGACTAACCATGTTATTATTTGAGTGTATTTTAAAATTTTCATGCAATTTTCCATATTAAGATACATTATCACATCCATGTGTTTTATTATTTTCTACTACAAAGACATGTTGAATGTTGAAAAGAGATGTACTCTCATGATTCCTACAGAAACTAATGCCCATTACAATCATTGGTTCTGCAAGGAGTCAGAGTGGATTATATGGTTATGGTAACATTACTAATTCTTCTATAATTATTTAAAAATATTAATATACATATTAATATAATCTTTTGATAATATGATTATTGTTCTTATGATAAGAGTGGATGATATCCCTATCAAATGGGTATGCTGCTACAAGTTTTACTTCTTGCATTCACTTGATGAAGACCATAAAAGAATCATAGGTAAACAAATATGTTAACTCTATTGGATAGGTATCGAGCTATGAGTTTTATTTTCTATTTTTGTTATTGATAATGGATGCCATCCTATGCAAAACATGTGTTATATCTAGTTTTTGGTGTCCTGATATGAGTTATATTTACCCTTTTACTTAATAATAATGAATGTCATCTTGGTTAAATCATATGTTATCATTCATAGACAATTATCTTGTGACGAATTATATTTCCTATTTTACTTATTAATGGAAATTGGATTCTAAAGCAAAACAAATATGGGTGTTCTAATTTTGAAGCACCACTAGAGGTTTTCTTATTTTTCTTCACATAACTCACTGAGGAGTGCATAATATTTTCAAAGGAGGTTGGACATGATTGATATCCTTTATCTTATTTTTTTACATATGGTTTGGCTATGGACATATTCAGATAATCGGTATAGCATTCTTAATTGATTTATAAATTTAATTCATCAATACTTTATCTTTACCATGTTTTTTCACCACAAATGAAGCTATGTGCTAGTATATTCTCAAGACATGATATTTACAACTCCTCATGGAGTGATTGACATTATATTTTGGAGGATTGTAGAAATTATTGATATCATTTATCTTATATTCAATGTATGGATTAACTAAAGACATTTTAAAATATTTGATATAGTATACTTAGTTTTTTTAGTGTTAGTTCATTATTATTATATTTTTATCATATATTTACTTGGATAATAGTTCTCTAACCTCAAATATAACTAAATATGGTAGTATATTTATAGATATGTTATTACTAACCAATTATTCATTGATTTAATTTTTATGTACCTAAATTTGCGTATACTAATGTAATTTATAACAACCTACAATTAGGGATATAGGAAAAACCAATGAAAGACAATTTGATACACACCTTAGTGGATTTTGCATAAATATTTAGATATATATTGAGATGGGTGATATTAGATTCCTCATATCTTAATTTATCATATTTGAATGCTTTTTATAGATGAAGTGAGTGTGAAGCTGACATGTGTGAATAAAAAATAGGGGACAAGAGGTAGAGCTAAGGACCCTTTGACCACATCTAACCTAGACATGACATAGAGGCCATGGACAAGAACCTTAGAATTTACACATATATTTTGTGTGAAAAAAGGTAAATTATTAAACCTTGAAAACATTATACCTTAACAAATTAGTTCTTAGATTCTATTATACCATGATGATGGTATTTTTAATACATACTTTTGTTTATATATGAGCTTAGATTCATTACAAGAATTGTGGAGTTTAGATTTACCTTGAAAAAAAATTCCAACTTCAAAATCATACTATTTTTTCCATTAGATAAACCTTTACATACCTTAGGGTGTGTATCTCTTTTTGACATTATATGAAACCCTCAGACCGAGTTTGGGTCCTTATATGCTAGTTAAATAAGTTCATCTTCCCTTCTAAGATTAGACACATTTCCCTCCATGGTTCTTTGTGAATGATAGAAACCTCCTTGTAATTTGTATTTTATATTTGTTTTGAAACTCACTTTCCCTTGCATAGGGAGGAGGAATATCAAAAAAAGGAGAGGATTAAAAATACAAGATGACCAAGATAAAGAATATATATTCTTATAGACTCCCATAGGTCTTGTGTAATTATAAAATTTGATTGAATAAATCCATTTGTGATTTATCCTAAAATAAATATTTAACTTAGGCTTAAAATTTGGGAAGGGATTTAGTTGAAATAGAACAATGGTTGTGATTAATTAATTGAATGATAATTTAAAAGTTTAAATTTTATCTATTTTATTGTCTATAACTAATGGAAAAATGTATATTCAATTGGTTTTCATTTGGCCTATCTTTCATATGATTTGTTTTGATTATTCTTGAATAGATGTTTAACTAGTTTTATGCCTTAAATAACTAATATATATTCTACCTTATGTGTGAAACCATGCTTACATTTTAGGTGTTTTACTAAACATCTTATGCTCAAGGTTTGATGAGGTTTGTGGATGCCTAATGACATTAAATACCTTGGAGGTGAGCTTCCCTCTATGCACGATTGTTAATTTATTGTGTTTGGTAAAATATGTTGTTTTGTGTTATTGTGCTTGAGAAAATAAGTAAATTTAGATTTTTGTGTTTGGGAAAGGATCTTGTTGGGTAATTAATATTCTCTATTATTTTATGTTCTGAAAAGAAAAAATATATTTTATTATAACAAAAGAATAAATAATTATTAGATAAGTCCTTATTTTTATTAAATAAAAATTGCTTTACTTTATATATATGATTGACATATCTACATTTTAAAGTCTAATTAGGGGATTTTGAACTTGATTTAAATTTTGACAATTATTTAGGTATATATTAGTCTACATAGATAAGGGACAAACATGAATTTTTTAAGTATGAAATGCTTTAGGTTATAGAGATTGGATTATACTATAGGGAAGCTTAATTTTTTAATATTTATCATGTTTGATTATTGAGATTTCTCATGCTTCATTAGAGTTATTTCTCATTATTCATTATTTTTCTAAAATTGACTTTGTTTAAAATGATTGTGAATCCAAAAATAATATTCTCTTTAAGGACTATTTTGAGTAGTTTAGATTCATACCCACTAAAGTGGAGTGGAGAATATTTTATCCAAAACTAATTTTCTTATGTTTCAAATAAATTGGACTCTTTCAAACCATATAGACATAGATCATTTTGAATGAATTGGACTATTTTTAATATTTTGGACTTCTATCCACTAAAGTGGAATGGAAGAAAAAAATTCATTTTTTTCCCAATATTCCAAATAAATTGGAGTGTTTAAAACCATTTGGGCATAGATCATTTTGATTAAGTTAGGCCATTTTCAATGAAATGGAATTATACCCACTAAATTGGAGCGAATAAAATTTTCTCCAAAAATAAATTTGTTATATTTGAAATAAATTGGACTGTTTCAAAGCATTTGGGCATAGATTGTTTTGAATAAATAGGGATATTTTGAATAATTTAGACTTATACCTATAAAATGGAGTGAAAAAGACTTTTTCTGAAAATAATTTAATTTTATTCCAAATAAATTAGACTATTTGAAAACATTTAAAAATGAAAATGAGAACATATATAAAAATAATGAACATTAAAAAAGAATATATATGAAAATAATAAGCATAAATAATAACAATTACAATAATAATAACAATATCAATATCAATAACAATAACAATAACAATAACAATAACAATACCAATACCAATACCAATACCAATACCAATACCAATACCAATACCAATACCAATACCAATACCAATACCAATACCAATACCAATACCAATACCAATAACAATAACAATAACAATAAATTTGATATAAAAGTTCATAGTAGAAAAGTCAACTAGAAAGAAATAAATACCTAATTAATTTAATAATCCTCAATGTGGTGTCAAAGTTATTCCCACGCACATGGCATATTACTAATTTGCATTGTTTAATGGTAAAGAGAGTAAATAAATAGCTCATGCTTATATAAATGCTTAGATTTGGAATATCTTGTAGATGTAATAAATTGAGTTCATTCAGATTAAATACGGTTATTTTAAATAATTTGAAATTCTACCAACTAAAGTGGAGTGGAGAATATTTTCCCCATAAATAGGTTTAATATATTCCAAATAAATTGAATTACTTAAAACTACTTAGGATCATATCATTTTGAATAGATTAGATTGTTTCAAACTCATGGCACCCTTCTGGGCCTTCATACTGATCATTTATCCTTTGAAGTAGCTTATGTTGTTAGGACACGTGACACCATTTGACTGGCCAAACTATAAATGAAACATATAAATAAATCTAGCTCATCCACATAATAAAATATCTCGACAATTGTTTGTTATTCATTGGGAAGATATTCATGAGTAAGTGTAAATATACTAATTCAATAATTTTAAGGAATCTCCAACTATGAATCAAATTGCACTTATTACCAGATCCAAGTAATTCTAAATTAGAATTAATTATTTTGAAATTAATTGAACTATATTTTAAATAATTTATAATTGATTTGTATGAAATTGATGATAATGTTTATTACAAAAATTATAGTTTATAGAAAATAAATATATTTGAAAGAATCAGGGGAAGTTACATCATTATAAACATTGGTTCATAACTGCTTGCATGGATTTTTGCTTTATCCCAAGAATGTGATGATTCATATCATTTTGATTCTCCAATATTTTTTATATTTTTGACTTCCATTTCTAGTATATGTACTTGATATAACATAAATCATTTTTTATTTGTAAAACAATTCTAAGAATTAAAATCAATGAACAACATGTCGATAATTGAAAAATCATCTCCGAAGGTACCTTTAAAAATAACTTCATCCAATTTTTTTATGTTTATCTTAAATGGATTAGAATATATTTTCCCCCAAACAAACATGAATTTAAACTTGTGTAACCCATGTCATGAGTTAGTATCCTCACATGATTTGAGTTTATTATTGACCAAATGCCAACAAGAGAAAAAGACTATAGTTTCACCTTCAAAATTTCTTTGGAATGATCTCGAATGTAGTATGTCATATATTTTATTTTATAATCTTATTTTTTTCTCATATCATGCATTTACATATCTTTTATTTTATGCATAACAAATACTATTAAGTCATCCAACCCAAAATCAATAGTTCTATAGAAGTTGGTTTTATATCCTCCATTGAAATGTCTACAATTTGTTAAAAAGGAAATGAATCATTTAATAAAAATAGTATATTATAAGAAATATAACATTAAAATTTTCTAAAAAAATGTTTTATATGTTACTAGACTGGTCATTGATGAAATTTTTATTTGTAATTCTTATTGTAACATAAAAACATAATGCATTTCATTTTATTCATTGTTTTTTTGCATTTCTTTAAATCTTATAAAGATTTGTAAAAAAAAATTGAGAATTAAAATCAATGAACAACATGTTGACAATTAAAAAATCATCTCTGAACGTACCTTTAAAAATTACTTCATCCAATTTTTAAAATATTTATCTTAAATGGCTTAGAATATATTTTACCCCAAACAGACATGAAATTTGAACTTGTGTAACCCATGTCTTGAATTATTATCCTCAAATGATTTTCCTTTATTATTGACCAAATGCAAATGACAGAAAAAGACTATAGTTTCACATTCAAAATTTATTTGGAATGATCTCGAATGTAGTATGGCATATATTTTATTTTATAATCTTATTTTTTTCTCATATCATGTATTTACATATCTTTTATTTTATTCATAACAAATACTATTAAGTCATCCAACCCAAAATCAATAATTTTATAGAAGTTGGTTTAATATCCTCCTTTGAAATGTCTATAATTTGTTAAAAATGAAATGAATCATTTATTAACAATATTATATTATAAGAAATATAACATGAAAATTTTCTAAAAATTGTTTTTTAGATGTTACTAGACTGGTCATTGATGTGATTTTTATTTGTAATTCTTATTGTAACATAAAAACATAATGCATTTCATTTTATTCATTGTTTTTTACATTTCTTTAAATCCTATAAAGATTTATATAAACACATATAAAAATAAATACATGCTCTTACACATTGTAACTATAATACACATTATACATGGATTTACCATATCTACTGCTAGTTTTATAACATATATATGCATATAAAAGTTCATATTGAATCTTTATAACTTGACCATGAATTTATCATATTCTAAAATAGTTTCATTTTGCCACAAATCATTTATCATAGACGTTGATAGGAATTTAACATTAACCAACCAACATATATATTCTTATAGTAATGAAAGTGTCAGTTGTTCTTACACATACAAATACATATTTATATGTTTATATAGCCTATCACAACAAACAAAATAGGATTTTATCTTCTTAATCATAGTTCACTATCACCAAATTCAAAAAAATTATACACCTTAATAGTTGAACCCCCTTCATATACTTCCAATAAGACACATCAAATTAAAAATTATCTAAATCAATAGTAATATAATAATTTCTATCACAATATAATTTATTATTTTTTATTGATAAATAACACATGGATACTCTGCATCAAAAATTTATTGTATTGATGACATAAGATAACACATATTGTTTTATTTTAAACTAGGTAAATTATACATGTAATAAAAATTGTAATGGGTAAATTAAACATTTAAACAACATTTTAAAGGGTATATACAACCACATTCAAGTGTACATAACAATAAAATGAACCCACACTTCCAAATCCCAAGATTATATAAGTCTATATTTTACTATCTTCTATAATCTCCTATCTATAAAGAAGAATTCAATTGTAATGCGTTTAAATAAATAAATATAATTAAAATATTCTAGAATTTTATGAAATTTTATAATTATAAATTTATTATAAGGGGTTTTACCCCTTTGTTTACTTTTTTAGTTTGTATGGGTGCAATCTTTGATTAAAACTTTGGTTCTTTATTCCCTATAAGGTATTATATAATTTAGTAACTAAAAATTCTTGTCATCAATTGATTTGATATTTGTATTTTTTAAAATGTGTCTTGTCGTAGATTTTTACCTTGTGTTGTTTTTGTGAAGGCACCAACTTGAAAAGATGTGTCACGGGTGGTTGTGTTGGAGACACAAAGTTTTAGACATGCATTGTGAACTGTTTTATTTGAGACATAAACAAATGAAGAAATATTTTGTCAGTATTATGAATCATTGATAAAAAAAATTATATAATTTAAAAATATGCATCATCTTATGTTACCTTCTTCAACTTGTGGTGTTTCATGTTTATTGATATGATAATTCATTATTATTATTTCTTCACTTGCATGCAATACCATTAGTGATACACACTGAAAGATTGTTAAGATGTTAGGTTTGAAAAATGAAGAATTCATACCAAAAGATTGTTAATATGTTATATTTGGAAAATTAATCATGATTATAAAAAAATTAAAAATGTTATGCACCTCATACTGATTGATGTGGTTGTTCATTTATTGGTTTCTCTAAGTTGGTCAAACAATTTTGAAATTGAACACTAGAAATTGTTTGTTCTTCAATTTTGGTAATGCAAGATAAATTTCTTCACCATTTTGTACAAGCATACACCAATCCAAGTCCTGTATATACCCCTAGCATGTCACATTCATCAAAATCATTGTAAATAGAGATAAGTATTTCATGTTTATTGTAGATATTTTTCCCTCTTTAAGGATTTCATGTTTTTCATTATCTTGATTAAATCCAATAGTCAAGATAGAAAGGATCAAATGAATGAGTTGGAGTGATCCATCCATAAGGAGCTGTGAAAGGATACTTTAGACCAATTTTGATTTCACATGAGGAGTATGATTCCTTCTTTCTAAGATTTTAAAAAAAATTTATGTCAACATGGAAACAAATTTCTAATGTGACATAAGGTTTGATCCAAGCCATGTGATTGGTTATAATCAATCAAGGTCACTCTTAAACTCCATTGAGAGTTATAATGCATCATTTAATGTGATAGTTTATAAAATAAACCTTTTTTGTACTTGATAATTTATTATAGACCTTCGAGCCATCAACGCCACTTTTTTAGCTTATAATTTTGTAGTCCTATTTGAAAACATGTAGACCAATTAGATCAAGTGGGAAATGCATAGTCATGTAGTGTTCATGAGGCCCCCTAAACACTTCCACCAATGTTGTTTAGGCATGTTATTAATTTTCATGCATTTCACATATTATGTCATTAAAATTGATGGAGAATGTGAATTGCAATTTCATATAATGTGTAGTGTACATTCTCCAAAAACTAGAATATTTTTATGTGGTTTATGTTATCCATACATTATGGCATGACATTTTGGTATTGTAACATGGTTACTATGCTAGGAACTCCATGTAAATTTTCATCTTTTTAACTTGTCAATGATTGGTAACTTTTCACTATTTAGAACGTTGCATTCATTACTTCCGCATTGATTATACATTTTCCCATTTATGTGTAGTATGTCTCACATAGGATGAAAATTGATACATATTGATGTTGAACATTTGATTGATACACCTTCAATTCCAAAAGGTAAATTAGATCTCAGTCCCCATTTTATCCAAGTAGTAGATGCTTGGTACATTAAAGATGAGATTTACTATTGTGTTGGAGGTCTATTAGGAACACTCTTCAAAACCATTACATGTTATGTAGAGGTCATTTGATGACAATAGGAATAATATCCATAACATGACATGAAAAATAGAAAATAAAGACAGAGAGGATTATATCAAACATGACCTTGTACCTACCTATGTATACAAGTGGAAAAATTAGATTGTCATCACAAAGAGGAGTGTCAAGAGAGGAAAGGTTATTACAACTTCATAGGGGTAAAATAAAAATAAAATGTACCATTTTTTATCATAAAGAATCCACATAAACTTAAAATGTTTCCTAAAAATAAATAGATTATTGGTAATTGATATTAATAAAATATAAGTGTTTTAGATTATCTATACAAATATGTACTGCATATACATTTTTACAAATTTCATAAAAACCATTAATTATTTTTAGGACTTATTTTTAAATGATTTATAAAATAAATAATTATCCTAATGGGAAAAAATATTATCACTTGACCAATAGGCTATCAGTAGGATATACATTTAAGGACTTTATCTTACTCTGCACACATACTTTTATTGGAATTCATGAGGTTTGTCTCACCTTGTCCCTTTTGTCAATCAAG
>JARHVA010006853.1:540000-542500 GCA_037957365.1 Torreya grandis
TTGGATAAAATTTGACACATAACAATTAAATTTTTTTGACCTTGATTCAATGAAATTGAATACTTTTTTATTGTCATCTTGGATAAGTCTAACAGAAAATCTATTTATTTCAAGCTCCAGTTGAAATTTTTGGATATCTATACACATAAAACATTTGATTTAATTTTTTCTTTTGATTTTGTTGTTTTTGTCTATTTTATTTAATATTTTATGATAGTTTTATGTTACCTAGTGACTATTATGAAGGGATATGTAGTGTCTCATTTATATATGATGGAAAAAGGCATTTACCTTGATACTCATAAAAATTGTATAGCATTAAACATGGATCTTATTTTCCATGTAACTTGTAGTATCCCTTATTTATGACATAAGAAGCCTCTTTTTGCACTTTTATTTGTGGTGCACCTAAGATAGGCACATCACCCAAGGAAAATACTATAATAAAACCCTTGGAAGTGGGATAAGTGGGATACAAGCATGATTGTACCTCTGTATTTAGTTATTTAGAATATTCTCTTAAAACTAATTCATGTAAAAGAATGCATATTTGAGACATTACACAATCATTCAAAACATTGCCTAGATCACCCATATACCTTGAATTTTTTTATTGTATACATAGTCTTCAAGATTAATTGATTCAAATTATATTGATGCATGTATGGCATCTAACTAGATTGAGTGGAATTTATATTTCACATATGTAACTTCATTTACCTTCTTCTGTAATGATAAATAATGATGTTTTTTATTAAAAAAATGATAGTATCCAAGATCCTTAGTCTCATTTAAATGAAACCCAAACTGAAAATGATAATGAAACTAATAAAGAGGATTATAATCATGAAAATGAAATTCATATCAATCTAAATGATGTAAATTAATTAGATAAAAGTAAAGTAAAAGAATTATCTAAATTTTGTCAAGGTCTTAAAGAGAACCCCCATGAGGTGAATATGATCATTAGTCTAGTATTAACATTAAAATATCAAAATTAATATAAACTAGACACGTATTTACCATAAAATTTCCCTTTTTTGAAGTTATCAAACCCCCTACTTCCAATCTTGTCACCTACATTATTACGTCCATTCCTATTTATATACTTATAAAATCATATCCTTATTTGGAAACATCACTTTTTTTCCAAATTATATGTATGTCTATGCCTACTCATTCTCTTTATACTTAATCTATTACTTCCATTAATACTAATTTTGAGGATGTACTTCTATCCTTAGAAATGAAGCTATCTAATATTAATCAAACTATCTCTCATATTATCCCCTATATGGAATCATGTTCCTTATTTCAATACCCTTTGGCACGAAAAATTTCATCTTATCGATTTACCGATGAACTTTGTGGTTGATAATATTCTTTCATATGAAGTAAAAGGTTACCCTCCATAATATTTACCTATATTCGATGAAGCTTGTCTACATAATGTGTTCAATGATAAATTATTAACAAATATCTTTTCAAAATGCCTAAAAATGTATGCTCTTAGATAATTCTATGATCTTCATCTTCAAATCAATAATTGATTTCAACCCTTTTGAAAATAAAATTTTAACATACTTTTCTATCAATGTTGGTAAAACTTTATTATATGATTAAATTTTAAAACTCAAACAAGGGGATAATGAAATAATCAGTAAATATGTGCTAAGAAACAATACTATGCTAACAAAAATCATAGTAAAATGGATAATAATGATCTATCAGGTATATTTGCTCAAACTTTACTATCTCCACTTCAAGAGTCAATTATGTTTGATTATTTCAAAACTTTTTAGGAATTGCACAATACAATCAGAGAATGTAAGGTCAAGTTGCTTACTTTGAAAAAACTTAATTATAACTCGATTGATCCTTCTATTTCAAAATTTATGTTTAAAATCAAGTAAAATCATAAGAGAAAACCAAATAAAATAAAGAATAAAGATAATATTATAGTTAATGTCATTTTATAACCAACACAAAAGCATTATTTTAAAGCTCAACCAAGGAGGAAATTATCAAGGCTACATTCACCAACTCATATTATTTCAGAAGATAATTAAATTTAATCTCATCACTATTCCTCCACAAATGGAAGTGGACATGTCTAAACCAAAATATATATATTTTTATAGTAATGCATATTGTGCATTCTAAAATAAATGTTTAAATATGAAGAACAAGATTGAAAATATTATTGATGGGATCTTTATTGATATTTGCACACCTATTTAAGAGGTTAAGCACAAGCAAATGATGATTTAAATCTCAAATGTATAAATATCCTTTTCCAAAACGTGAATCAAATAGAAAGGACAATTCTAAATTATATTGTCCATATAATGTTCATCCTTAGTGAATGATTTTTTTGAAAATTATGTTCATAACTAAACAATTGTAGTATTATGTTCTTAATCAAGGAATGCAAATAATTTTAAGGTTTCAGTCCTCTTAAATGTTTTGAACCCAACCTACCCTATCACAAAAAATTGGT
>JARHVA010006853.1:547500-587500 GCA_037957365.1 Torreya grandis
TGTCAAATTAGATATTGATTTGACTTAAAAATATAGGAATATAGATATAAATAGTCTATTGATGGTAACACTTTGTTTATTAATTTTTCAAAAATATTGATATCTTATAATAGATCATCAATGTATTTTGTGAGTAGGAAAGCTATAATGATTATGTGTTTTATTATATCTATATAGATTAATTATATATTTCTTAGCACTTTTATATGGTACATATCATGAATATATTTAGTATGAGTAAGTGTCCATATAAATGGAAACAAATATCAATATGAGGACTTAGATACTCATATGCATACACAACTTATAAAGGTGTGCATATATCCATTTGAAAAAATAATAAGTCATAGAATCTTGAGGGATAAGAGACTATAACTGTATGCACGTAGTATACTAAAAATATAATAAGTTTTTCATACAAAATATTATATTATTTTGAGAATTATGACTTTCCTTATTATGACTAACTATTGAAATCAAGTAGTATGTACATAAAAATATTGGACTATGATATTATTAATTGTCACAAAATATATTGTAATTGTATTTACTTATAAAAATTAGAAATATACATTCTAATATATATTATAGTCAGATGGTATAAACTATACTTTTTATGCTTATTATTTATGTGATGAATAGAATATTAGAGATTCTTTCATACATTTGATGTATTAAGTGTATAAATTTTGATTATTCCTTTGTTTAGATTTTTTTATTCTTCCTAATAGGAAGTCAACTATATGAATTTTTTGGTTCTATTTCTATGAACTAAATTTCTTATTTTTTATACTATGTAAGTAGTGAGATGGACTTCACTAGCTTACTAGCATCAGCCATGTCCGATGAAGATAATATAATCAAGTGGTGTGTATGAATTTGATTGATCCTAGAGATCAATAACTACTAAAAAATTTGACCAAATTAATGTTAGTTAGACATTGTCATTTTATATGCATGATTTACATGTTTGTGAAATATTATGTTAGAAGATATTTATTTATGGTATGATTCATGTTCTTAGAAATTATACAGCTCATGGGTACTTGCTTGTCTCATTGGATTTCCACACTATCAATATATAATCATCCATGAATGGAGGTTCATTTCCTAATGTAGAATTGTGTGGGAGATATATTGTCCATGGTTTGTGTGAAAAAACACACTGATGATGTTCTCCCTCCCCACAAAAATAATTATTTGGAGACTACACTTGATATTGCCATAGATACTAGAGTTTGGGAGCTCAGGCTCTGTGGAGCCATGTATATTGTATCTTATATTTTTTATTATTGAAATATTATCTCTGATGAAATGTAATTATTTACTTATTATACATTTACAACAATGGTTATATGTTTATATCAACTGTGGCTAGAAATATATAATTACTTTTTATATTTAGTTATGTTTTATTTCATATGATGATAGTGATCAATGAAAAATAGATGTTACATTATTATTTAATAATTAACATATTTATAATAATTTATATAGATCATAAATTAGGTTTTCATACTGAAATCTAATGAAATAATACATTGATTAAACTTTAAAAAAAAAATCATATTATTCTAAGTAGATCCCAATGTGGATGTTACATGTGGTATCAAATCTAGATTTGAATTCTAATAGCTATTGATTCCAATAAAATTTTATTATCATTTTATTTACTATAATGGATAATGGTGAAATCTAGAGTATCTCAAGAGAGTTCATTAAATTTCAATGATAATAACCCTCTAATTCATCCTAGTCGATTTGTGCCTGATAAAACAACAAAGTTGGATCATATTCTCATAGCCATGGATGAAACTAGGGAAACAATTTTAACCCTAGAATAAGAAGTACATTTCCACAAAGAGGAATTACACTAGGATGTATGTATATATCATCTTTCTTATCAAGATAACCCTCAGGGTGTGAGAGATTAGGTAGATATAACATTGCCTAGAGATATGAAGAAGGTAAATCCACCTATGTTTGATGGAATTATTTTGGGTGACAAGGCTAAAGCATAGTTGACTGAGATGGAGAAGTATTTCAATATTTAAAACTAATTCAATATAAATAAAATAGTTTGTGGAGATTTCCAATTGGATGTTAAATTAGATGCATGGTAGGCTAACAAAAAGTTAAAAATGAACCACTACTCAACCTCCAATAGATGGGAGCAGTTTGTGACATTGTTCAAATCATGGTAGCTTCCACAACTATATTTGATCAAAATCTTATAGATTTAAAAAATCTAAATCAAGGAGACCTATTAATTAATGGGTAATTAGAAGAACTCGCCAAATTTCTAAATTATGTACCTCATTACTAAGAAAATGAGAGTTTTATAATTAATAAATTTATCATATGATCGAAACAATAGATTGGTAGAGAGGTAGATGTATTTAGGCCATCTAATATATAACCAATATTTGAAAAGGAAGTCGAATAAAAATAAAAGTTGAAATATCTTACACAAGCCAAGGAAAATTTTAAGAAAAAGTTTGGAAGTTTGAAATCAACTTTCAAAAAGAAGAACAAGATGCATATGAGTGGAGACTCTAGGTGTCCATTAAAAAAAATACAATTCTAGATTCAACAATGGTTCAAGTAATAAGAAACCACACAATGGTTTCAATAGTAATTTCAAGGGAAAGCAACAATCTAACAAGAATAGACCACCTTGAGGTTGATTTATTTGTGGATGTGACCATTATGCTCATGAATGTGTCCAAGATAAGTCAGAAAAAGGTTCTACTCCTCAACAGGAAAATTTTCAGCAATGTATTTATGTGGTAGTTGGTAATCATCAAGCTAAATTCAAATATTCACCTATAGAACTATAAGATATTCTATTTTAACATATAATTTTCATTTTGATAGATATAGGGGCTACATAATATTTTATAACTATGATAATTATAAATAAGCTATCTATAAAAGTTAGATTAATGGAAAATGTTTGATTGTTTTAATATGGGAATGATTTAAAATTCAAAGTTGACATGTGTTTAGTTGAATTTTATATTAGGTTGCCCAAATTCATAATAGTAGTGGACATTTCTGTATCACCACTAGGGTCATATGATGAGATCCTAGGAATCAACTAAATTGCAAATCATAAGGCCAAGTTTGATTGTTATCTAAATAAGGTTGGGTATTTATATGATTTTGGTAATCATACACAAATTCGTGTAGATAAATGTGATTTGAGGCTTAGAAAAATTTATAAAATACAACTCAAGAAGGATCAAGGAAAATGGTGTCAAGCATTTATTATCAAGATAAATTATATAGAAGAATAGAAACAACCATCCTTGAATACTATCCATTCTAAAAGAATTATCATGATTACCTACTAAATATGAGTGTGATTTATCTATAAATACCATTCTTAGATGAAAACCATAGTTTAAGACACCATATAGGATGACAACTACTGAGTTAGTTGATTTGAAGGCTCAACTCTAGGAATTATTATCAAAATGATTGATTAGGCTAAGTTTATAACCACAGAGTGCACCAATTATCTTTGTGAAGAAGAAGCTTGGCACTCTTTAGCTTCACATAGACTATATAATGTTGAATTAGATAACTATCAAAAAAGGTATCCACTACCTCATATAGATGACCTTTTCAATTAGATACAAAAGGCAATGATCCTTTCTAAGATTGACCTTAAATTAGAATATCATCGGCTGAGAATTATGGATGAAGATATTGTAAAGATAATATTTATAACTCATTTTAGGAACTATGAGTTCACAATGTTACCATTTGGATTGATAAATACTTTGGCAACATTCATGAATTTCATGAAAAGTGAGTTCATAGATTATTTAGATCATTTTGTTTTGGTATTTATTGATGAAATTATTATATAATATATGAATGAAGAGGAACATATTCAAAATCTATAATTGGTTCTATAATGGTTTTGAAAACACAAATTGTATTTTAAATTATTTAAGTGCATTTTTTTTAGGAGAAAGTGTAGTATCTAGAACAAAGTATCTCTATAGATGGTATTTTTATAGATATGAAAAAGATAAATAAAACATTATTGAGTGGCCAACACCAAATAATTTTCATGAGTTAAGAATTTTAATTAGATTAGTAGGGTATTATAAGAAGTTTATTCTAAATTTTTATAAGATAGCTAATTAGATTACCTCTCTATAGTGTAAGAACCAAAGTTTTATCTAATTTGATAATTGAGAAGTGGATTTTAAGGAATTAAAAATAAGACTTACTTCAACATCATTACTAAGAGATATTGACCCTAATGGTTAATTTTGGTGAACCCAGATTCATTTGGTGATGGAATTGGAGGAGTATTTATATAAGATGGTGTAGTGGTAGCCTATGAATCAAGAAACTGGAAATCTTATGAGGTGAACTATGCCACTTATGACCTAAAAATTGAAACATTTATGCATGCTTTGCAAGTTTGATGGCATTATTTGGTTGGAAAAAATTTGAGCTCAAGTTGGATAACTTAGGAATCAACTACATCTTCACCCAACTAAATCTAAATTCTTATCAGAGACATCAAGGTTAGTGTTCTTATCTAATTATGACTTTGATATCAATTATATCAAAGGTAAGGGAAATAGTTTAGCTAATGCCTTAAGTTATAAAAGGTGCATAATATCCGTGCCTACTAGCATGAGTATATTTAGGGATCAAGTGATCCAATTATCACTAAAAGATGAATTCTATTATCAAGATAGGAAAGTGTTATACAAGAAATCTCAAAATCTTAGGTTTAAAGGATTCAGATTAGAGAATGATGGTCTTTTGGGATATAATGGAAGGATGTATGTAGTAGATAGGTAAAACATTAGGAGTATATTACTAAAATAACTACACAATGACCCATATTTAAGACATATAAATGTAACCAATCTTATGGAAGAGATTAGATCAGTTTATTTTTAGAAGGAAATCAAGAAATATGTAGTGGACATTGTGTCATGTTGTCTAGAATGTTAGCAAGTGAAAGCTAAACATGTACATCCATTCAAATTATTATATCTACATGATATAATAGATTGTAAGTGGTATGTGATTAGCATTGAATGTTTTCAATAATAAACATGATGACATGATGTTGGTTGTAGTTTATAAGCTAATCAAGTTAGCTCATTTTATATCGATAAATTTGATAAATGATGCACCTAATCCTGCAAAGAGGTTCGCAAAGAAAGTATATAAATTGCATGGATTTATAAAGAAAATAATTTTAGATCATGATCTGAAGATAATTTATAAATTTTGGGTAACTCTAAATTCACCTTTGGATACATAACTAAACTTCAGCACTACATATCACCCAAAGACTAATGGACAAATTGAGTGAGTTAATCAGGTGTTAGAATATCTTATTCATATATATTTTAATGGGTAAAAAATACAAGTGAGAATATTATTTTCTATTGGTTGAGTTTTCTTATAACAGCTCATACCAATTATCTTTGAAGATAGAACCATTTGAAACATTGTAAGGAAAAAAGTGTAAGACACTAATCAGTTAGGATAGATTGGAAGAAAGGGTAGTCTTTGGACTTGAGATGTTTCTAAAAATAAAATATCAGGTCAAACTAATCAAGCAGAGATTAGATAAATATAATGATAAGTAGAAGGGACACATCTAATAATTGGGAACATGACCAATATAGGGATCCACTAGATTTGATTAGGGGATCTTTTATCACAATACACAATGATAGGGAGGGTTCCAAAGCCTCTAGTCAAACACAATCATGTAATAATCCTAATGGAGTCCTATGTTTTATATTCACTAAACTAATACCAAGTAAAGTAAAAATCTAATCTAGTGTTCACCAAAGCTCATGGCATAATATGGGGTTAGTAAATAAACAAACATGCATAAGAGATCTAAATTAAGGTATGTATAAAAACATCTCAAGTCCAAAGATTAGCTTGTCTTCCAATCTATCCTAATTGATTAGTGTCTTACACTTTTTTTCTTATAATGTTTCAAATGGTTTGATCTTCAAAGATAACTGGTATGAGCTGTTATAAGAAAACTCAACCAATAGAAAATAATATTCTCACTTGTATTTTTTACCCATTAAAATATATATGAATAAGATATTCTAACACCTGATTAACTCACTCAATTTGTCCATTAGTCTTTGGGTGATATGTAGTGCTGAAATTTAGTTATGTATCCAAAGGTGAATTTAGAGTTACGCAAAATTTATAAATTATTTCAAATCATGATCTAAAATTATTTTCTCTATAAATCCATGCAATTTATATACTTTTTTGCAAACCTCTTTGCAATATTAGGTGCATCATTTATCAAATTTATCGATATAAAATGAGCTAACTTGATTAGCTTATAAACTACAACCAACATCATGTCATCATGTTTATTGGAAATGGTAACCCTTGAAAAAATTCAATGCTAATCACTTTTTTTGAGTTCAATATAAGATTATAAATTAACCAAACTTACTCATATTCTCTCACTCAGTTGGTTTCATTTTAATAACTGACCTCATATGTAGGTCTTTATAGTTACATTAACTATTTAAGATAAAAGTGATAATTAAGACCTCTATAAGTTTTAAGATACTTATACTAATTTTTATAATTTTACCTAAGAACCCAATATAAATTTTTATTATAATAACATACTATATATATATTATGTTGGTCATATGGTCCATTTACATTAGGATAAAGAATGAAAATTGATCAAACAAGTATTTAACATTATTTTGATGTTTCAACAACCATACTTATGTTCTGAATATTGACAATTTAGATAGATTCATAAAATCAAACAATGTTTCAACTAAGTTTCTTGATACATAAGTGAAATTACTATCACTTAATACATGAAATGTTTCTTTTGTTTCAAAAAAATAAGAGCATATGACTATATTTATTTAATATATTACTTTATCAATTTATTTCTTATTTCATTTTTGACTTAATAATATAATTGGATATAAATGTCATGAAAACATTTAAGGTAGACCCAAACATTATTTTTAAAGCAAATATTTATCAATTAAAAGGTTTTGAAGACTATTATTCATTATATGCACACATATATGGTGATTTTGTCCATATTTATTAATAGTTTAATACCTTAGAATATTTCATCATCTTTATTAAGTTAGGTAATTCCTCCCAAATTTCCAAGGGAACAATGTAGTGAGTGATGATCAACACCTAGGTGTCTTTCATAATATTATTAAAGACTATTTGTTAAGTATGAGGATTTGTGAATTAAGTTATTTGTGCATGCACTGGAAGAAGATGCTTGTGAGTGGTTTAACTCCCTTCCCCTTAGATGCATCGATTCATGGGAAGAGATGCATAATGTCTTTAGAATTCACTATGGTGAAAGAATAGATCCAAGTTATCTTAGTTTTCTAGACAATGCATATGGTACATCTGAGTTTAGCACATTAATTCACATGTTGTAGATCTAATATTCACCCTTGTGTTAGAAAAACATTCACCGAAATATGTGGGACCCTTCAAGGGTTTAGAAGTGGTCAACCCTATAGCATATAGGCTTACATTTCCACCAGCCTAACTCTATTACATAATGTCTTATACGTATTTTATCTTAAAAAGTATATAGATGATCCTTCACATGCGTTAGATTGTAATGATTTGAATCTTTTAGATTTTGGGGTGGTTATGGTAGAATCAATTAAAGTAATTGACACTCATAAAGTTATTTTTTGGTTTTATGAGACCAATACTCATAGGATAGTGATACTTTTGATGACTATGATGAGTTCTATAGGTGATTTTCATATTTATTTTTAATTTAGAACTAATATTTTAATAAGTATAATTGAGATGATGAATTTATTTAAAGGGGAAGGATTTCACATCTTGATTTCTCACTAAGCAAATGTAGTTCACTATTCATGAATTTTTTGGTTATAAATTTGATTTGATTATTATTTAACTAAGCGGTAAGTCATATGTTGTTATGAAAAAGTTGTATGCTACTTTGATTTTATTCATATGAGTTAGTTTTATTGTATATAACTATATTTTTATCATGTTGATTTTTTTTATAGTAATATTTTATTATATATATCACGATTCAAAAAAATAACCACCTTCTTGTCATGAGTTAGGCATAGGAGAGATTCATACCTCAGAGCATGACATAGGGAGATCATCACTAGAAAGGGTGACATAGATAGAGGTATTGGGCAATGAAAAATTAATGGATAGAACCCATGCACACACCATATTATATAATAAATATTATATACATTGATTAAATTATTAGTATTAGTACATTTTTTACATTATCTGTATTTAGATAATCGTTTATGCATGCTTTGTCATATGTGAGCTCAGTTTAATTATTATGTATAATTAACTATGTGTAATTGTGTTGTGGTTTTTATATGTAGATTTATATGTATAATGTTATAACGTGATTTTATCATGATTATAAATATTTGTAGGAATGGAAATCTATGTGAATGGCATCATGTTACTATGGTTTTTAGACTAACCATAATGTATTTTTCAATGTTTTAAAACATTATCTTGTTATCATATGATATTCAAGAATATAAATATATGCCTTAATATATGAGGATAATAAAATATGTAGATAGTATATATAACATAGTAAGAACACATCCATTATTTTGTTATAATACTACTATGATTGATTTAATATACATCTAATTTAGCATTTTGAAAAAATAATTTTAATAGACTTTATATTAGTTTGATTACTATTAAAATCATGATGTTGTTATCATTATTAAGTGTGTATCTAATAAAACAATTTTTTCATAATTGATAATTTTATTGCATTTAGTAAAAATTAGTAAGAGTATAAAAATGAATAAAATAATATAAAAAAAAAATTACGAAAAGAAAGAAGATATTTTACTTTCATGTTTGGTCTAATTGGAATAAAAAAATGATCATGGGGAAAGAAAAAAGACTATAAAAGAGTGAGCTTTAAAAAAATAGAATAAACACAAAAAGAAAAACATAATAGAAAAAAGTCACACAAAATAAAAATAAAAAAAGGGGCATGGCATAGGAACAAGGATAAGGAGTAAGAGAAAAGGAGAAAGGGGATAATTGGAGAAGAGAATAGAGACATGAAGAAAATTAAAGGAGTGGTGTAAGAAAATAGATACCAAACCATTCAAAGAATTTTTAGGATTGTACTATTTCATCTTGGACACTTTGCAAGGTAGGTGATGTTAAATTCTACATTGAAAATTTTGTTTGTTCTTATTTTACAAACTATGAACTATATGAATGGTCTGTATACTTATATCTGTGTGTGTGTGTGTGTGTGTGTGTGTGTGAGAGAGAGAGAGAGAGAGAGAGAGAGAGAGAGAGAGAGAGAGAGAGAGAGAGAGAGAGAGAGAGAGAGAGAGAGAGAGAGAGAGAGAGAGAGAGAGAGAGAGAGAGAGAGAGAGAGAGAGAGAGAGAACTATATGTATGCATAATTTTTGTTCAAACCATGAAATATAGAAATATGTAGGTATTTATATAATAAAGAATGTATAATATGTATAGTGACTATATAAATATGAAAAATGATGTGTCTATGCATGAGAACATTTAAAATTATGATATTTATATATATTATGTGCTAAGAACAACAAATCATATATAATTATGTATAGAGGAATATATATCAAATAAACCATGAAATATGGAACTACAACAATCTTAATATATATTTGAATCACAGACTCATGATTTTACTGCTTAAATAGGCAGAGCCATAGTTATGAAAATTTCATTGAATTCCATCTCAATTCACTTTTATTTAATTTGTGAAGCAGTCTATCAATCTCGGTTGAAGATTTTTCATCTTGCCATTTTAAGCCTTTGTAGTTCAAAATGCACCCTCAAAATCCATAGTCAAGACACAAAAAACATTCCTTGTGAGGGTTTAATATTAAGCATGATAATAAAATATGTCTCAAAAACTTACATTGGTTCATCCAATTTGGAAAATGGCCATTTAAATTTGAATGACCCAATAAATGGGTTATTGATAATCTCTCTAAGATAAAATAACGATACACATCATGATAATTATAAACCCCCTAGGGCATAGGATAAAAAGAACAAGAAAAAATCTCAAAATTTTGGTAAGCAGTTATGGTAGAGGAACAATGCTAAGAGTAGTAAAGAACATGAGCATGAGTAGGGCAGGTCATTGAAGTATTTCCCTTGTGATGATAAATGTGGGCTAGATCTAGAGGATGCTTAGGGAATTGTTGCTCTCTTTTAATTATTGAAGATGAAATAAAAGGAATTATAGAAAGTTGGTAAGTATTTAAACAATAAGACTAAGTGCAAATTCATATAAAACCTAGTTCAAAAAACTAAATCTAAACCAATTAGCTATTAAATTAAGCATATGCTAGTAGTGATTTTTTTAGTATTAACTTGGTAAATATGTTACTAAGATCTTGTATTCATATTATTATGATCATGAGACTTGTGTGGAAACTAGTAATGTCTATAATACTTAATATATATTCAGTAAGTCAATAAGTTCAAACTTGATTTGACACTTTTGATATATATAAAACTAAATGTAGGATGTTTAAATACTTATACAAACTATGTGAGTGTTTGTGTTAAATTAGATGTTGATTTAACTTAAAAAGAGTAACATATGGATATTAATAGAGTATTGACTAGAAAACACTATTTATTAATATTCCATGAGTATTAATATTTTGTAATAGATCGTCAAAGTATACTTACTAGTAAAGTTTTAATGATTAGGTGTTTGATTATATCTATATACAATAATGATATATTTTTGAGCGCTTATATATGATACATATCATGAATATTTTTATTATGAATAAGTGTTTGTGTGTGTGTGTGTGTGTGTGTGTGTATGTGTGTGTGTCTGTGTCTATATATATATATATATATATATATATATATATATATATATATATATATATAAGGACTTAGATACTCATATGCATACACAATATATAGTGTCGTTCTTATATACATAAATAATAATAAGTCATAGGATCCTGAGGGATATATGGGATTGTATCTATTAAAAATGTAGTGTACTAAAAATATAATAAGTTATTTATAGAAAAGATTATGTTGTCATGAGAATTATTACATTCTTTATTATAACTAACTATTGAAATTGAGTAGTGTGTACATAAAAATTATAGACTGGGATATTAGTGTTCTTCATAGAATGTACTATAATTGTATCTACAAAATTAAAAATATGCAGTCTAATATATATATATATATATATATATATATATATATATATATATATTAGAAGGTATGAATTGTACTTGTTATTGTTATTATTTATGTGATAAATAATATATTAGAGATTCATTCATATGTTTGATTGACTAAATGTATACATTTTTATTATTCCTTTGTTTAGCATGTTTTATGCCTGCTAATAAGAAGTAAAATGTATGAATTTATTAGTTATTTTTATGTTAACCAAAAATTGTATTAATGGTACTAAGTGATTAGTGAGATAGGCTTCACTATATTACTATCATCACTAGTTAAAGATGAAGGTAATTCAATCATGTGGTTTGTATGAATTTGACTAATCCTAGAGATCAATAACTATTAAAAGCTCTGGCCAAAGTAGTGTTAGCTATACATTTTCATTTCATGTGTATGATATAAATGTTTGTGTGATATTAAATTGGAACATATTTGTTTATGTCACCATAGATATATATTATATAAACATCTAAATAATTTCATCTGTAATCAAAATTAACTCTCAATTTTAAAACAAGTTCTTATTTACACAACCACACACATTAGGAAGTAGAGAAAACCCTAGCCAAACTTGAGTAATCAATTGGTGTGTTTTTCTTCCAATTTTATTTAATAATGTAAAATAAAAAATATATTTTTATCTTAATTATTTATAAAATCATAATTCAATAATTTATTTTTATGCAAAATGAATCATTCAAAACTAGGGTGCATTCATCCAAAAATAATAAAACTTCATCTTAGTTTGCATATACAAAAAACTAATGGGTATTGAGTGTATTTTTATAATATCTAAACTTTATTTTGTGTAAATTTAATATAAGTGAAAATGTAGATTTCATAGTTAGATTCATGAATATATTAACTATAAATTCACAAAAAATAACTTCATCTATCTTGTACCTAAGAAAAGTAAAAATCAACATTTGCATAGTTAGAGTATATTTATCTCTCTTCCCTTACATTTGTTTAATACCAATTTTAAAATACATAAATATAAATTATTTTATTTTAGTTTTAGTTATTTATCATTCTTCACTTTCATTAATTAATTTTCAACGAGTAGTTAATCTTTCATTTTGGTCCTACAATCCCAAAAATAACAAAAAATAACAAAACTACCAAAATCGTTGTCAAACCAAATACAAACACTCTAAAACCTTGATCCAAAAATACAACATGTTATTTCACCAATAATTTACAAAGATAGGATCATATACTTACACTTTTTGAGACACCTGATCTTGTTAAAGATTTTCTCTTCCCTAAGTCATAACACCTATTCCTACAATCAACACACAATTATATATTAGTTTTGAACTAAGAATTACAATTTTTTGGGGCACACATATTTTATAACTCATTAGTGATGATATTAGTGCCATAAAGGAGTAGGGAAATTTTTTAATCCACCAATCATCATCTTCGCCAAAAATAGAGGTCATCAATATAATGTTATCTAAACTTAAATCCTCACCTCCACCCCATTTTTTTTCTCTTCATGTCTATCCTCATCATATATCATTCATGTTTGTGGATAAAATTTACTAGGCATATTCAAGACAAAATATTTTATATTATCCATCATGTCATTCATCCTAATAATCTCCATTTCCTTAGTCCTGGTATTGATCATGAACTTTGGATCCTCATTATCTTAGATAGCAAAAGACCCATGAGGATTTATTTTTGCTTAGCTAGTGTTCTCAATGAGTAATTAAATGAATTAGAGATAATTTTATTATATTAAAATAATCCCTTTACACCACTCATTCCAAATCCTATTTTGTCCAATAACTATGCCATTTCATTGTTATACTTGTTACCCATCCATTATGTCAGTTTTCTCACCTTGACCTTAGAAAGTCAAATGAAAATTATATCATTTATTCATGTGCACAATGTTTGATGTTGATAAATGTTTATTCACATACATTTATAATTATCTTATGTTGTTTAAACCCTATTTTAGTAACCTCTTTTTTTTTCCTATTTTGAACCCATTTTATGTCGATTGTCAACTCGTAAAACTTATTTATCTTTAGAATTTGCCCATGTAATTTGAAGAATATATGGATATATATAATAATTTTTGAATTCTAATAATACAATTATTTAAGATGATCCTTATAAATACCAAAATATTCTTTATAAAATTTATCAAATGATTCCATATTAATCATTAAGAAAATTTGGAACTTTGTTCCGAGACCACGTAGAGGAATGGAATTGATCTTAAAGTGGAATGTTGATATTGAATGTTTTATCAAACCCTTTTGGGAATGGAATATAATTAAGAGAAAACTATAGAGAAACAAAATAAAATTTTAGTGATGAACAAAATAAAATTTAGAGGAATGAAGAATATAAATCTTTTTTACATAAAAAAATGTTGGTAAAATAAAATTTAGAGGAATTAATAATATAAAGCAATGGAAACTAAGTTTAATGCCAAAGTTAATTGAATAATGGAGAGTGATGCCCCTTATAAATTTTTATTAAGTACCTAAAGAATAAGCATGTTTTTCAATGCATTATATCTTTCAAAGATGCTCTTAAAATATTTTAGATAATTATTTCAAGACCATTTCCAATGGAATTTTTCTTCGTCCCACAATTTCAGTAGAGAGGTTGCTAAAATATTTTTGTGTTATACATGATTATCAAGGATCTTAACAACTGAAGATGTAAATAAAAAATTTTAAATAATTTTTAAATATAACTAACGTAGATCAATGTGAGTAATATACATTAGATCTCATTATAATTGAAATGCATATAGGTTAGAAGGAACATAAATAACTAAATGCTTACATATTCTAATGGGTAAAACCAATGTTGGGAAGCAATAAAAATTATTAGCCAAATTAAAAATACCAAAAATCATGGTAAGGAAAGATCATTTAAATAACATAAGGATTCATGAAGACTAAATCTATATATTAACTATGTCACCTATTTGTATCAATAGTCGAAGGAGAAGAAATAATGGTTTTATAGACATAATATTTTTGCTATAGCCCCAAATACTCTTTTTGTGAGCATAATGATCCTAAACCCATTGAAGGATCATCAAATACATAATTTTTTCCAATAAAATGTGATATCTGTATGCCCATTAGTCATGGATTCCACATCACATTTTTTATGAAAAGAATTAAATGGATTCTGTAGATAGACAATATCCACATTAGATATCAAAACATTGTATCCTATTTTAAAAAACTTCATTAATAAATAAATTTTTAAAGTTGAAATGGTATGGTTATCTCTCATTTCTGATATTTTTTTAATATAACATCATTTAGAATTTATTTGATATAATGAAATATTATTTAATTGGTAGAATCTTATTAAAAAAATATAATATAATGTAGAAATATTTGATAATTAGAGCAATTATATTTCCACAATACATAAAATAAATTAAAAAAAAAAAAAAAAAAAAAAAAACTTTTCAATAATAATTATAAATAATAATTCAAACCTGTACTTAATTCCTTCAAACCATAGTTTCTACATATCCTTAACATTAGAATTTCCAAAGATCAACAATGATCTTCTAATTTACTATAACCTTTTGAATTTTTTTTGCAAGTTTCAGATTGACTAATCATCTATGAGGACTATAGGAAAAATAACTTACGTGAACTAAGAGAGGAGATTAAAAAATAGTCACGTAAATGGCAGGCAGTACAACCCAGCTTTAAAAATAAAATATGAAATCCTCAGTAAAACCATACATATGTGAGATAAAATCCTGACTAAAGTTTACAAAGATAAAAAATAGTTATGAAAATTAAATTTCTATTGTAATTTAGTAAAAAAATTCCAACTACATTATATAAATAAAACCTTAGGCAAATGTTACTAATATTATATAAAAGAATTTAAAATAAAAATATGATTATAATTTAAAAAGGTTGTCAATTATATTTACTTTGAAAAGAAGGTGAAGCACATAGCCTACAATTAAGGCATAATGAACCCAAAAACTATCAAGACAATAAAATTACCAATAAGCCAAGATCTAAAATAATAACTCAAAATTGATTCGTATTGAATGAATTGAAATAATTACAAACCCAAACCATTCTTAAATAAGCCTCAACTCAAAAATGCAAAAAATTGAAAAAAATATATATAAATTTAACAACTATTTATAGTATGTTTTGTATGAAATTACGGAAAGAATTTACGTAAATAGTATAATTACAATATGGGACTAAATTAAATTGAAGTTTATGTCTTGTTCTAAAAATATATAATTTATAAAAATAGAAAAATTCTAAAAAAATTACTAAACATTAATTTTGGACCCTTATATGATCACATTAGACCTTTAAAAAATATTGAAACAACTCAAAGCAAATTATGAGGGCAGCAAAGATTCTAAGAAAATAATTTTGGTTCGTAGAAAAGATCAAATAGTGTTATGGCTCAAAAGTCATGGCCTCCAAAAGGTTGACCTTTTTTTTTTGCATCATTGTCCTCTGGTTGAAAACAACACAGATCCTACAAGTTGCCCTAATTGTGCTGATGCCATTTTTCCCTATAAATATTTTTCATTTACAATTTTATAATGTAAGTTGTCTTCTTGTGGCAATCCTTCTCACTACACCAAATACCTGTTATAGTTCATTTGCCTTGTGCTCATTGTCTTCATATCCAAAAATTGCACTATTTTTTTCTTCTTTTTATTTAGAACCTGGTACTTCCTATTTAGGTCTCAATTTTCTTATATTTCAACTTATTATACATGCCTTATGGAAATATTTATTTCCTTAAGTAAAACATTATCAACTCTCCTTCAAATAACTTGGATCTTTTTCTAACATTTTCTTTTACTTTATATTTCTCATTAATTTTCTACAACTTTCTTCTTACTCCTTAAAACTTCTGCATATGCTTTACAAATACTTTTGCATCATCACTAATTTGATCTCTAATTAGCAATTATACCAAATCTAAAATACCCATAGGATTTTTTCCATAAACAAAATGTGAAATTCCTATTGATCTATTCACTAAACTATTATATGCAAACTTAGCTTGTGGTAAAGCCATGTCCTATTGCTTGGGCTTCTCTCCCACTATGCATCTCAAAAAATTTCGCAATCTCCTATTCACAACTTCTCTCTTTCCATCAATTTTTGGGTGATATGCACTACTAAATTATAATTTAGTAACCATATTCTTCCATAAAGTCTTCCAAAAATAACTTATAAATTTTGTGTCTCTATTTGAAGTAATAGTTTTTGAAACACCATGCAATCTCACAATATCCTAAAAAAATAATTATCATTTCTAGTGGCATCATTGGTCTTCTTACATGCAATTAAATTAACCATTCTAGGAAATCTATCTACAATAATAAAAATTGAATCATTAGCTCTCTATGTGTTTGAAAATCCCAACATAAAATCGATACTCAAATCTCTCTATGCTCCTCTTAGAACTAATAATGACATGTATAGTCCAATATTTGTGCATGTCCTTTAGGCACTTGACCTATTTTATACCTTGAAGCATAACTTGTCACATATCTCTTCATCTTTTGCCAAAAGTACTTTTCCTCCACCAAATCTATTGTATTCATCTTACTAAAATGTCTAGTGAAACTGCCACTACGTAATTCTCTTATTATATTATCTCATAGAGACACAACTGGGATGCAAAATTGTTTCCCTTTGAATAGATTAACTTCTTGTATAATATACTCATCATGAATAACATATGTGGTACCTATTAATGGATTCTTTCACTACTCAAATATCTTACAAAAACATGGATCAATATTGTATAATAAATTAATAACTTCAAATCCAATTACTTCACTCACCATGTTAGTAAGTAATGCTATCCTCCTACTTCATGCATCAACTATCTGATTCTATTTTCTTTATTTATGATTCAACACAAAATTATGCCTATACAAGAAATAAACCCACTTTGCTTGCCTACTATTTAACGTCTTTTATGTACTCACACACTTCAAAGACTCATAATTTATAAATAGTATAAAATCTTTAGGCAATAGATAATGCCTCCAATGTCTTAATGCTTGTACAATTACATAAAGTTAAACATCATAAGTATAATACTTTATTCTTACCTCATTCAACTTATCACTAAAATATGTTATTGGTTTTCCTTCTTAACTCAGCACAACACCAATTCCCATAAATAAAGCATGAAAATCAACCTCAAACACTTTGCTAAAATATGATAATGCTAAAATTGGTTTTTTTGTAATCTTTTTCTTAAAAAATTCAAAAAAAATTGTGTCTACTCTGGTCCATGCAAATTCCTTCCCTCTCATGCAATCTATTATTGGTGCCACAATACTAATAATATTTTTAATATATTTTCTATAAAAATTTCTTGAACCATGGAAACATTTTACCTCGGTAATGATTCTAAGAATAAGCCACTCAATAATTTCCTTTAACTTTTCTTAATCTATTTTCACACCATCTATTGAAATTAAAAATCATAAAAATGCCAAACTATTGTGCATAAACTTGCACTTCAAATTTACATATAACTTATCCTTTATTAACAAATCAAGTACTATTCTCAAATGTTATAAGTTTTATTCTTTAGTCTTACTGAATATAAAATATCATCAAAATAAAAAACAACAAACCTACCAATATATTCTCATATCATTATATTCATCACCCTCATAATTGTGCAAGGTGTATTAGATAATCTGAATAGCATCACCATCCCCTCATATAAGCTATCGCTAGTCTTGAATGTCTTTTTCCACTCATCTCCTTCATGAATTTGAATTTGATAACAACCATTCCTTAGATCAATGTTGGTAAAATATTTTTATCTTGCAAGCACATCCATCATATCATCTAAATGAGATATAAGAAACCTATGTTTTAAGGTAATTTAATTAGTTTACCTACTATCCACACACATTATCCATCCTCCATTTTTATTTGGAGTTAGCAAAGTTGGTGTTGCACATGGATTTATACTCTCCCTTATCACCTTCTTCTTTAGAAATTTAGTAACTCATTTATTTAATTCTAAATGTTCTATTGGACTCATCCTATAAGCTATTTGACTGGGTAGAGCTGATCATAGAATCAAATCAACGTGATGTAGTATATCGATCAATAGTGGTAAACCATCTAGTAACTCATAAAACATAATATCTACACATTATTTCAACACTCTTACTACTTGTATTGCTATTGACACCATTTCAGTTACTCCATTATTTAATATTAATGCATAATAGCAACTTGTTACGTTCATATCTTGGGTAAATTATTTTGTAGAGAACATGTTTTATGTCTTCTCTTCCTCTTTAAGAGGTGATAAAACTATCTTTATACCACCTTTCAAGAAAATGTACGTGTTCTTTGCTCCATCATGAATTAATTTTCTATCAAATTTCCATTATCTCCCTAATAATAATTGACATGCATCCATTAGAATAACATCTCACCATATTTCATCATTATAATTTTTTCCTACAAAAAATTTGATTAAACACCTTTTATATACCGTAACTTCATTCTCTTTCTTAAACCATGAAATTCTATTACGATTAGGATGCATTTCATATTGCAAATTTAGTTTCTCTATCATTACTTTAGAAACCTTAATTCCATAACTTTTACAATCTATAATTACTTTACATATCTTTACACCCAAAGTACATCTTGTTCAAAAATATTTAATCACAACCATGCACCACCACCTTATTAATTCTACACTTATTCCATTCTTGGAGAAATCATGGTTCTTCTCATCATGATATTCACTCACATATCAGCTGGTATAACTTCAATATTTTTCTCTTATTTTCCTCCTTTGTTGATATTGATATTATGGACACTCATGTTCTATTTTCCCTTCTTCTCCACATGTATAACATATATAAGATCTACGTTGATTCATAAATCATCCTCTAGCACCATTGTAACCTCATCCTCTCTAAAATACTCTTCCTCTTTGTTGGTTTTGAAACCCTTGCCTATTATTTTCTTGCCTTTTTGTGCCACATGATGATTTAACTTTATTGCTATTAGACCCACCTATGGTGTTATTAAACCCACCTCATCCCATATTTGGAGGGGATACACCACTTGTTAGACCAAGAGATGTTCCTCTGAAATTCTATCTATTTTGTTTTTCATTTAGCTTCAAATTTAATTGATAAGCCTCCTCCATGCAAAGTAGTCTAT
Source organism: Torreya grandis (assembly GCA_037957365.1). Classification (NCBI taxonomy): domain Eukaryota; kingdom Viridiplantae; phylum Streptophyta; class Pinopsida; order Cupressales; family Taxaceae; genus Torreya; species Torreya grandis. The sequence goes on from JARHVA010006853.1 coordinate 567,006, forward strand.
GCATACTTATTTCATCTTGAATAGAAAATTCCAGACCATTTATATACCTTACAACCAACTTCTCTTAGATTTCATCATGATCCACTTTTATGGAAAGATTATAAAATTCATCTATATATTGTTTTATACTATGATATTTATTCTTCAAAATTTGAAATCTTATGTATAGGGTTTATGCATAATCCACAGGAAGAAATTTCTTCCTCAACTTATTTTCCATATTTTTACATGAATTAATATTCTCTTCAAATTTTCTTTGTCTCTTTTTTGTTACGTGATCCCACCAAATCACTACATGACCTTTTAATTTTATGCATGAAAAGTTTACCTTCTTGTCTTCTCTCATAGTCTTCCACTAAAAAAACTTTTCCATGCTATTCATTCAATCTATCAACTCCTCTAGTTTTGAAATTCCTCCATAATTTGAAACATCAACTTTGATTCCTTCATTTCATCCTTATAAATCTTGAACAATCCTCTCTTTCATCGATGGTGGTTTATCTTGTTGTTCTTTTTCTTCTCAAACTTCTTCATCATGATCTATGTCTTCCTCATCATCACCTCGTCTTCTTTGATGATTGGTGATAACCTTGGTTAATTTTTGAACTTGCCTCTATAGATCTTGAATATTTTGGTTCATCTACACAAATACCTCCTAATCCTCTCACTATGTGTTTCTCCTCAAAGATTCAAACTTGCTCTCATACTAGATAATTAACCCATAAATTATCAAGATAATTAAATTACCAATAGGCCAAGATATAAAATAATAACCCAAAATTGATTCATATTGAATTACTTGAAATAATTAAAAAAATAAACAATATTTAAATAATCCTCAACTCAAAAATTAGAGTTAACATGTAAAAATTCAAAAAAATTAAAATCTAAAAAAATGTCTATTTTTAGTAGCCACTATTTATAGTAAGTTTTTCATGCAAGTGGATGTGGATATAAAATTTTACCAAAATAATATAAACACTAAATTTAGCCTATGAGATGAAATTCAACTGAACTTGATGTTCGATTTGAAAATACACAATTTCTAAAAATAGAAAATTCATGAAAAAATTATTAAACGCTAATTTCTAACCCTCAGATGATTACGTTTGGCCTTCAAAAAATATATAAATAAAATCTAAGGAAATATAAAGGCTTGGGACAACATGAAACTTTTTGATATGGTCATTTTGGCACATGAAATATCTCAAATAGGGCTATGGGTCAAAAGTTATGGCCTCTAGAATGTTGGCTTATTTTTTCTGCATTAGAGAAAATTGAAATAAACTAACTCAATAAATATTTGATAATATAATAGGAAAATTTATATATGATCATTAGCATTACCTTCAATGCAGATCCTCCATTAGCATTTTTAGAAAAAGAAGGCTTGGAATATATGAATTGCTTCATTTTTTTGTTATGATATGTTTTGATATTCAAGCCCAAAGGTCATGAATTCAAAACTCATCACCACATTAAATCTTGTGACATTATTTTTTACCTTAAAATTTATAGTTATCAATGTGGTCATTATCCAATGCTCCTCTCTATGTTAAAGCAATAAACAATCAATGACGATTAAACATTTAATTATTATAAATAATATTATGCACATCCATCTTAAATAATCTCCATGTTCTCATGTCTTTAGCCATTATTTACTTACCTTATAAAAATTAGATAGTTCAATAGATCAACTGTTGATAAACCCAACAACCTTGTATTGTATTTCTAACCCTAGACCACATAAATTGCATGCATCATCACGAACTCAATTTGTATGATGAAAAATATCTACCATGTTCGGTCTAAATGCAACTCATGAGATATAAAACATTACAAAAACAATGATGAAAAACAACCAATAAATATGATAATAATTACATCAAAGATATATAATCTTTTTATTTAGAGTTTTGTAGTGAGAACACAAAGTATAAAGAATTCTTGAGATCTTCTCTTTTTTTAATTTTTAAAATTGATAAATGACATAATTACCTTAAAAATGGTGTTATCATTATATTTCAATCAATGAATATTTTTTAAAAATTACTACTTTTATATTTTTCCATTTTAAAAATTAAAATATATAATAAAAACTAATAGTAAAATTTTAAAAGATTTAAAAATATTTCACCTTCTACAATTTTGAATCTAAAGTAATAGAGGAAGTTACATTATAGAATAGTAAGGATATATTTAATCATGTATATGATTAGCTACACCTGAGATTATAATAGAATATAACAAAGATCTATATTTGGTTTGATTGATATGCTTTCCTACTTTCTAAATTTGTAAGCCAACTTAAGATTTCAGTGAAGTCAAATTTTTACGATAATCCAACACCATTTTATAATGATTTTAAGCTGGAAATGGGTTCTATCGACTTAATTTTCCAATGTTGGAAGATTAAATGTATAAGTTGGTGTTACCAAGCAATGAAATACCATGAATAAGATTAGAAGCATGTGCATGTTGAAAAAGGTAACCAAGGGTGTCAATAGCTAGGACAAATAAGAATGGTGATAGAGTCCAAAATGTAGCAGATGAAGTAACTCATACTCTTGATGCTTTGGATCTATTTTTTACTATCTCAAGATCCAAGATTGCCACAAATAAAATTGAATTCACTATGACTCATCCTAGCACACATCCCCTTGGATCCCTAGTGAATGGCATTAAATTAAACATGGTATAATCACTAGGTACCTTGGTATTCCCTTTGTAATTAAAGTTTCCCTCAAATATATGTGGAATTACTTTATGACCAAATTTAAAGTATTTTTTTTGAGTTGGACTAATTGGTTATTTTTAATTTTAGGACACATCCAAATTAACAATAAAATCCTCTTGGTAAGTCATGTATACATCTCATCTTGTTGGCTACCATCCAAAAATTAATATAACCAAATAACTCAATTGATTAGGGGTTTTATTTGGGCTAAATGGGGAAACATGAAAGGTTATCCTACCACATCCTGCTTATACTGCAATTAGCCAAAAGATAGAGGTGGTTTGGGGATTATTTACCCTTACACTTATGGCATTTTTCTCACCATTAAATGGATTATGTGAGATATGGAAGAAGAGGCTCCTTGAAGACATTTAGTTCAATACCACATTAAATCTATAACTACTAGCCATGCCTAGGAAAAGGTTAATTCGAATTATAATCTCCTTTTATGCCCATATTTCAAAACACATGGGTTGTTTCCATTCAACTCCATTTGGAAAACATGGAAAATTACCTCAAAGAAGTTGGTTTGGTATGATCAATCATTTAGTCACTACATCAACTTTTCAAACCCTTCCATATGGTGAAATCATCTAATTCAGTAGGATTAAAAACACTTTGGGGATATTAAATGTTTTAAAGGAAAGAATCTTTTAAAAAGGGAATTTAAGTGCTTTGTGATTAATGGGATCCCATTAACATCAACTGAAAATCTTGGTAACAATTACAAGACAAGTTCTACTTGATATTTTCTAATAAATAATCTCATCATAATATCCTCACTAATTATATAGGTAGGTCATCCTTGAATTCATTTGGAAGTTTCATTGTGCTATTATTTTTTCTAGCATCTCTCAACGTCTTAAAACTAAAACTTAAATAATTTTTTAGAATCTTTCTCTACAAATTATAAATTTTATTTCTATGTTACACTATTATTTATAAATTAACTATGATCTTAAAATATCTATGTACAATGTTTAATCATAGTTATAGTCAGTTTATAGATAGACATCTTATTAAGGAGGCTATAATGAACGTGAAAACTAACAAGAGAAATAAAATTACCAAGAGGCCAAGATTATGAACAATAACTTGTATTAATTTCTATTAAATTACTTGAGATAATTACAAACCAAAACCATGCTTGAATAAGCCTCAACTCAGAATTTATATTTGACATGCAAAAATTTAAAAATGTAATGAATAAGCCTCCATAAGGTTGGCCTATTTTTTTGGTATCATTCTCCTCTAGTTGAAAATAACTTAGCTCCTATTAATTTCCTGATTATATTGATACCATTTATCTTTATCAATCTTCTTGAGTTCCCATTCTATAATCCAAGTGTTTTTCTCTAGCTACAATCCTTCCCACTGCACCAAATACCTATTATATTTACCTTACCCTATGCTCACTGTCTTCATATCTAATATTTACACTTTTTTGTTCTTCTTCTTTGGAACCTACTGCATCCAATTTACTTCATCATCTTCATCATCTTCACCATCTCCATGGAATTGATATAAATATAAAATGCTAAACACTATAGATATATCAAAATTCTATGGTCATCTCACCTCATATGCATTATCATTGATTTTCTTCATAATTTTGCATGGCTCAATTTTATTGTATTTCAACTTATTGTGTCTTCTATAAATCTCTCTTTCCTTAAGTAAAACCATTATCAAATCTTCTTCAAATACCTTTAGTTTTATTTTGACATCGACTACTACTTTATATTCTTCATTACTTTCATAAAATTTTTTTCTTACTCCTTGCATTTGTTGCATATGCTTTGCAAACGCTTCTACATCATCACTAATTTTATTTGTAATTCAAAATTGTACCAAATCTAAAATAACCATAGAATGTCTCCCACAAAAGATTTAAAAATATGACTTTCCGATTGATCTATTCATTGAACTATTATATGAAAACTCAACTTATGGTAAAGCCAAGTCCCATTGCTTGGGATTCTCTCCCAATATACATCTCAACAAAATTCCAAAGCTCCTATTCATAACTTCTATCTATCCATTTATTTTTGGGTGATATGAACTATTGAATTATAGCTTAGTACCCATCTTCAACAAAGTCCTCAAAAAATGACTTATAAACTTTGTGTCCCTATTTAAAGTAATAATTTTTGGAACACTATGCAATCTCATAATATCCTTAAAAAATATTTATACAACTCTAGTGGCATCATTGATTTTCTAACATGTAATGAAATGATCCATTTTAAAAAAATTGTCTACAATAACAAAAATTGAATCATTACCTCTCTATGTGTTTGGTAATCCAAACACAAAAAAATCCATACTCAAATATGTCCATGGTCCTATTGAAACTAGTAATGGCATGTACATTTTAGTATTTTGTTCATGTCCTTTAGCCACTTGACATATTCTTCACCTTGAAACATACCTTGTCACATCTCTCTTCATCTTTGGCCAAAAATACTTTTCCACTACCAAGGATATTGTCTTTGTCTTTACAAAATGTCTATCCAAACCACCACTATGTAATTTTATTATTATATTGTCTCGTAGATACCCAACTGAAATGCATAATTATTTCATTTTGAAGAGATAACCTTCTTGCATAAGATACTAATCATGAATAGCATATGTCCACTTGTTAATGGATTCTAACACTTCTCAACTACCTTTCTAAAATATAGATCAATATCATATAATTATTTATTAGATTCAAATCCAACTACATCACTTACTATAGTAGTTAATAATGCTACTCTCATGTTTAATGCATCAACTACCTAATTCTATTTTCTTGGTTTATGTTTGAACATAAAAGTGTAGCCTTGCAAGAAAGAAACCCACTTTTCATGCCTACTAGTCAACTTCTTTTGTATATTCATAAACTTCAAAGCCTCATGGTTCCTAAATAGGATAAACTCCTTAGGCACTAGGTAATTCATCCAATGTCTTAATGCTTGTATAATTGCATAAAGTTTAACATCATAAGTAGAATACTTTATTCTTACCTCATTCAATTTTTTTACTAAAATATGCTATTGGTTTTCCTTCTTGACTAATCATATCAGCAATTCCCATAAATGAAGCATCACACTCAACCTTAAACACTTTTTTAAAATAAAGAAATGCTAAAAATGAACTTTCTACAATCTTCTTCTTAAAAAATTCAAATATTTTTGTCACTGCCCTAGTCCATGCAAATTTTTTCCCTCTCATGCAATCTATTATTGGTTCCATATTACTACTAAAATTTTTAATAAATTTTCTATAAAATGTTTCTAAATAATGGAAACTTCTTACCTTCATAATGCTTCTTGGGATAGGCCACTCAACAATTACCTTTATCTTTTTTTCATCCATTTTCAAACCATATGTTGAAACTCAAATCCCAAAAATACCAAACTATTCTACATAAACATGCTCTTCTTAAAATTTGCATATAACTTATCCTTTCTTAACAAATCTATTATTATTTTTAAATGATGTAAGTGTTATTTTTAGTCTTATTGAATATCAAAATATAATCTAAATATAAACCACAAACTTACCAATATATTTTCATAACACTGTATTCATCATCCTCATAAATGTGTTGGGTGCATTAGATAATATAACTAGTATGACCATCCATTCATATAAGCCATCCCTAGTCTTGAATGCATTTTTTCACTCATCTCCTTCATGAATTCAAATATGATAATAACCACTCCTTACATCAATCTTGGTAAAATATTTTACTCCTCCAAGAACATCTATCATATCATCTAAATGAGATATAAAAAACTTATACTTTATTGTAATTTTATTGATTGTTATACTATCCACACACATTATCCATCCTTCATATTTCTTTGGAGTTAGCAAAGCTAGTGTTACACAAGGATTCATACTTTCCCTTATCACCTTCATCTTTAGCAATTCAATTATCTATTTATTTAATTATACATGTTATGTTTGACTCATCTTATAAGTTTCTTGATTGGGTAGAGCTAATTTTAGAATCAAATCAATGTGATGTTGTATACCTCTCTTCGATGGTAAACCATCTGGGAACTCATCGAGCATAAAATCTACATATTATTTCAACACTCTTATTGCTTCTATTAGTATTGGTACCAGTTTTGTTTTTTCATTCTTTGCTACTAATGTATAACAACTTGCTACCTTCATATTTTGGATAAATTATTTAGTAGAGAGCATGATTTTTGTCTTCTCTTCTTCTTCTTTAAGAGGTAACAAAACTACTTTTGTACCACCTTTTCAAAAAGTGTACATGTTCTTTGCTCCATTATGAATACTTTTCTATCAAATTACCAGGATCTTCCCAACAACACATGACATGCATCCATCTGAATAACATCACACCATATTTCATCATTATAACTTTTTCTTATAGAAAACTTGATTAAACACATTTTATCTACTGTAACTTCATTCTCTTTCATAAACCATCAAATATGATAAGAATTAGGATACTTTCACATTATAGATTTAGTTTCTCAATTAGTTTTTAGAACTATATTTTCATAACTACCATCATTTATAATAACTTTACATACCTTTCCACTCAAAGTACATCTTGTTCAAAAAATATTTGATCATAGTCATGTATCACCACCTTGTTTATTCTGCACTTGATCCTTCCTTGGAGCAAACATGTTTCTTCTCATCATGAGATTCTTTTCTACATCTACTGGTGCAACTTCAGTATTCTACTCTTTTATCTCAGCTTCAACTAGATTCACTCTTGGATGATCTTCTAGCCTCCTTTCTTGATCTTGATAATGTGTACATTTAAATACTATGTGTCCTTCTACACATCTATAATAGACATAATATCTACATTGATTTAGAAACCATCATTTAGCACCACCATAACCTTATCCTCTATGAAATCTTGTTCCTCTTTGTTGGTATTGAAACCCTTGTCTATTATCATCTTGCCTTTCTAATCCACATGATGATTCACCTCTACTGGTATTAAACCTAACTCTAACAGTATTAAACCCACCTCATCTCCTATTTGAAGTGGATCCACCTCTTCTTGGACCAAGATGCAATCTTTTGAAATTCTATCTATTTTGTTTTTCTTCTCTCTTCAAAGTTAATTGATAAGCCTCCTCCATGCTAAGTATTCTATGCATGTTTAATTCATCTTGAATAGAAAATTTCAAACCATTTACATATCATGCAACTATCTGCTCTTCTATTTCTCATATTTCACTCATGTCAAAAGCTTATAAAATTTATCTTTATACTCTTATATATTGTGATCTTTTTGCCTCAAATTCTAAAATCTTTTGTATAAAGTTTGTGCATAATCAAGAGGAAGACATTTCTCCCTCAACTTCTTCTCCATCTTTTTCCATGTATTAATCTTCTCTTTACATTTTTTTGTCTCTCTTTTTACAAGTGATCCTACCAAATAATTGGATGACCTTTTAATTTTTTGCATGAAAAATTTACCTTCTTGTCTTTTCTCATGGTCTTCCATTTGAAGAACTTATCCATGTTATTCATCCATTCTATCAACTCGTCTGGTTTTAAACTACCTCCATAATATGAAACATCAACCTTGATTCCTTCACTTTTTCTTTCTAAATTTAGAATTATCCTCTCTTCCATATATGGTGGCTACTCTTTTTAATCTTCTTCTTATTGAACTTCTTCATCACTATTTATGTCTTTCTCATCACCACCTTGTCTTCTCTACTGACTTATGATAACCTTTATTAATTGTTAAACATGCCTCTACATCTCTTGTATAGTCTGGTTCATTTATGCAACACCTCATCATCCTCTCTCCATTATTTACTCCTCCAAAATTCAAACTTGCTCTGAAATTAGATAATGAACCCAAAAACTAACAAGAAAAATAAAAGTACCAATAGACAAAGATTCAGACCAATAGTTTATATTGATTCATATTGAATGATTGGAAATAATTACAAACCCAAAACATGCTTAAATAAACCTCAACTCCAAATTTAGAGTTGACATGCAAAAATTAAAAAAAAAAAAAAAAATCTAAAAAAACTTATGTTTTTAGCAGCCACTATTTAAAAAAAGTTTTGCAAGTAAGCATGCACAACTCTAATTTTTTTCAAAATAACTAAAATATTAAAATTAGCATATGAAATGAAATTCAACTCAAATTGATGTCCAGTTCTAAAAATATATAATTTTTAAACATAGAAAATTCTTGATAAAATCATTAAACATTATTTTCAGACACTCAAATGATCACGTTTGGCCTCTAAAAAATATTGAAATCAACTCTAAATGGATAGTGTGGCTTAGATTAGAATCAAACTTTTTGTTACGGTTGTTTTGGCACATAGAAGAGCTCAAATAGAGTTACGGGTTAGAAGTTATGGCCTCCGGAATGTTGGCTTAATTTTTCTGCATCAAGGTGTTTCTTCAAGGCTTTGGAGAGTTTTCTACCTGTTTGACATTGACATGCTGATCAGTGTTTCAAGTTTATGTTGTTCAATATCTTCTTGGAAGAGATATATGAGTTGCTGCAATTGTTGTTGCTGTAGCAACACATTTTTATATTGAAGATATGCTGTTATTATTGCTACTATAACAATATGTTATGTTTTCTTTGTATGATGTAATGATGGCCTCGAGCTGTTATTTTTATTACGTTTGTACCAACATATATTATTATTTTTTGTACACTTTAATGGTGGCATGTTTGGCACCAATACCTTTAATTATGTTTTCTCACTAATGTAATCTAATTTATTCTTCTTTATGCCATATTAAAAAAATGTTAAAATTGATGCGGAGTTATTAAAGCACTTTCATGACACTTCACATTCATTATACTTTTCTTTAAATATGGTGTCGATCCCAATATAAATTATTTATTCGTTCTACAAATGCAAGTCAAAGTTAAAGGCTGAGTCGTTAGGATCAAATTTTTCTCCCCACGCGACCCGCAGTTAGTGAAAAGTGTAATGTTTTTTGGGACAATTTTTTCTCCCCAGTTTCAATTGAGTTAAATGGTCTGTGGAGGGTTTTTATATTTGTGTCGATGTTGCTCGGCATATGCCCGCTTATTGCAATGTATTTACAGGCACTTCATCTTTCAATCATTTACGCTTGGAAACCTGTAATAAATCCGGTTAATTTATAGAGTTCTCTTGATTTGTTTCTGCTGTCTTGCCAAGCGAAACGGATGGTTTTCCTGCTGTGTTTTCTGCAACTTTGGTAATCTGGCTTAAAAGTAGTGGTTGCACGGAAAAGAAGAAGTTATGAGAGCGTAGATAGAAAAGTCTTCTTGTTTTTTTGTTATCTCTTCAAATTAAAATTTTGAGTGTATAAAGTTTAAGTTTAAACAATCCAAAGCAACCAAACATGAAAACTACTTCCCTCGAGAAGCACAACTATGCATAAACTATAATTATAGAAGGATATAATTATGTTGTAAGAAATGAAAAGTGGAAAAATGTGATCTTAATGAGAACGTGATGAGAAACGTCATCGGGAAAAATTAATTTTATATATACATATATATATATGATTTAATTATACGTAGATGGAATATAACATAATCAATTGTTTAATATTTAGTATATTTTAAATAGATGTATTTAAGATTTATGTCTTATTTATCGCTGATTTTTAATAAATTTTAATGTTAATATTTAAATGTAAATTTTTAATAATTAAATTTAAAATTTAAAATATCAAAATATTTTATTAAGTTATATATTATTTTTAAAAAATTGAATATTTATAGGTCATCTTCAATAGAAATTAAATATGATAGTAGAGTTTGTATGTCATGATTGTTGAGCATTATCTTTTAAATGTTAATATAATTTGTAAGAAAAAGAAATATTAGAAAAAAATATATATATTTTATAATTTTTTACAGTTTTTAAGGATCTACTTAAAATTATATCTTTCATTTAAAATAGTTTGTTAAAAAAATTGATTGTATTTTATAATTAAAAAAAATAATAATCTATTAAATTAAAGTCTCATTCAATTCTAACAATTTTTAAAAATAATTTAATCTTTCTTAATAAATTGTTTTTCAAATAAATTTTTTATAAAATATTATTTCATTTACATCTAGCCTTATAAACATTAGACCATTTAACTTAACATTTAAAACGGTCGTATTCTGCCTAATGGAAGCTATTGTAGCTGCCGAATAATGACTGAAATAGAACTATTGAAACTGACTTGCACGCTGGGTGTTACAGCACCAAAAGAAACGGAAAATGTCCGTCCGTAAATGAGTCATCGTTACGTTTGAGTTTATTCATGTTTTAACGTGAAACGGCCTCCTTAAATCGTGTTTCTTGCAACGGGGGATATCCAAACGAATATTCGTATTTGAATTTGGATCCAATTAAATTCGCCTCCAATTGGTTGAAGGTGTTATGGTGGTTGTACCGCTCTCATGTGTTATTTTAAAAATAATTATATTTTTGGTTTTTTAAAATTAATTTAATTTTGTTAAGAAGCATATAAAATCATATTTTAATATACTAATTAATATATAATTTATATTAATTCTAATACATATTACAAATATTGTATTGTTATCTATAATTAATCGTACTAAAGTACTATGTACATATTATCAAGTTAACTTCAATTTACCTTTTTTATTTACGAGATTACAATCCTTTGATATGTCGGTTATGCATTTAAAAAAAAAAAAAACCTTTTCTTAAATTAATCAAAATCTGAAACAAATCCATACCATTGGATTAAAACCATCAAATATTGATCTTACATGTGCATCCACCCTCTCCTTTGATTGCCTATATATAAATTTATGATCGAAAATATTAAAATATATATATCATGAAAAAATTAATTAATTAAAAAATAAATAAATAAATAAATTAAAACACATGTTTATATACATATATATACACACATATATCCATATAAACATACATACATATATTTATATATAAATAGATACATATATATACAAATATATACATATATACTTACATATAAATTGACAACTTATGTTATTTCGTCACCTACAACTTACCAATATTAGTGATACATTGAATCGATAATGAGATGGTATAAAAACTTACAACTCAATTTCAAAGACTTATTCACATCTCACAATCACTTGGGAATGGCCTGAAATATTTGGCCGACCCATGAAATGGTTAGTTATCATCTCTTCCATGCACATAGTTGTACATGAAGAGTGACCAAGTAATAAAAAATGTTGCACTATCATCCAATCGGGATGAACCAAAATATAGGAAATTCACTTCAATTCCTTTTCTTCACACATAAAAGTAAAATTATAAAAGGTTGGAGAATATTGATTTAAATTAGTAAGAATCGTATCAATATAAATCACTGCCACAAATTGTCCATATATAGTCAATTTATTATCTTTCATGCATGAAAGCAATACAGAAGGATGTATATAAATTAAGTAAACACCTATTAGATAAGGAAAATTACAATAATGAAAGAAAACATCAATTAAGCATTGCAAAATGTATAATTATCTTATAAATAAAATATTTGCAGAGGGAAATATAAATAAAAACTCATATCACATATGAGAAATTAGATCCATTACAATATCATAAATAAATTATTCATAATTATAATAAATAAATATTAAAGAGAAAACATTCACATGAAGAAATTTCAGCAATTAATTGTTTTATTGTTATTTTTAATTGCAATAATAGTTGGATCAACAAAACACACTTTAAAATTAGGTATGTAGTTTCACATTATCATGTATGACCCAAAAAAATTATTTCTCAGTCAAAAAGTGGAATAATATATGAAATATCTACTTGAATAATTTATCATGCATTGTCAATTGCTGGCCAATTAATTCATTAATAATTCAATACATAATCAAGATAAATAGTCACATATTAAAGTATGGTAAATACTTCACGAGAACATTACCCAAATTTTACTCAAGTTTCTAGCATGATGAATATCTCAAAATAACATTACCTAAGTTTTACTCCACAAAGTAAGGAAATGGCAGGATAATTAAATAAAGTCATAAGTTCACTTGTTTCCATAAAAAATAATTACACCATACTAAATGCATCAATTTATCCAATCCAAGTTATATATTTTTTATTAAAAAAATGCCATCAGTTAAGAAGAAAATAGCCAGTATTCATCACATTAATATCAGCTTATATAAAAATTATATGTAAATAATTTATCATCAAGTTGTATATTTACATTCCTCCATTAAAATTTACCATATTTTCCTTCCCCAAAATTTGTGGTGACAACCTTAATTATTTCATCAATAGATGACGGTAGCTCACACATATTAAATCTACCAAGAAAACACACTCAAGAGTTTTATCCTTTCTCAACTTGTGGTTACATAGACTCTTAGATGGCTGCGAAAATGATTTCATATAACTATTTCATACAATTTTATCATTTTATAGATGTGTTGCTCCGATTACTACAAATTTATAGTCTCATTCTATCTTTATAATTAAAAACTATCAAATACTTGTGCTACCAACACACTATGATATCATTCCATAGCTATTAAGTTTTATTGATTATTTCTTTCCAAATGCAATTTTATCCTTGTCAGAGGTATTAAGATATGAATTTATTTTTTTTATATTATTCGCACTATCTTACTGTTGTACAAGGTCAGTACTTAAGTCACTTGATTATTGGTCAAGTATAATAGTGAAACATAACATGCAAGGCTAGTTTATCCAATTGTATATCTAAATTTAATATTTAAATTCTCTTGAAACCGATTCCATTTTTACCTTGTGACATTTGGATTTCCCTCGTGACTACATTTATGCATGTAATACTTAAATATCTTGTCCAATTTAATATCTCAAACGAAAGCCTTTGAGGGTACACTAGGAATAGTTTTATACGAATAATCACGAAATTTTCCATTGAAAATTACATAAATAACTATCCAATGTTTTTCGTGATTATATTTATGCATGTAATACTTAAATATCTTGTCCAATTTAATATCTCAAACGAAAGCTTGTGAGGGTACACTAGGAATAGTTTTATACGAATAATCACTAAATTTTCCGTTGAAAATCACATAAATAACTATCCAATATTTTTCGGATGATCTTTGTAATTTTATTATAATATTTATAGTATTCACATTTGCCTAACTTAATATAAACAATTCACTGACATAATGCATACATTTTCACATATGATTTTAATCTAAGAGTCTACAATTTTTGAGATCACTCTATGCAAATATATATAATAATCTAAAACAAGCCATAATTATTTTTGTTTTAATTAACATAATTTCAATTTTAGAAAATGTTTCTATTTATATATCAAGATATTAATTAATATATATTTTTCATTAATATATAATTAAAACATTTCACTTTTATTAATAATTAATCTTATTGAATTAGTGTATGAGTTATTTTTAATTTATTTCGATAACATTTCCGATTACAATCTTGACACTTAAAAATTATAAGTTTTTGAGAGATAATTTATCTGAAGATTCTATAAACCTAAACCAATCCATATAATCATACTTATAACAACCGAAGTGTTGACCATGATTGTGTATGCCTCAATCCTAAAAATACCTACATACCAATTTATTCTCTCTAACACAAGTATAATAATTGCTTGTGTAATTCGTTTTAGTAGTAATGGGTCGTCTAATTCTTTGAAAACCTAGAACTTAAATTTGTCCACATTAATTACTGGATATAAAATCATAATATTTCTAGATATTTCTAATTAACATAAAAATATAACCTTATTTAATATAAAACTTAAATTTTATACTCAAATTAAATAATTAAAAACATATTTATATGTTCACAATACAATACTACTAAAATAAATAAAAATCTTTACTACATTAAATAATTTACCTAATTACATTACTCATAAGATATTTTTATTTTCATTATATATATATATATATATATATATATATATATATATATATATATATATATTAACTTAATTAATATATTATAACACATAATTATGTTTTTCCATAATATTCATGACACCACTCTGTCTTTGAAAAGGGTCACTAATTCTGTTTATCCCTTATTTTCCACAAATTACTTAATATCTTTCCATCTTGATGTTTTTGATACACTTAAATCTTGTTCATTTGGTATAAATTTAGAATGGGGCCATTCAATTTAATAACAAGATAATTTATAATTAAAAAATAATGTTTCTATAGTCCAAAATCTAAATAAGAATATTTTTGATTAAATTATGTAAATAAAATTATAATTTATAATTTTAATTTGAAAATTTATTTATAACATGTTTTTAACATTAGAAATGGAAAGTACAACAATGATCTCTTCATTTATTATAACTTTCTAAATAATTTTTGTATGTTTGGGATTGATAAATTCATTTGGGAGTATAATAAGATTTGATCATAAAATTTTTACATTCCCCATGTACCTTGGGTTTACTTGGATGTCAAGATTAAAAAATATTTTTTGACATTGTATTTATTTTCTTTTACTTGTTAGACCTTCAATTTCAATTGTTTTAGTAGATTCTTCATGTTAGTATTAGCTTAACTTAGTGTATACAAATCTATTTTCATATGCTTTACATGTTCTACAAATTTAAATGATAAGTACATCTAAGATCTAACTTAAAAAATGGTTTTCACATCCTGAACACAAGATAAATTGAAAACAATAAATTTTACATCCTAAAAATAAAAATAACATTTAATAAAAATAATTTTTATATTATTTAAAAAATAATAATAAAATATAAACCCTTGATTTACATCATAAATAAAAACAATAAATTTAAAATTTTAACATTTATTTTAATTAAAATAATTTTATAAATTATGATTTGATAATTGATCAAACTTGATTTTTCACGGTCTTTGTTATCATCACACCCACATTAGATAAAGGTTTTGGAACTCAAATTTTCTTTATATATTTGTTTTCAATTAAAATATTGTTAATACTATGCATTTAAGAATTGTATAAAGTTATAAATATTGTTTTATTTACATATTTTTCATAAAAATAAAACTATGCATTTAAGATTTGTAAAAAGTTAGAAACATGATTTTATTGACATATTTACTTTAAAAAAATGTGTTTGTTTTCAGTAAAAAAGATGTTTTTATCAATCATATCCCTTCTAAATTAAAACTCTAAATAAAGTATATATTTAAGGATTGCACAAACTTGGATTTCTCTTTCTCTATATATATATGATCAGGTAGTTTCGGGAATTCCAACATATTAATCTTGAGTTAAATTTTTTTTAAATATTCATTTTTGGAGATTGAAAAAGCGTAGTTACTTTACATTTTTTCCAACAAAATTGTGATTTTTAAAATAGAAAAGGAAATTTAGACGATTTAATAATTTTTAATAATTAAAATTATGCAAAAATATTGGTGCATTTAAGGAATGCATAGCATAAGTTTTTTTTTTAAAAATCTTAAAAAATAAAATATTTAAAAAATCTAAATAGTTTCGTTTTAAACCAAATCAATGTAAAAATTATGTATTTACATTTTTTCATTAAAAACATATTTCTTTAAAATTAAAAAAAGGCAATAAATAAGGATAAGGGATTTTTTTTCAATGAGAAACACTTGCTACAAGACACGTGAAATAACACTTGAAACATAGTTTAGTGTTGAATATTTCAAAAATCCACGGTAGTACATATTAGTCTAAAAGGATCCATATTCTAGCTACAATTATTAATTTTGACCTAAAAAATATTAATATTTCCCTCTACACATAAACCTATCTCTTGTTCCACTCATCATTTTCTTGGTTTTGATTCAATTGGTTCTACAAAAAGACCTTGAATCCTAACATGGTGTAAAACAACACTGAGCCCTAAATGATTATCACAGAAACATAAGCCAAAGGTGCAGAAAACATACATGGTTTTGTGATTATGTTAAAAAAAGGTTATCTAAATCCTAAGATCTACATATGAGGTTCCTAGTTTTAGTTATAGAGCTTATTGAATAGGTGAAAATGTAACGTAGTTATATGTTGAACATTAAGTAGTGTTATGGGTTTAATATGGTTGGGATTTAGGAGAATGGATAAATTTTATGATTTTAAAAAGATAGAAGTGTACAAAAATTTGATCGTTCAAACATGGAGTGTCAAATGCTAAAAGGGGGAAAAGTGGAACACATATTTGAACATGGAACAAAATAGACTATTTAATGCTAGTGCAAAGGTGTTTGGTAGATTTATCCATTTTCCCAAGGAGATAATTTTTAGGGCTTATTCCTCGTGGTGATCTTCTCATGGAAAGAATCAAGAGCTAGATTTTCATGGATTTCTCCCTTGTAAGGATAATAATTTAAAAAAAAAATTGAGTTGCTGTTATATTTAAGAAATTTTGAAAGTAATGAAATAAAATATGATATAAGAGAGAGATAACATAAAAATTCATGCAAATTGTAGTAAAACTCTAGATTTAAAAACAAAATATATATTGCTTCGTAAATCCATAACCATGTGAGATAAAACCTTAATGAAAGTTTACAAATATTCAACACAATTGTGAAAGTTAAAATTTATTTAAAATTTAAAAAAATCTCTATCAAAATTATGGAAACAAAAACCTACATAAATATTACTAATACTCCATAGAGATAATGAACCCAAACTATCACAACCAAAAATTACAATAGGCCAATATCAAAAACAATAAATCTGAATTATTTCATGTTGAACGAATTGAATTAGTTAAAACCCATGCATAAATAAGCCTCATCTTGGGATTAGAGGTGACATGCAAAACTTTGGAAACAACCTAAACTCTAACAAAAACTTCTACTTTTAGTAGCTACTATTTTTAACAAGTTTCACATGCAAGCACACACATCTCTAAAAATACACCAAAATATTAAAAACATTAAAATTATCCTATCAAACAAATTTTAATTGGAGTTTATGTTTGGTCATATAAATATATGATTTCTAGAAATAAAAAAAAATCCTAAAAAATCATTAAAGTGTAATTTCAACCCTCAAATGGTCTTGTTTGGCCTCCAAAAAATATTAAAATATGCCTCTAAGAGGAATGTGTGACTTAGGTTAGCAACACATTTTTTGAGACAGTCATTTTTTCATTTAGAAGAGCTCAAACATAGCTATGGATGAAAATTTATGGCCTATGAAAGTTTGGCCTATTTTTTATACATCATTCTTATATGGTTGAAAATATTGAACTCTTACAAGTTTCCTTGATTGTATTGCTACCATTTTTATTTTTCAGTCTTCTTTATCTCTTATTCTATAATCTAATTATTGTCTTCTTACTGTAATCCTTCCAACTAGATAAAATAACTATTATAATTTGCTTGTATTGTGCTCACTGTCTTCATATCTAAACCTTGCACTACTTTTCCTTCTTCTTCTTTAGAACCTATTGCTACCAATTTAATTCTTCATCTTCATCACCTTCAACCATATTTTTTAGGGAATTCATATAAATTTGAAACATTAAATACTGGATAAATGTCAAAAGTTGTGGTAAACTCACCTCATAAGCATTGTCATTGATTTTCTTCACAATTCTACATGGACCAATTTTCTTGTACTTCAACTTGTTGTATTTGCCTTTTAAAAATATTTATTTAATCAAGTAAAAAATTAAGAACTATCCTTATTAAAATACCTTTGATCTTCTTTTAACATCTATTATTACTTTATATTACTCATTAATTTTATGCAACTTTATTCTTACTCGTAATTGTTTCATATGCTCTACAAGTGCTACTACATCATCACTAATTATACCAAATATAAAATATCCATATGATTTCTCCCATAAACAATCTGAAATAGTGAGTTTTGTATTGATTTATTTAGTGAACTATTATATTCAAACTTAGATTGTGGTAAAGCCATATTACTTGGGATTCCCTCCCACTATACATCTAAACAAATTTCCCAAGATCGTATTCACAAATTTTGTTTTTCCATGTATTTTTCAGTGATATGCAATAGTGAATTGTATCTTAGTGCCCATATTCTTCCACAAAGTCCTCCAAAATTGACTTATAAATTTCATTTCCCTATCTAAAGTAATAGTTTTTGGAACACAATGAAATATCACAATATCCTTAAAAAATAACTCTACAATTATAGTGGCATCATTGGTTTTATTACATGAAATTAAATGAACCACTTTAGAAAATATTCATATAATAATAAAAAATGAATCATTACATCTCTATGTGTTTGTCAATTTCAACACAAAGTCCATAATCAAATGTACTTCAAGTCCACTTGGAACTGGTAATGGCATGTATAATCTAGTATTTTGTGCATGTCCTTTAGCCACCTGACATATTCTACACCTTGAAACATACCTTGTCACATATCTCTTCATCTTTGGTCAAATATACTTTTTCCCCACCAAATTTATTATCTTCATGTTACCAAAATGTCTATCCAAATTGCCATTATGCAATTATCTTATTATATTATCTCATAGAGACCCAAATGGAATGCATAATTGTTTCCCTTTGGAGAGATAAACTTATTGTATAATATATTCATCATGAATATAATTTTTTCCACTTGTTAATGGATTAATTCACTACTCAACTAGATTTCCAAAATATGGGTCAATATCATATAACTCTTTGATAGCTTCAAGTCCAACTACTTCACTCACAATAGTAGTTAATAATTCTGATTTCTTACTCAATGCATCAACTATCTAATTCTATTTTTTATATTTATGTTTCAACACAAAAGTATACCCCTACAATAAATAAACCCACTTTACATGCCTATTGTTCAAATTCTTTTGTGTATTCACATACTTCAAAGACTCGTGATCTGTAAATAGTATAAACTCCTTAGGCACTAGATAATGCCTTCAATGTCTTAATGCTTTTACAATTTCATAAAGTTCAACATCATAAGTAGAGTAATTTATTCTTACCTCATTCAATTTCTCACTAAAGTATGTTGTTAGCTTTCCTTATTGACTCAGTATAGCACCAATTCCCAAAAATGAAGAATCGTAATCAACCTCAAACACTTTGTTAAAATATAGTAATACTAAAATTGGTCTTTCTATAATCTTATTCTTTAAAAATTCAAAGATTTATGTGACTACTCTATTCCATGCAAATTTCATTCCTCTAATGTAATTTAGTATTGGTTCCACAATACTACTATTTTTTTTAATAAATTTTATGTAAAAAGTTGTTAAATCATGGAAACATCTTACCTCTATAGTGATTTTCTGGAATTGTCCACTCAACAATTACCTTTATCTTTTCTTCATCCATTTTCACACCATCTACTACAACTACAAATCCCACAAATACCAAACTATTCTACATAAACTTGCACTTCTTCAAATTTGCATACAACTTCTCCTTTCTTAGCAAATCTAGTACCATTATCAAATGTTGTAAGAGTTATCCTTTAGTATTATTTAATATCAAAATGAACTAAAAATAAACAACCACAAAATCACCAATATATTCTCATAGCAATATATTTATCATCCTCATAAATGTTCTAGGTTCATTAGATAATCCAAATGGCATCACCATCCAACCATATAAGCCATCCCTTGTCTTGAATGCATTTTACACTCATCTCCATCTTGAATTACACCAAACCTAATTATGTGGGCATGATCCCAAACCTAACCGAATAATATTTTATAATGTGTCCATGGGCTCAAAAATTAAACCATAAATTTAGTTTCATGTTTAAAA
>JARHVA010006853.1:592500-652500 GCA_037957365.1 Torreya grandis
ATTGAAGCATAAGGAAAAAAAATTGATTCAACCATTGGATTTTGAAAGAATCCTTTTTAGGTATCATAAATGTCTAAAATTGGGGAATTTAGTTAATGAGTTCCTAATCTATAAGTACAAAAAATATAATACATGGAGTAATAAATTAGGGATTTAACACATTACTATTCAAGATGAGAATGATAGTGGTAGTGAAAGTTAGGGACCAAATTTATCTCTAAAATCCCACTAAAAGGTATGGAGCAGATCTAGAAATGTAAAGAACCTTATGCTGAGGCATTGACTAAAGAGGCGTAAGCTTCTATGTTAAAATAGAAAATGGTAATGATGATAATAGTCGAGATTCCATGGTTTAGACTAATTTATTAGGAAAAGTTTTGATAGATCCATCTTTACTATAGAATTAATGTGAAACCTTGGAAATTGACATCCCCATATTGCCAAACCATGTAGAGGGAGGAGGATGGAGAACTATGAGAAACATAAAGAAAGGAAAAGGTAAACATGATTTTAAACTCATGACAATGTCTCTTAGGTCTAATAAATAAAATATTATGATAGAGACTTAAGAACATTAGTGTTTTGGTAGTAGAAGGGTAAGAAGGCCTATTTTTTTTATTGTCTTTGGTCATGTTTTGTTTCCTGTCAGCCTTCTAGTTGTAACTCCTTACTATATATAGGATTATAGGCCCATTTTATTCTCTAGTTTCATATATAGGGCTGGGCGACTAATTTAAAAAAACCTTTGGTTTACCAATAATTAAAAAAGTAAGGATCACCATCATATCAAGTAATTCATCAAACATAATATTATAAAAATCATCAAGAACCATAGATATAAATATGAAATCATGGACGTAAAACATACATATAATTAAATAAATTATATCAAAATATCAAAGAACAAATATCATAAAAAACCCTAGGTATAAATATCATGGCATATATATTAACAACTAGGGATTAAAAGATTAAAGCACATATATCGTCAAAAAACTTAGTTGTAAATATCATGTAATATATATCATCAAAAAAATATTATTAAAAATATCAAATAATATATCTCATGATAAAAATCATCTATAAATATCAAATAAAATGTGTAAATCATATATGTGGTTTGAGAACTCACATCAGTTCATCACCTACAACTAAACAAAATTCGTGATAGATTTAATCAGTAATGAACCAATATAATAGCTTGAAACTAAAGCACAAGGACTTGTCCCCATTTTGAAACACCTTGTAATATGTCTCTATAATTTTATGCACCCATGACAATTTTAGTTATTATCTCTTCCATGCACGAAGGCTTAGAATAAGAGTGATTAAATAATAATTTTTTTTTGCACTTTCATCTCATTGGGATGAACCAAAATATGGGAAATTCACTTAAATTCCTATCCTTCACACAAAGAAATTTAACAAAATGAGGAAAAATATGGATTTCAAATACTAATAATCATATCAATATAAATCCATACTATAAAATATTCATATATAATAAATTTCTTCTCATTTGCAAATGGCATAATTACATCAAGATGAATATAAATTAAGAAAGCATATACCACACAAGGTAAATCACTATAATGAAATAAAAAATACATCAAATGTGGGAAATCACACAAACATATCATAATTGAAAAAATCGCAAGGGAAATATAAGGGAACATCCATTTTGCATATCAGTAATTTCATTAATTAAAATATCATAAAATAGTTATCCATCATCACATTAAATAAATATCAAAGAGAAAGTATCCACGTAGATAAATTTCACCCATCCATTATCATATTCATGTCATATAGTATACTATACTGGTTGGACCAACCAATGAGTGTTGAAAAATACTTATTTAGTAACATATTATCATGTGTGGATTCAAACAAATATTATTTATAAATAAAAAAGAAGAATAATATACACAATATCCACCCATATAATTTAACATTCACATCCAATTTATGGCCAATTAGGTCATGATTAATTTAATACATAATCAATATAAACTATCACAAATTAGAGAGAAGCATACACATGTACAAAAATAGTAGTTTCCACCCATGAAAATAATTCTAGAGGCATACATAAATAAGTATACATAAAATTTTTTACTCAAATCAACATATATCATCATGGAAAAAAGTGTAATTTACACAAAAATAATGAAAAGACATTCATAATAGTAGTATGAAGAAAATTTAAAAACATTTCATAACACCTCAGGGTAGGGAAGTCAGAAAAAAATGTCATTCTACATGCTCTACCAAGCAATATATATTTTTAATACCAATACAATGTCATAATATCAATATTATGACAAAATACATGATGTAATTTTTTATACAAACTTCAATTATCTCATGCCTAAAGAGCTATATTTCAAGACATATCAATGTAAAACAAGTTTTTATTTTATTTGCTTATTTTTTTATGTTTTTTTATAATTTTATAATTTTGTTATATATTTTGTTAATTTTTTTAATCTCAATCACATCTAAAAAAACAAAAATCATCAAAAAATCATCCTCCAATCTCTATGTTAAAAAATCAAAATAACATAATCATATTTAGATGCTAAACCAAGCATTTTATAATTTATGTTCACACAAAAGGGTAATATTTATGAGAACTCATCCTTATATAATCATGCAATTCACTAAAAAAAATTCAAGTAAGAGAAACAACAAAAAATTGTGGCTTTTAATTCAGTCATGAAATAATCGTACATATTCAAAAAAAATTCAATTTTTTTCATCATGCTAAAAAATCTAACTTACCCAATACACAAAACATTATTTTTTCCTATTGGTGTTGGATATTTATTATTCCACTTATTTATGGATTATCCCTACACAAATAGCTTCATTTTGCTTAGCTGATTCTTTTGTCTATGGTAGTTAGCTACCACTTATCCTAACTAAGTTGTTCCTACACATTTGTTCTCTATTAATCTACTGGCAATTAATTCCATGACTTTAAATGGAAGTTACATGTTATTTCTCCTATATAAGTCACCTAATTTAAATTTATTTTCAAATCAATGATGATCCTTTACCTTTAATCCTTTTGGAATATTTTCATATTGTTTATTTCATCTACTTATAGCTATTATGTATTATGTGCTTCCCTGACTCGCATATATCACAAACCTATGCATTTGCATGATCCAGTGATCCTGAAAACAACTCTAATATGGTTTAAGAGTGTTTTTCTAGTATTCAAACATGTTTATAATGTTAGTTTTTCTTGGAATATTGATATTTTATTGTTAAGAAAGGGATGGTTGTTTTGCATATTGATAGAAGGATTGGTGCTTGGTGGTGGCCTTATATTTTAATACGTAATAGGGTTCGTTTGATCTCCATCAAGCGGTTATCTTCATTTTACATTTCATGCATGCACTTATAGTTTAGGAGGTGAAAAAATACTTTTTGGAAGCTACAACATCTTACTTTTGGGTCTCTATAGACTGTATTTTTTAGTGGGTAGGTCTTCAAATCATTGCCTCTCCAATGGAATTTTATGCCATTTCTGCTCTCTACACACCCTTGAACTATCTTCCCATGGCCTGATACACCATTCCAAGTTTGAAAAAGGTGTTTTAATCCCCCCATGACCTATTACATCACCCAAGGCTCGCCGCACACCATTATGTCCCCTTTAATGGCCTATTGAATCCTCCACATTATTGTAAAAGATGTTTTATGCCATTACAAATATTATAATATCATTTTGAGTAGCTCTAATCCTAAATAAAATAATGGTGGCCTTAAAAGTCTTCTTATAATAGAATAATGCAACTTTTTGGAGACTCATTCCACCCACGATCAATGCCTCCTTTCTTTGATGCCTCAATCCATACAATGGTGAATCAAATCAAGCATTCCTTCTCTATTTAAGGTCTATTCAATAATATTGGTGATGACCTACATTTTTTTTCAAGCTTAATTTCTCAAAAATTATTTCAAAACTCAGCTAAACACTAAAAAAAGTTGATGCATATTTATTATTTTTTAAATATTTCTACTTTTTATTACTTTAAGTGGAATGGTTTCCATTAAGGGCCATATAGGGAGGAGTGGAAGGGTTGGCTAAGACTTGTATTTTCTTAGGAGAGGCCACTCCTTCAATTCTGGTTACACACCCTAGTTTTAAGTCTATATTTATTTTATCCATTTGAGTGCATTTTAGCTTGGTGCAAATTTAATTAAAATGGACCATTAATGGCATGTAATTTATATTGTAATGACTTTTAAATAGTAACTCAGAATCGAAGGCCAATCATTTTTAAAGTTAATATTTTTTTGTTCCTAATATATTGGTTCTATTTATATTGTAATTACACTAAAATTATAGAGTTCAAAATGGGGTTCCAACAATAATTTTTGCGGGGTGTAGAAATTATTATGACTCCTTATTTATGCATTTTTTATTTTTGTTACAAACCAAATCACATTATCTACAATAGATCACAATTTAGTGATTTTGTCACACCCTTCAGAAACCATGAATGGAAAGCTTCTATGTCACTTATTTTACGAGATAAGAATCTATACATGATAACTATGGGTTTGAAAACTAAACCATACATAACTAAGGAAAAACTATTTGACAAGTGTGCTGAATCTTTTGATTTTCTATGTTAATTTATGTCACCAAATTTGTGCTTTCATATTGAATCATCCAAAACACCAAAGTATGGGATACCCTAGATAAATGTTTTAGTAAATTGTATGAGATGAGATGGCATGAATTGGAAAAGAGTTGATTCATATTAGCCTTAATAGTTTTGACATGCTTTAGGACTACTTCATTAAGTTCAAATCATTGATGCTGTCACTAAACGATTGTGTAAGTGATAAAATAGATTCACATCTCATCATTTCCATCCTTACAAATCTTGGTCTTCACTAGTTTGTTTTCATCATCACCCTCCATGCAACCAGGAGAGAACTTGGTACTTCATGGAATATGCCCTCCATTGATGAGTTTGTTATTGACATGCCTCAAAAATAAGATAAAATAATTCAAATGGGTACACTAAAGTCCACTAAACCACATGGTCTACTTTTAGGACATCACATCAAAAAATCTTCAAAAAAGAATGGATAAAATCAAGGATCACAAGAGAAATAACGATCAACCCACCACAAAACCAAACATTAACACTTCTTGTTCTAGTTTTAAATCCAAAAAAGAGTGGATGAAATGTGGGTATTGCATGGTAAACCATGATGGAAATAAGTGTTTTAAGAATCATCTTGAACACCTCATACTTATTATTTAGAATAATAACATAGGTGTTCATGAGTCTATCAAACCATCTTCATCAATCCAAAAATCTAATGAAAATGACATTGGAAAAAAAAGGAAAGGGAAATAATCAAGAAATGAGAAAATAAAGGGGAGATATATAGTTACAGTAGTACCTCCATATCCTACATGGGTTATTGATTATGGTGTATCACATGATATGTATTTTTCAAAAACAGAGTTCACTTCCTTAGAGCCATGTGACAAGTTGATGACTTATCTTATACCATAGATGGCTACAGTAGTGATGGAGAACCAACTTTCTCAATCGCCTTCTTAGCTTTCTATTGTCTTGAGGAGTTATTTCTTGATCCACCTACTTCTGATCTAGTTCAAATATTTTAGGGAGTAAAATCTTTGATTCAAGACACATTAGACATTGAGAATTCTTCTACATCATTTCAGGGCCTCCCACACTTCTTCAATGATTCTCCTTCAAATGTGTCATCCCTTCATGGAGGAGTTCCCATTTCTACTTTGCATGACTAGCCTAGTTCCTTAAATGGTAACCACACCTTGGTTTCACATACATTAGATATTTTATGGATTCATTCCCATTTTTGTGGTGAACTACTCTTCACTATATATACATATGATCCATAATCACTCCAGGAGGTTGCTTTCCAGGATACAAGGTGGCTAGAGGGAGTTGTAGATTCGAGTGGGAATTTCTAGTTCTACGTTCTCTTCTTTGAATTTGTTTTTTATGGGAGATTTTTACCATTATGTATTCACTTCCTAATCCATTTTTGAGAGTTGTATTGTATGTGGGAACCTCATCGGGGCTTATTGTTTGGACCTATCTATTTTCCAGCCACCTAAGTTATGCTTAAGGGGGTGTTGGTGTAAGATATTTATTATTACTTTTATTTGTGAATTATCTATAGACAAATAGCATCAATTTTCTTAGATTATTCTTTAGTCTACAGTAGCTATCTACAACTTATCTTAGCTACATTGTTACTACACATTTATTCTCCACTAGTCTTATAGTAGTTAATTCCATGATTCTAGGTAGAAGTTACATGTTTTTCTATCTTATATAAAACACCTATTTTTAATATATTTTCAATTGAGCATTGATCCTTTTCATTCATTATTTTTGTAATATTATCATATTGGTGATTTCATATACTTATAACTATTTTGTGTTATATGCTTGTTTGACATGCATCTATCACAAATCTATGCATTCACATTATCTATTGATCCTTTCTTTAATTCTAATATTTTCCATACTACTATCAACTGAAATTATTCACACATAACATGTGTGTAGAGAGAGAGATTTATTTTTTTATAATAATGTAAGTTCTTTAATAAAACTACATATATTATTGATTAACAATTTCAAATCAAAATTTAAATTTATTCATTTAAAATTTTCACACATTCATGTACATAAATAATATTATTATATATGTTATTATAATAAAACAATACAAAACTAATTATTCAGATTCATATTCTAGTAGAATGAATATTTTACAAAAAAAATCATCTAAATTTAACTATATATAATCATTAAGATAATTATATTTAACCATGAATTCACCTATTTCCCTCAAAAATAATTTCAACATACTAAATGCATCAATTCATCCAATCCCCAATGCATTGGCTTATTTAATTTGTATTACAAGAGTTGCCATCACTAACACACATATAAAGATAACCAAAATTACATGCAAGTAGTTTATTATCAAGGTGAATATTTTCATTCCTCTACTAATCATTTTCATTTTTGCTTTCCCAAATAAATTTTGCTTATAATCTTAATTTTTACATCAATAAATATAGGTATGTCAAAAATTATTTTTGGCTTAAAAAAATTCACTAAAATATTTTAAAGTTAAAACATATCCTCTTCAACTTAGAGGCACATATACACTCCGAGATGGATACAAAAATTATTTCAAACAACTCCATCATATAATTTGCTCCTCTTATAATATCTAAAGTTCAAATTAATACAAATTTGTATTCTCTTGCTATTTTTATAATAAAAAGCTATTAAATTCATGTGCTACTAACTCTCTATCATATCACTACATAGATATCGAGTCTTATTGATTATTTGTTTACAAATGAAATTTTCTCCATGTCACGGGATACGAAGATGTGAATTTAAACTTCTTATGTTCTTTTAACTTAACGCCTTTATGTTGTACAAGGTTCATCGTTAGGTCACTTGAATTCCCAATTGAAGTGGTCCGCTATAAATTATCACTTTATGGATAACTAATTTATCTAACTATATCTTTCAAATTGGAAATTTGTATTCTCATTAAATCAATTTCATATTTATTTTGTGAAATTTAGATTTCATTCGTACAAACATTTAATCATGTAATAATCAAATCTCTTATTCAATTTAACAACTAAAAAAAAAATCATAAACTGTTCTGTAAACAATTTTATATAAATAATCGCTCACTTTTCTTTGATCACCATATAAATAGATATTTAAATATATAATAATGAGTATTAATAATTTGACATAATCTACTCAATATTTAAAGTTTCCTAATTTAATATAAACTATTCGCAATTAAATTTCAAATGCATATATTGCTATGTATAATTTTAATTTAAGAATCAATAATTTTTTACCTGAATTTAATATCAATGTGATGTAGCTATTTGTATTACTTAAAAACAATATAATTATTATTATTTTAATTAATATAATTACATCTTCATAAATTATGTGAGCTCATAAATCAATATACTAACCAATATATATTTAACTTTAATACGCAACAAAAATATTTCATTTTTGTTAATAATTAATTTTATCAAATTAATATGTATGAATTATTAAATTGATCTTAATTTATTTCAAGTATATACCAAATTATAATTTTGAGATATAAATATTATAAATCTTCTGTAACAATTATATTTGGTTAAAAATAACCTATACAATAATATTTACAATACTCTAAATATTGACTTATTCTCTCTATCAAAGTTACAATAATAACCTGTATAATTCTATTAAAATGTAAAATATTATCTGTTCAAATTAAAATCTAAATATAAAATCTTAATTGTTCTAACTATTTCTAATTAATATAAATATATAATTTTATTTACTATCTAACTTAATTGTTATTTTTATTTTAAATATATTTACAATATATCCATATGATCATAATATAATAGTGGCACAATTCAGAAAGTACTTGACTACGTAAAAAAAAATTTACTACCCAATTCCATGGCTTATAATATATAACTTCATTCACATTATATCTTAAATTAGTTAGTAAATTATGACACATGATTATAGTGTTCCACAATATCAATGGGACCAATATGCCTCGAAAGGGGTTACTGGTCCTTTTTGCTATATTAAAATATCTCGGATTATGGCATTCGGATGGGCACCGACAAGGTATGGCATATGGACGGGCACCCACATGGACTTACATGTCCTCAAACATATAAATTTCTATATCCACTTTATAAAAGTGACCTCTCTTTCCACATTCCCGCCCTAAAATTATAGTTTATATTGATTGTGACTTCAGTTAAATAATTCTTTTTAATACCATTGTAATTTAAACCAAAATATGATACTTCAAATTTTACCATAAATGAATTCATGAGTATGTTTATAGTGGTCCAAGATATCTCGACATACATGTCATTGTGGAATGAGGATGAGTAAATATCATTAGATAGTGAGATTTGTATATGATTAAAGCCTCATGGAACCACGGACTCCACACAATCATAAAAATAAAAGAGTAAAAGGGGATATCACTATGTTACTCATCAACCATTTGATCGCAAATGATTTGAATGCACTAAGTACTAAAATCCTAGTCTCCAATTTTATTGAGATTAAAGTTCGACTGTGTGAACTAAATCAGTTCAATGGAGTGTGAATTAAGTGGTATAAGTTCAAATGTATTAAATTTAAAAAGTCAACTTATCCTCCTTAAAATCATTATGAAATGTTAATAGTAGACATTAATGGACATAATCTAGCATTTAGATATAAATTAAGTATTATTCATATGATAATGATTTTTCAAATCATTGTGAATTTGGCAAAGGGACAAGATATATAATTGTATTTAATATCATGATATATAATTGTTTTCTCATATCATGAAAGTTACACAATTTCATAGTATTTAATTTACATATCTGCAATATTAAGAATTATATAGACTCACAAAGATTTCTTAAAATACATGAGTGTTTCACTACAAACTAATTATGAGGTTAAGGCTATATTATCATAATCATATATAATTTATTAATTCTTGTGATTATGAATTATGTCTTTTTTTTACTATGATCAAGGAGATCACTATGCATTAATAGATATTGTAAATTCAATATAAAGTTATCTTAGATGGATTGTATCATGAAGATCGTTTGATTGGTTTTCTTTAATAATATTAAGTGAAAAGCTTAGAGTGATGACCAACCTAGTGTTTGATCAATTCATGCATTTACAATATAATCATACATAGTTAATATATTAACATAATAATCATTTTAATGATGTGAATATAGATCTTAGCTTATGGTCCATAAAAATAAATAATAAAATTAAACTTATTTTAGGAGCAACATAATTTATAACTAAATCAATAGATATTTAATCCAAACTATATTATTTTTAACATGTATGTTTAATTATTTTTTAATTATTGACAAATGATAGATTTTTTTTAAACTAGAGACACAAACTTTAACATGAAACAAGTATACATGCCCTCACAAGTCAAGATTTACAACTAAGTATATTATAATCAAATACAAAGCAACCTTGTTGCACTTCACAAAACCAACCCCAACATACAAGGTAAGCAAGCCTAAGCAACATAAAATATGCTAAAACACAACATACATAGAGATCTTATAAAATATATTAAAACACAACATACATAGAACAAGATCTCCAAAAAAACAAAGCCTTTAAAAAACTAAATCTACATCAAATAAATTATTTCAAACATAGGACAAAGGTTTTTAACTAATGCCGAAAACTAAATCCCCATCAAAGGATCATCTTCCAAACTCATCTTCTAAGTCTTTTAATAAGATCCCTCAACCTGAATAGAAAATGCTCCCACACAAAAATAAGTCTACTTTAAACCAGAGGTATTTGATATTCAAAAACTACACAAGAAGAAGAATCTTAATCTTGCTCATCACAAAAAATAATCACCAAACACTAGGAGTTATTCAAGACCAAATCAAGCACCCATCCACCAAGATACTCGGGCCCTGGATGGTCAGAACTATCCAAAAGTACATCTCCATGCAGCACTGTGTCTTGGGCAAAACCGAGAAAAGGTCCATCTAAAAACAAGGGGAACAGACCCACCATACCTCTCAAAAACAAAAACATATGATGTAGTGAATCCAAGAACAACCCGTAACTGGTCACCCAAAGGACCTTCTACCACCCGTATAACTAGCTCCAAATGGACGAACATTTATAAAACAGAGCTATTCAACACTGGTTACCAAGAAAATACATCAAAAAGGAGCGATAACGATAATCCATAGCATTCTACCAACAGAAACACACAGCAAAACAAGAAACAAGACTCCAATGGCCACAACCAAGGCATAGATCCTCTGACTATCAGCCATCAGAATTGTGTTACAGCAAAGCAAATAGAAGCCAACGGGAAAAGAAGCCACCACTTCGGATAGAAAAAAAATCAGATCCATACTTGGGAAGGGAAACCGCAAGAATCTGACAGTGAAGAACAAATATGCTCCAAACTTACTATAAACGATGGAGGAAACGGTCCAATGGAAATTTCAAAACCAGATCTGAACCTGTAGAGACAAGGAAAAATATTCAAAAAATAGCAAAACAGGAAAACAACTTCCAGACCACTCCCCTCTCGCTAATCCCAAGTTAATTTGTATACTAATTCATCTAGTTCATCTACTAATGAGAATGAGGGACTTAACTTTCCTACGATGAATTTATATAAACCATTAGAATAATATCCATTCTTATGGAAAGATGTGTATTAAAATTCAAATCTTACTTTATTCCATTTGGCTACTTCACTATCATCATGAATATTATTCAATATATAGAATTCATTTATTACTGGTAGTATTTTAATTTCAATAAGTAAATGACTTCAATGAAATTAAAGTAACTTTAGATTATAAAGTATGCCTATTTATGTTAGTTTTTTATAATTTTAAAAAAAAGGTAAAATAGGGGTGGAGTATGGATACATGTGTTATCTGATTCGAAATTTTTTTGCTTCTCTGTTTATTTGAATTGTTACACCATGATCATTAAGGATAGTAGGAGATGAAATAGTTTTAAGTATATGTTCTACCTAACTACACTCAAAACAATTACATGGATCTTATTAGGTGATATTGACTAATCCATTTCAATGCTCTATTTATAAAAAAATATTAAAACTACAGAGCTATGTTCATCATACAATGTTGAGAAATATCATATTATCATATAGTAGTTCACTTAAAACATTAAAATATATTTCCAATAATTTATACTTTTTTACTTAAAACATTAACATATGTTGTGAATAATTATTAAAAAATTTCAATAAAGCCTCCATTGCAACCCACCATTAGTGACACATTTTCTCACCATTGTATCAAAGAGAATCTGTTATAAAAATAATAATAAAAAATTATAAATTTATTGACACTCGCAAAATTATAAATATAATTTAGTTGCAGTATTCTCTTAGCTCTCCTATTGAAAAAAAGTTTCATTCTCCTACTTCAATTAATTCTCCTATTATCAATAGAATTTTGGAGACCATTACTTTTTATAAATACTTTAGTAAATTCACATTTAGTTGGAGGTAGACATCTCACGCTATTTTGACTTCATAGTTCATAATGGCTATGCCCTTTATATACAATATTTATCTTATTACTAGTTGCATTGTCAGATATCATATCATACCGCATTATCACCTCCTTTTCTTGCATGGTCCAATGTGATCTCTTTATGGTTGTTTCTAGTCTTGTCTGTATTTACTATCTTATCGTTGTGGTGACTCTGTATTCTTGTCCGCGTCGACATTAATTTTAATTATTCTTTATCCACCTTCCTTGTGGTGTTTTTTAATTTATTTTATAATAATTATTTGTGGTCTATATTTCCACGGTGGTTGCCATGTGGCTTATTATTGTCTCATGGGGTATCCTTATTTATTTTATAATCATGAACTCTTTTCACTTTGTTACATTTATTCTTTAGTTATTATGAATATTTTGGATTCTCATTTCATTTTATTTGTTTCAATGTACATATAGATAATTATTTACATTCAATATAATGTATATTTTTGACAGTCATTATATTTTTTTAGTTGTGAAAAAAGACCAGCAAATTTTGTAAGTTGTGTAAATTGTTTAATATATATTTTAATGTTTTGAAAATGTGAGACTTTATTATATATTTTCATATTTTTAAAATGTAAGAATATTTTATTAAACTTTTGCTAGCCGGTAAAATACATAAAGATGGTTATCCATTATAAACATTAAATTCAACTTATAAATATAAGTTTGGGGCTCATTTTTGGTGTTCTTAATAGTTAGACTTTTGAATAAAACTATAGAAAGTGGGGATTGTTTTTACAACTCAATAATAATCAATATATCAAAAATTTTGCAAAGTTTATGTTGGATATTTCTTTATCAGTAGTGTATGTGTTTATATATATATATATATATATATATATATATATATATATATATATATATATAATTTTTTGCTTTCAAAAGGGAGATAAAATTATATTTAATTAATCAAAACATAGGAATTTCATTAAAGAGTTTTTTTTTTAAACCTGCATTCATAATTTCACAATAGTGAATTCTTGGTAGGTGAAGCTGGTATTTTTTGCTTTTTTTTTGGTGAAGAAATACAAAATAATTGTCATATTTATGTTATTATTGATAATAAATTATTTTTTTGCATGTTACATATTTTTATGAATATATAATGTATTTCATGTCCGTTAAATGAGAAAGGTTTCCTTTTAGTGAATCCAAAGTCTTGGAGTTTAGCCAACTTGATTTATTAGTATTTCGTATTTATACACATATTTCTTTCCTTTGTCACTCTTCCATCATACCCTCTTTCTACCACCTTTTCATACTTTTTGGCTGAAATTATGACCTCAATAAAAATGATCTTTGTTTTGAATAATTTTATTTTCCTCATCATTTATGACTTTTAATAAAGATAGATTTGTTCTATCATAGGAGAGTGACTCTATCCCTATGTTGTTGAATGAAAGTCTACATTTGTCACCCCAACATATTTTAGTGCCAACTATTTGTTGTGCCCACTTTAGGGCACATTTTTGAAAAGTCTATACAACCCACATTATGATATTTTAGTCTACTTTAATTTTTCATCAATTTAAGGACCTATTTATCAACCTGACCTATATATATATATATATATGACCTATTTATCAACCTGACCTATATTTTGATATATATATATATATATATATATATATATATATATATTTTCAAATATTAGACAACTTACCTGTAATTTTGATGAAATATTCATAGCTCAGTTTCAAATTATTCTAGTAATTTTAAATCAAGAGTTAGATTACGTAGAAAGAGTAGAGAGAATTATTGCATGTGGAGAGATACGTAGAAATCATCAGACGGTTCAAAATAATTAAACATCACATATGACCATTACACCTCTCAAAATCATAACTATCAATGTAGATTAAATTAGATAGAAATTGTAGTATAAAATTTTAATTCAAGTCTTCACCAAATTTCTTGGGAGAATAAAACAAGTCTTGCTCATTTTTAGATTGTTACCAGAGAAATAAACACATAAGAAGACCATGCTACTATTATTCGAAGAATAGAATAATTTTTTTAAAGGAGACAAGTAAGAAGATAAAATAGAAAAACATTTCATATATCTACTCAAAGAAGAGTTGTAGTAAGAAATCCATCTAATGAACTTTCAAGGATTCCAAGCACAAGTACTTATGGTGAATCTTGATTGGTTAAGTGAAACATAGGAATATAAGTCATCATATTTTTGAAGAGATTTTGAAATATTAGAAGAAGATGAAAAGGAAGAAGATTCTATTACCTTAGAAAAAAAATGCTAAAGTGATAGCAACATGGAGATCACAATAAAGCAGACTGACTCAAATATTTGTTTAAATTCTACTTGCATTTCAACAATAATATTATTTTTCCCAAATGAGAACTAAAATGATTGATGAATTCTAGTTAAACAATGGATGAAAAAGATAATTTTTTATCAATTATAAAAAGATTCTAATTTTAATTTGAATCCTAAATTTGGAATAATATACATGTAGTGAGATATTATTTCACATATCAAAAAACTTACCTAAGATTCATATGAAATATTCATAGCTCAGATTCAAATTATTCTAGTAATTTTAAATCGAGATTTAAATTACATATAAGGATTAGAGAGAATTAATACATGCAGAGAGATCTATAGAGAATGTCAGGTGGTTCAATATCATTAAACATCACATATGCCATTAAAACTCTTCAAATCATAATGTTTAATGTAGATTAAATTATATATAAGTTGTAGTGAAAATTTTGGATTCAAGTCTTTATCAATATTTTTGTGAGCAGAAAACTAGTCTTGCTCATTTCTAGATTTTTACTAGAGAAATAAACACATAAGAAGTCTGTGCTACTATTGTTCAAAGAATTGAATAAATTATTTCTAGGAGACAAGTAGGAAGACAAACTAGAAGATCATTTCATATATCTACTCAAATAATATTTATAGTAATAAATCCATATAATGACCCTTTAGGGAGTCCAAGCATAAATACTTAAGCTAAATATTTATTTATTAAGTGAAACATAGGAATATATCTCATCATATTTGATAGAATTTATAGGGGAGTACATATTTTTGAAGAGTTTTTTAAATATTAGAAGAAGATTAAGAAAAAAATATTGTATTACATTATAAAAAAATAGATGAAGTGATAGCAACATGAATATCACAATAAAACAAGCTGACTCAAAGGGTTGTATAAATTCAACCTACACTTCAATAATAGTATTATTTTTCCCAAACTAGAACAAAAATTATTAACTAATGCTAGTTAATCAAAGGGAAAAAATGATATTTTTTATCAATTATAAAAAGCTTCTTATTTTAATTTGAATCCTAGATTTGGAATAATATACATGTAGTGAGATATTATTTCAAATATCAAACAACTTAACTAGGATTCATATGAAATATACATAACTCAGTTTCAAATTATTCTGATAATTTTTAGTCAAGAGTTAGATTATGTAGAAAGAGCAGAGAGAATTACTACATGTAGAGATATCTGTAGAACTCGTCAGGTGGCTTAAAATAATTAAAAATCACATATGACCATTACAACTTTTAAAATCATAATTTTTAATGTAGATTAAACTAGACAGAAGTCATAGCAAAAAATTTGGATTCAAGTCTTCATCAAATTTCTTGGGAGAACAAAACTAGTCTTTCTCATTTTTAGATTGTTAATAAAGAAATAAACACATAAGAAGACTATGCTACTATTGTTCCAAGAATTGAATAAATTTTTTCAAGGATATAAGTAAGAAGACAAACTAGAAGAGCATCTCATATATCTACCCAAAGAAGAGTTACAGTAATAAATCCATCTAGTGACCATTTAAGAATTCCAAGCACCAGTACTTAAGCTAAATCTTGATTGGTTAAGTGAAACATAGGACTATATCTCTTTTCATTTGATATCATTTATAAGGGACATCATATTTTTGAAGAGCTTTTGAAATATTAGAAGAAGGAAAATAATAATAAGATTGTGTTACCTTGTAAAAAAGAGCTAAAGTGATAGCAACACAAACATCAAAATAAAGTAGACTAACTCAAAGAGTTATTTAAATTTAACCTATACTTCAATAATAGTATTATTTTTCCCAAAACTAGAATAAAAAATATTTTGTAATCCTCGTTAATACAAGGGTTATAACTATATTTCTTATCAATTAAAAAAATATTCTAATTTCAAGTTAAATCCTAAATGGAAAAATAATTTCAAGAAATTAGTTTGTGTTCCCATTACAAACTATATTTTAAACTATGGCACAACCATAGGGTAAAATGTTCAGCCCATTGGGTTTGGAATAATTGTATGAACTTCTCAAAGGATCATGGAATAATTTTTCAAAGTTCATAAGGGACATAAAAAAATAGTTGAACACCTTGCTATTAATTACTATAACTTATGGAATTGTAGGCAATAAACATGAGGATGTTGTAGCAATGATATTTGTCAAAACTCTTCAAAATGGATAAACATATTTGTTTTATCATCTTTTTCAAGGAGCCATTACCAACTAGAATTATATGAAAACTAACTTTGAAAATAAATTCAAACCAACAAGGGTAAATTTGAGTGGTTAATATTTTATAATTTATGAATATTCAATTTATGAGAAATTTTATTTATCAATTTTAGGAGAGTAGTACATAGAACCCATTCACCTAAAATTTTGGGATGTAAATTTTATAGGGGTTCACTCACCAATCATTTAGAATAGTTATAGGGGTAGTCATATATTTTGTCTTCTATATAGTACACATGTTCACAAGGGTTACCATCCACTCATTATTTTCCTCAATTCTAAGTTAAATATTGAGGACACCTGACATCATCCTTATAAGTACCAAATAAAAACCCCTGCAACTGCCTAACTGTCTACTACCCCACTACATAACTTGATACCTAACTATTGTCACCTGACTACATCTTGTTATTTCTTGTCTAATATTATCGGTTATCATCTTTCACCACCAAACTACTATTTCCTAACTATGAGCGTGTCTTGAGTCTTCTATATCCTCTATGGATTAAAATGTCATCAAGTGTTAATGGTAAAAAACAACAACAAATATTATGAAAATCAAGAATATTATTAACTCTATCAATATGTATTATAAATTTGAAAACCTTTAACTTGAATAAAATATTTCCCCTTTGACTTATATATACTATGTATGATTCTGTATATAGGTATAATTCATGAAGTCATAATGTCGATTAAAATTTAAAATAGATAGGTTGTGGGATTAACTAAAAAGGAGCATCAAAAAGTTTTCTAAGCCATAATATTATTATATATTTAGATTAATATTAAAGATATAGGTAATTTTTAAATTTTTTTTATCTCAATCTTTGTTCGCATGCAAAAGTTAAGACCTTAAATGTTTGGTATTTAGTTGCATCACATCATGGCATCAGGGGATAGTATTCAATACTTTATTAAATTTTATTCTTCATTGTTTCCATCACCCTCTACTCAACATGATAATTAATTATTTTTTCTTCCTTCATCAAAATACTAAATTATCACTAGATCCTTAATCTAAAACTCTAAATAATTTAGTTAGGAAATAAATAGATGAGATAATATCAAAGGAAATCCAACATCCATAAAATAATCTTCCTTCTCTTGATATCTCCACTAAATATGAGTATGTTCAAATGCATCACTCTTTCATTAACACTAATATTAATAATTGGATTGATGAAGTGTTGAAGTAAAGAAATAAGGTTTTAGGACCATAAGAGATTGATTTTAGTGCTTTACATTTTCTCTCTCCATGGACAATAAAGAATACCAAAACTATGACAAGAATAATTAGAGAAAGAGGTGATAGATATGAATCAATATTTATTCTCCCTACATAAAAAGATAAGGATAGTTTTGTTTCTTCATATTATCAAATAAAAAAATACACTTGGGAAGTGCTATTAGGTAAGGAATGAAAGTGGATGTTCAAATTACTATTGGCACTTTATTTAAACATATGGATCATGATAAAGTGACTAAAGGTTAGATCAAAAATAAATATGAGAAACTCAAAATAGTGGTCCAAAATTAATAAATCCAATTCAATCTTCTTCTTCAATTTTTTTTCAAAGTTTAGATATATAAACATTTACCGTGGTAGAGGAAATTGGAACCATGGGAATTGCAACATAAGATTGGTCAAAATAAGTTTTAAAACTTATAATAAGTTCTATCCAAGCTAAAATGGATCTATATTCTATGATCCAATTAGATTATGATGATATAATAAAATTAGAAGACAAATATAATAAATAACTACATAAATGCAAAGAGTCACTTCTTGAGTTAAAAGAGTTTTCTAATGTTGATTCATATTTTATTATTAAATTATAATCCATTTAGAAAGATGAAGATGTATATCTAACTAAATTTCTTGGAATTTTAAGGTTCAAGATTTGTATCATTAGAGAATGTATCAATAAATTTTAAAATACTTAATCCATGGGAGGAGATGTTGTTCTCAAAATAGTATGATGTCTATAAAAATTGAATTGTATAATTACTAATGATGATAGTAAATTTATCTATATAGATATTATCATTTAATAGTTCAATAAAAAAATCAAGGAGATTCTAAAGCATATGTTTTCATTCAATTCCTAGTCGATTTGGTAATTGGTCAAATACTAGTTTAGCTTGGATAATCTCAAAGCATTAGTGAAGAAACATC
This sequence comes from Torreya grandis, assembly GCA_037957365.1. Classification (NCBI taxonomy): domain Eukaryota; kingdom Viridiplantae; phylum Streptophyta; class Pinopsida; order Cupressales; family Taxaceae; genus Torreya; species Torreya grandis. The sequence goes on from JARHVA010006853.1 coordinate 611,403, forward strand.
ATGCAGTAAATGAAAAAATAGTGGAGATACATTCCAGTGAAAATGTAGATTTCACATATTCATATGGTCTAGATGAAAGAAAGGTATTTGAAATCCTACAAAAATTTGATAAGTATTAGGGTGAATGGAATAAGCTGCAATAATAGAAAGAAGAAATTACTATTATTCTCAGTGAAACAAAATTAGAATGATTTATCAAATAACTTTGGCCCAAATATCCAATTCAACATTTTCAAGTGATATAATGTATTAATAAATTACACGGTATACTTCATGCAATTATATAAAGATATTTTTTCAAATTTTAATTTGTGACAATTTTCTATTTCACTTTTTCAATTTATATAAATTTGCTAACATGTATTTGCAAGTTGTGAAAACCTCAAAGTAATTTTACAATTTGTACAAATTTATCAATACAAATTTACAAATTTTGAAGTCTGAAAATTCACTAATGTATTTTTATAAGCCTCTAAAAAAGTAATAAATGGTGGTTATGCACCGTAACCACCCAGTTCAATCTATAAATATGAATTGGATACTCATTTGTAAGGTTTGGATAGTTATAACTTTTTGGAGAACTTTTGAAAGTGGAAATTAACTTTGTAACCTATTGAAAATCAATACAAAGGAAATTATCTTTATAATGTTATCATGGTCATTATGAACTAGTCAGAAACCATGAAAAAATTATTATAGCATTTATTTTGAATTTATATGTGTCTTTTTAATATTGGAGAAATCTCGATGGATTTAGAGAGTAGTTATTTACTTTTGATCAATAAAATATATAGATATATTTGTAACTTGTTGGGTCAGACCCAAGAGGAAATCTCATCTAACTTATGAGTTGGTGCTTGGGAAAATAGAAATAATTCAACACATTTTCATAGAGTCATTAAATTTCTTTAATAAGAAGATGATCATGTAGTTTTAGAATAAATAGATGAATCAATAGAAACATGAATAATTCAACAAAGATTACTAGCATAGAGAATTACTCAAATAGTGTATATTCCTCATCAACAATAAATATTTCAATGTTGGTAGAGAAAATAGTCACTAGGAATAGTAAATCTAATAGTGAAATCAATCCTTTTTACCAATTTAAAGAGTCCTCAGGTTTCAATTTAAGTCCATAAAAGGAGGTAGGCTCAAAATAAAAATCCCATTGGGGCAACATAATTTGTATTTTATCTCTAAGATAGTTTCATGACCTTTTGAATGGTTCATGAAACAACTTCCCCAGATTTCTAGGCAATGGTAATCAATATTTATATTAATATATCATTTTTCTTTGTATCATGTGGAGTTCTATGGGTTGGACATGAAGATATTTCATTAATGTTATTTGTTGAAACTATATATAATATATATATATATATATATATATATATATATATATATATATATATATATATTAGTTTTACCATCTCCCTCGAAGAGAAATAACAAATTGGAATGATATGAAAATTTAATTTGAAACTAGATTCAAATCCATAGAAGATGAACATGCATAATTGGCTCAACTCACCCAGATGAATAAATAAACACATGAACCAATGAGAGACTTTTTACCTAAATTTAACAAGGTACTACATTAAATTTCAACAATTTCCAAACCTACAAATGAAAATCATAAGTGCTTCTTCATCAACTTGTAGTTCCTAGAGGTGAATTATCGACTGAGAAGATCTAGGGTAGTTAATTTAATTTTAGCTTAAAAATTATCAATAGAGGTCAAAAATGATATTATAATGGTAGGAAAACTGAAAAAATTACCATAAAAAGGTATAATATATAATGTAGGCCAATCTCTCATTGAATATTTTTTATTAAAATTTGTGAATGGTACAATAACATTGATAAACAACTAACTCAAAAAAACATAATTGCACCTTATCAAGATATCCCAAGGTGAAATTATGTACCTTTCCAAAGCATTCATCTGTAATTTCAATATCTTTATGTATACATTATCTATACACACTCCTCATTCTTTACTTGGTTCTAATTTCTTTCTTTTGATCTCTTTCCTTTGATCTTAAATTACTTTTTTGTGATAGGTACTTTTCTTGTCTCTGAACTCCTTGTAAATTCTTACAATCATGAATGATCATAAGCTTATTTATACATGTATTTATAATATATTTTATTGAATGCATATCATATTTATCACCCTTTTTATTCTTCCCTCATTGTCACCAACATCATTATCTCATAGACAATTTCTATGATTCTATTATTTTTTCTTTCTTAACTCTTTCTCATTCTATGAGATAGGTTCATAGGCATAAAAAATTAGTAAATGCTTCCAAGGATATTTAATTCACAATAGGTATCAAACCACCATCCAACTAATCATTTATATCTCCCTTAAATGTCTCATCATCATGCTCAATATCTAAGCTAGAAATCTCAAACAAACCTCTCTTTTCTTCTTGGCGTCTAGTCTCTAGTATCTTTGTTTAATAATAAAACTTTTTGTGAACAATATACAAAAATTACAGTCAAACTGAAGACATTTTTATATATATTTATCCCTTATAAGCTTCACCTAAAGTCTCAAGTCACAACTTTCAATTGAAATCCTTCTTATCTCACTCCCTTTTTGTCAAGTAGGTCTTTTTAGGCCTAGTTCAAATATAGAGTCAGGGTTATCAAACTATAGGATCAGGTACACAATTATAACCTATTTAATCATATATATCACATCAAAAATCATTATATTTCCATGTTTCATTAATTTTTTATAGTATAAATTCAAGTTATGCTAATTGAAAGATTCAAACCCTAAGTCTAGTTTTGATAAGGCTATGCAAGGTTGAGATGTATCAAAAGTAAATATTTTGAGTTTTATACCACTTAATATACTTATAATACATTTATGAGGTCTTAATAAACATTTTTTACCTTCCCCAATACCTAGATGATCGTGGACAATGACTACAAGGCTCTAACAAACACTTAAACAAAAATCTTAGTGTAAAATAGGATTGTGTGTGAAGGTTTTCTTGGAATGTTACACTTAAAAATAGTTTTATGACCCTAAAAAGTGTTTTTTATTCTCAATTAAAAACTTTATACTATAATTATTCTTCAAACAAATCAATAACCCATAAACCATCATAAATAAGTCAAACTTACTTGTCATTATAGACTATGTAACATGTAATTACTCATAATTAGATTGTGTTGCAGTTGAGCCCATTCTTATCTAGACCAAACATATAGAAACCCACTCTATAAAATGAAATAAATAATACATTATTTATCTCATTCCATGAATCTTATGGAATCACTAAAATAATGTCTAAAACATTTTTTTCATTGATATCATTTTTGATATAACAATCAAACAAAATAATTTTAAGATAGGTACAGTTCCTCATGTAATCTTGATATTTCTTATCATTATTCAAACTCTCATATCATGTAATTAGAATTTAATCTATCCTACCTACGTAATATAACAACTTACTCTCGTACATGCATTGTTCACCTTTTATGATGCCAAAACATGCAAGATGACTCTTTTTTTAGCCATCCTCATGCAAGGGTGGCAGATACAATTAGATATTATTGTTATTAACTTTATTTTTCATGATATTCACATTTATAACACCTATACACACACTTATCAGATCAACTAGGACCAATTACAAACATTTATTAACCTTCGAATTACACACAACCTCATAACAGCACTCATAGCCTAATTTTCAAATTCAAAATTTTAAAATTTTACTTTTGGTGGGAAACTCCAAAAGAGCTAAAAAAAATCATTTTAATAATATCAAATACTACAACATAACTTAAGTGTCCCTATAAGTTTAAACAAGAAAATAGCTTTAGCTTTTTAGAACCCTAATTATAATGAAGCGATCTGTGCTAGTGTTATTCAAGGAGTGATAACATCACAAGAGGTTGAAAGAGTACCTGAGATGTCAAAGCTAAAAAATAGAGTATCAAAACATGGATGGGAGGGGTCTAATAATAAAATCTGATTTATTTTAGATAGGGGTGGAGGGTGAGTGGTAACTATTACTTTTCTATGTAGTGCAAGGTCATGCAATGGTCAATACTCTCCACAAAATTTGTAGAAGACACAATCATTGTGAGATGAATCAAACCTAGGGTTTTCAAGAGGATGGAAATATGGGTGGATGGATCCAATGCTTTGGGAGGTTAAGATCTACTCTAAATAGGGGGAAGTCATATATTGAAGCTGTGGGAGGGTATAAAATCCTTCTTGTGAGTCCAACAAAGGAAATGCCAGTCCTATTTTTTTATAAATAAGATAGTGACATGATAGCCAAAATGAAAGAATGGTGAATTTTGTACTCCCTAAATTATAAATTTGAATGACTATTCCCAACTCCAATAGAATTGAATGAATGGATTGCATCCCACTGGCAAGAGATACTTGAAGGTATGATTCAAATATACCCCTATGCTAGAGGGTTTTTTCTCTTAATTTTGGATTCAATAGAAAATAAAGAGGCTATTTTTAAAGAGGATGTTTGGAACTAGGATAACCATAATTTGTGGGTTAAACCCTGACACCTAGATTTCAATGCTCAAATAGAAACTTTTAATGTTAAACCAATATGGGTTAGGCTTCTAAATCTTCCATTTATGTTTTGGGATGATCTAGTATTTGAGGCCATTCAAAATACATTAGGTAAAAATTGGGATACTAATAAAATGAATAATGATAAGGGGCATATCACCTATGCTTGGATTTTGGTTCATATGTATTTTTTTAATGATTTACCTACTCAAATAGAACAAAGAATGGGGAAAATATGTAAGCAATAAATAAACTATGAATGGATACATTTTAAATGTAGTACATGTTTCAAAATAGGACACCTAGTTAATGATTGTCCTAGATTCAAATTCAAGAAATAGGTATCATGGTGTAATTTTTTGAAATTTAACGTAATATTGTACTATCCTTAAGTGATAGTGGTCATGATAATGAGGGTATAGACTCAAAAATCCCTTTGGAAGAAGAGGAGAAAAAAAAACAAATAAGACTCTTAGCTATGAGGAATAGCCCAAGAAGCGGTGCATGGTTGTTCAAGAGAGGACAAGGGAAAATGAAGAAATAATTCTAGATCTAGTAGCCTAGACTCCTATAGAAATTCAAGGTGTGTTTTTACTAGGGCAAGCACTTTAGCAAGAAAAATCTCTGGAAATTTCCATCCCCATTAGACAAAATCCTACGGAGGGAGGAGAATGGATAATTGCCAGTAATAGAAAGAAAGTCAAAGGCAAATCAGGTTTGAATCCCATTACTATGTCTCTTAGATCCCAAAAATAATATCACTTGGGAGATGCCTAATTAGCTTTTTTTAATTTTGGCAGAAATTATTGTTGTATATCTTGGCTTGTGGCCATTTTAGTGTTTCTTTTTAGATGTTTTTTTGGCTATTTTTTAGCGTTTTATCTATCATCAAGTTTTGTGTAGCCTCAATCTTTTTCTCTTCTTGGGTATCGAGTCCCGAAATATAAAAAACTACCCTTTAAGCTTAATAAAAAAACTTAAGTATCCCAATAAGACATATTACACTCAAACCAAATAAAAATTGGACATCTTGAACTTTCAAATATACTAACACTCTTTGTTACTTGATGATGCTTGATATTATGCTCCCTAAGAGGGTAGATTTGAGATCCTACTAAAATTTACTCTGTCTAACTTGTTCCTTGATTTTTAATTCTTCCTCTTATGATTTTCATAGCTATTCTTCCAAATTCTCTTATCTTTCTCATTCCTTCTCATCTGGTTCTTTTGACTTTGTCTCTTTTTCTTATCTTGTCTCTTTTCCAACTCATCTTGTACCTTCATGAAGTACATGATCTGATGCAACTATTTTTTCTATTCATATTCCATCTCTTGTTTCTATTTAATGTAATCTACCTCAAATGGCTAGTTCTCATTATTTACTCCTCTTACTCCATAGCTTATTTTAATATTTGTCATGGTTTGTTCATGCACTCCTTACTAGTTTATCTTCTTAACAATGATTTATCATTCATATTAATTCTCTAATGTCTTCTTATGCATATTCATAGTTATCATACTATTAATCATATCCTATTTTGATGCCTCTTCATGATACTCCACCTTCTCATGGTGAGTCTTCTCATAACCTTCTTCTTCATCTTGGAGTGACACCTCCTTAACCAATTTAGTTTCAAAATAACATAACACTTCTTGACAACTTTTTCTATAATTATCCTCATGCATTTACATATAACAAACTCAATTGAGACATTACCAAATGAATAGATTGATTTCTTACCTTGTTATTTATTAATTTTCTTTTTATTACTCTCTTAAGTATAGCTCTCCTTTCATAAGTCTTTGTTCTTCCTCATTTGGCATACTACTTGAACTAGTTCTTGGAATAAGATTGACCTCTATTATGTGCACAAAGTTGGGAGATAATTCTATGGAAATTTATCATGATCACATTATTTAAACTATGACTTGGTATTTACTGAGCCATACCATGATTGCATTAATAGATAACATGGTCATTTTCTTGTTATTTTTTGCATAAAAGAATGTGAACATTTACATGAAGCCTATGCTAAATTAATACATAACATGATCACATTATTATAAAATAAATAAAATGATCACATTCTTGTTATTTTCCACATAAAATCATATAAACATGTAGTTAATTTTTTTCTTTATACTTTACATTTATTTTTGTAAATATAATAAATTAGGTTGACTCTACATCTGATATAATTTGTCTTATAGTTGTATGCTTTATAATATCAAAAATAGTTTTTTAAAATCTAATCTAGTTAGTACATAGGCATTTTCAAGGTCTAAGTATTGAACTTGGGTATTTTAGGTCATGAATTTTTTAATTGGTGTCCATTTTTGATAAACATATAATCATTTTTTAGGTTTTTGAGCCTTCCAAATTGATTCTTTGCATTTCTAGGAAAACTATGTTTTTCAAAATGTATGTTTTCAAACCACTCACTTTGAACTTGATCCAAATTGGTGTTATTGGGGTAGCATAGGTCACATTTATGGCTTGTACACATCAAATGACCACATTTTTTTAATTTAATTTATTCATCATCCCTCCCTCATCCCTTATCACTTCTTACTCATATCTCATCACCCATAGTCACTCTCTCATCATTCATAATTATCCCTAATCACTCCATCATTAACCCTCATTTCCCCTCATCATATCTAATCACTCCCTTATCACCCCTAATTATTACCTCATTGACTCTCACTATCCCTCATCATCGTTAATCACCCCCTGATTGGCTCTCATTATCCCTTATCATCTTTAATCACTCCCTCATTATCCTTAATCCCCAGTTCATCATCCCTAATCATAACCAGCTCATCCCTCATCATCCCTAATTATTATTTTATTGACCCTCACCGTTATACATCATTTATAATTGATCCCTCATTGTCCCTAATCACTCCTTCTTTGACCCTCATAAACTACATAATTTGGAACCTTGAATTAGTCAAAAACTTATAAAAAATCATATTTTTGGAAAGAGGAGAATGTGTGCATCATGATGTTATCAAGTTTTCAAATTTTTACATTAAAATTATTAGTGTATTTGGAAATAAAATTTGAAATTTATTGTTTATTTTCATACCTATCAAAACTCAACAGTACATTGATTGTCCAAGCCTTTGGATTGGGAATCCAGGCCATTAATAAGCCAAAAGTCATCAGAATCAAATTCAAAATCAAATACCATGATCGCTTTAATAACACAATCATGTTAATAACATGATCACGTTAATAACATGATCATGTTATTAATTATGATATTAATGCAATTAGATTAATTAATAATGTGGTTGTAGTACATATTCTCAACACCCTAAAACATGAATATGAGCCATTAGGCCTAGTAGTCTTAGGATCAAATATTGGTTAATTAAGATTATTATTTGGGATCAACGTTCTTATAAAAAATTAATATCATTGAATGATAATTGAATATGTATTAACCTATAAATCAGTTTATTATTCCTTTGATCTCAATATGATGTGCAATCAGGCCAATAGATCCTAAATTAACATTAGATGGACATATTTTCTTGGATGGAGCCTGGTTGGCCCTAATTACATATCAAAATAAACTAAAAACTTGGTTTCTTATAATATGGTGTGATATTAGAGACCCAATTGACATCATATGGACATAATTATTTTCTTAGGGCTCATTTAACCCTGATTTTGTATTAGATTAAACTAAATGTTAAATTAGTTTAATATGATGTGTTATCAAATCCCTAATTGACATTATATTTAAAGAATTCCTTGCATGAGAACTAGTTAATCTTAATTATATATTATACTGAGGAAATTACTCTATTGGTTAAATATCATGTGTAATTAGGTAAAAATTTTCACAATGGAAATCAGATGTACATAATTGATTATATGTGGTGAAAAATGCCTTGATTGATTTTGTAGGTGGAAGAAGTTAATTACATAGGACATGGTTCTCCTCAATTATGTATAGTAATAAAAAAATATTAATTGATTTAACATGGTGTAATTAGATCCAAAAATGACATTAGATGCATGTAATTCCTTGTTTGGGGATTGAGTGTCCCCAATTACATATCATATAGAACCTCAATACTCAATAAATTTAATATGGTGTGTAATTAGGTCTAATGGAACCCAACTAGAACATTATATGGACAAAATTACTTTCATGGGGCTCATTTAACCCTAATTATGTATAAGATGAAAAAAAAAAACATGATTAGTTAGATGTAGTTTACAATCAAGGCCAACAAAGTTGTAATTGACATTAGACATACATAGTTACCTTAATGAGCCTTAGTTGGCCATAATATAATATTAAAATAAAATAACTACTTGGTTGATTTAATATGTTATGTATTTGGGACCAACATATCCCATTGTTGATAGTAGAAGGATGCAATTTCTTACACAAGGCTTGTTTCGACTAAATTTGATATCATATAGAACCAAATATTATTTCAGTTGAATTTGGTACACAATCAAAATCCTAATTGTTATTAGATGGATCTAATTCCTTATAAAGCCTTGATTGATCCTAACTTCATATCAAATTGAATCAAATACTCAATTATTTAAATAAGGTGTGCAATTAGGGCTCTAATTATAATTATGTTGACATAATTCCTTGGCCATGCCTCAATTGGCCCCGATTATGTATCATCTTGAACTAAATACTCAATTGGTTCAATAAGGTATGTAAGAAGGCCCAAGTAATCCCTAGTTTCAATTATATGTGAATGTGATTCCTTGGAAATGGTTCCTTTGGACCAAATTGCATATTAAATTGAAAAAACTTATTATTTTAATATGGTGAGCACTTAGATCCCCAATTGATATCATATGGATGAAATTACTTATATTAAGGATCAATAGGCCCCTGGGATCAATTTGGCCACAATTAACATCCTTTATATATAATAATAATTAGGTTCATAAGGATGAACTTGGTTAAAATTACATCAGTCATTACCACAAATGACTTTGTATGCTTAATCCCTGATGATGTGTGGGATAATTGATCCCAAATTCACATTCTTTACTAATAGGTATAGGTTGAAGGAGCTCAAATTTTCCCCAATCACCATCATGATTTTATCTTATATACCCTAAAACCTATATCCTAAAGCATGATCCCTAAAGTTCCTAATCCCTAAAATCTAAACCAGAAATATAAACTCTTTAAACCTTAAACCAATAATTTTAGTCCAAACTAACATAATTTGGACTACAAATTAAGTCCACAAGGATTAATTTGTATAAAATCACATGACTGATTACCCCATATGACTAATTTACTCAATTGGCATGATGACACCCATGGTATAATGATAACCCAAAAACACATTCTATAGTCACAAATGGGTCCAAGTGATTCAAATTGTAGTCAATTATCTTTGTGATTGACCCTATGTATCTTAAACCATTTCTATACGTTAAAACATAGAAGCTGTAAACCATAAACCATCAACACTATACCCTAAATTTTATACCATAAACTTTACCCATTTACCAACTTCAATTTAGTCCCAATTAACATCTTTTTAGTAAGAATCAAGTTTGAACACATGGAATAGAGTGATTATACGTTAATATATAGGTCATTAAACTTAAACCCTATGCCCTAATCCCTAATCCCTAAAACATATATTGTAAGTCCTATTCCCTAATGCCAATTACATGCCACAAACACACATGGCTTATGATATACCTAATTTTATCATAATATGTCATAAAATGCACTTTTTAAACCTATGGTTAAAGACATTGGAGTACCAATCTAGTTGTGCATCTAAAGCAAATTGGGGATATTTTCATCCCCTTCAACCTAATTAACTAAAGAGGAAGACCTAGTTCATTCTTCTAATTGAGTAGGAATTCGAGTCCAATTTGAACCCCTTCAATAATAATATATTATTTAAGGTAAAATTAAAAGATCAATCTTCTATCATGAATTGATCTAATTAGTCAATTTGTGCAATTCCCTTCAGGTCATACATACATGACATAAGAAACTCAAATGTTCTTCAATTACCTTAGTAATTGAAACCTATATTTAATATCTTAAATGCTAAACCCTATACCATTTACATTAAACCCTAATCCATAATCCCTAAACCCCTAAAATCTTTATATTATAGACCCTAAACCCTAAACCAATAAATTTATCCCCAATTAACATCCTATATATATAGTAAGAATTAAGTTCATAAGGATGAACTTCGTTAAAATTGCGTCAATCATTACCATAATTGACTTCGTAGGCTCAATTTGTGATGATGTGGGGGATAATTGATCCTAAATTCACATTCTTTACTCATTGATATAGGTTCAAGGCTCGCAAAATTTCCCCACTTGCCTATATGATTTTTTAAATATACACTAAAACATATACCCTAAGAACTAATCCTTAAATTTCCTAATCCCTAACTTCTAAGCCAAAAATATAAAGTCTTTAAACCCTAAACCAATCATTTTATCCCAAATTATCATCATTTTTAGATTAAAAATTAAGTTCATAGGGCTCAGTTTGGCCTAAATCACATAATTTATTGCCCCATTTAACTAACTGACTCAATATACATAATGACATCTAGGGTATAATGACAACCCAAAAAATATATAGTCACAATTGGGTCCAAATGATTCAAATTGTCCTCAATTATATTTGTGATTGACATTGTGTACCCTAAACCATGTACATACATTAAAATCAAGAAACTGAAAACCATAAACCCTAAATCCTATACCCTAAATAGTAAAGCATAAGGTTTCCCTATTTACCAATCTATTTAGTCCCAATTAACATATTTTTTAGTAATAATTAGGTTGACATGGCATAGATTAATTAGACATTAATAAACAAGTGTTTAAACCTAAAACCCATAACCTAATCCCTAATCCCTAAAACATAGATTGTGATCTCTATGCCCTAATGACTAATACATGCCATAAACATACATTCCTTATGATATAACTGATTTTATCATGAGATGTCATAAAATGCACTTTTTAAACCTATGGCTAAAGCCTTTAGAGTACCAATTTAGTTGTGCATCTAAATTAAATTGGGCCTATTTTAAGCCCCTTCAACCTAGTTACATGAATATAAAATGGGATTTGGGTGTTGATCAGCTCGAATTCGCCCCAATCACCATCATGATTATACCATATATACCCTAAAACCTATACCACAATCCCTAACACTTAAAGTTTTTAATCCCTAAACTCTAAACCATAAATATAACCTCTTTAAACCCTAAATAAATCATTTTACCCTCAATAAACATCATTTAAACTAAGAATTATTTTTGTGATTGACCCTATGTACCCTAAACCTATGCCCTAAACACTATACCATAAATAGTAAACCAAAAATTTTCACTATTTACCAATTAATTTAGTCTTCATTAACATCCTTTGTCATAAAAATTATGTTCACACATGGTATATAGTGATTAGACCTTATATATAGGCTTAAACCCAAAACCTACATGCCCTAATCCCTAATCCTTAAACCCTAAAACATAAATTGTAATCCCTAATTCTTTAAACATATATTGTAATCACTAATCTCTAATCCATAAACCCTATGCACTAATGCCTTGATCCCTAATACATAATCCCTTATCTATATTAATTATAACATGATTGTATTATTTAATAACACAGTCATGTTATACTCAAAATTGGAAACAGTCAGTTATCATTGGCAATTACCAACCCCAAACCTTGTATTTATAATAATGTGATTGCATTATTACATAACACAATCACGTTATTGTTGATATAAGCTTCTCAATGGGTTGGATGTGGAAGAAACTTATATAACACATAACATGATAATTATATGTAATAATATGGTCATTTTATATAATTAGATTGCATTATTCTTATTTTAGATGAATATCACTTATCAATGATTATTTTTAGTCCAAATTGAGAATTTTATTCCCACAAACATTCTCTACATATAATCAAGAAAGGGAGGTTGGAGTGATTCCACTAGGTTGGTAATTTGTGAGTCATCATGCTATTATATTTGAATGTGTTTAACGTATACATACATATAGAGAAATGAGTAATAAATATACCCATATATCTTGTTTGGCCTATGATAGTCTAATATGAAAGTAAATGGTTGTTTCTTATAAATAGAGTATGACTTTGGTGTAGATAATGATATTTAGATTGAGAATGATCATTAAGGTGGAAGGTTAAATTGTTTATATATAAAAGATAATGGTAAATAATAAACATATAGTCCTCTAGAAAAAATAAACCCTATTTATACCATATTTTAGGTTAACATTCATAATACAAATAGAAGTAACAACTATTTTCTTAATCTTGTCAACTATGCCATTGAATATATGGACCTAGAAGATGGTCTCATAAGAAAATGAGGATTTTAATGATTCATGAGATATTATAAATTTAACTAATACTCCATGTTGTTATCATAGGACTATAGGGTGCCTTATTATGTAGGGTCCCTAAAGAAGACTTTCCCTCGAATGCCCTGCCAGTAGATCAATACCACTCCAATGCCTTGTATTGCTCCAATGACCAACTGTGGGTCCTACACTCATAGGTATATTATATCTTAGCCTATTCAAATATAATAGTTATTATGAAACCAATATAAAATACATTCAAATAATTATTAAGAAACTAATTTTAAATCATATTAATAAATAATTTAAACATGTAGTTACTATAAAGCTGTGATCCTAGTATATATATTTTTAATGATTAAAAAGGTCAATGAAAGGCTCAAATATCTATGTAGGCATCTAAAATATGGGAGGAACATGAGAAGTTTCCACACTCATCATCTGACTTAGATTATCAGCTATCATAAGGTAACCCTACATACACAATACATTTACATAAGTTATATTTTCACTAAATATATGTACTAAAATTATTTAAATAAGTCTATTTTTATAATTTAATATTAAAAGAAATAAGATATATCTCTATCAGTGCCTATGCATATGACATTATAGAAGCAATGCCTAGGTCTACCTCATCTCATAGAGAGGGAGGAGTGTCTACTTCAACCATCAACTATTCATGTAAACAAGGTCTCACTTAGTTTTATATAAAGTATCAAAACTTATATACAAATTTAAAAATGATCAATAGAATCAATTGTATATAAAATAATTTTCTATATAGGTACATGAATTAAATAACACATTATAGCAAAGAAGAGGATAATAATGCACGTGAAAATATACTAAGATCTAAATTGATAAGTCATGTATTGAAGTGTTAGAGCAACAACCTTGTACCAGAACCAAAATTAAAGGATTAGTGAAAGCAAATATATAACATATTAGTTTCTTTTTTTATCATTAATAAATATAAATATAGTTGAGTCAAGATCTTCAATTTATACTATATTACATCATGGACTATATTGTTCATTGAATTATTACTTATCAAAAAAGAGGGTTTTGAATTAGGTGGAAACATCATAATTACTTCCAAAGGGATCGAGTGCAGAATCAGGGGAATGGCTGCATTTGGAGGAGGGCACGAGGGTGACCCATCGATAGGCAACCCATCGGCAGGCCCCAGGCTTGATGTTACACCACAAGGGGAGAGAAGCGCGGGGCAGTCAACATTTTATTCTAGTGAGTGGGTAAAATTGAAAAAAGTCAATGGATGTTTGCTGAGAAGGCAGGACCGACTAGTGCTGGTCATTCCACAGGAGACATTTCAGGAAGACATTGAATACCTCTCATCACATACCTTGATTTGTAAGTTTTTGGGAATACATATCCCTCAGGCAACTCTGGAAGCCTGGATCAGGTGCTCCTGGGCAGTCGATGGAGATTTTGACATTATGTTAGCAGGGAACAACTACTTTTTGGGGAGTTTCTCCTCTGTGATAGACCATAACTGCATTTTTTAAGGAGGACCTTACTTCTGTGAAAGAGTAGGTCTATTTCTCAAGCCCTGGCTTATAGGGTTTAATATGGCTGAGGAATTGCCAGCATGTGTCTTGGTCTAGGTGCATCTTCCATGGCTACCATTGGAATTTTGGAGGGAGGATATCCTCAGACAGATAACAGCTATGTTGGGAACACCAACAACGATAGGCCATCAATCTCTAGATAAGAAATTCATTACTTATGCTCGAGTCTGTGTGGACATGGATTTAAATAAGCCTCTCCCAGATTCATTAGAGATCTGTATGGGCTCACTGACATGGATTCAACAGATCGACTATGAATCCATTCCATTCAGATGCAAAATTTGCCACATTTATGGCCATCTGCATCGATAATACCCCCAGGCTGCCAAAGATAAGGGACCAATGTCAGAATCTTCAGTGCCATCTTTAGTTATTATAGGCAAGGGGCCTAGAAGCCTGGGCTAGAATGATAGAGCAAAAACCCAATTGGATAGGTTGAGTAAAGGGAAAAATCTAGCTGCTGGAAGTGTGGCGCAGGGTTCAGTTGACCGTTTTAGTAGTGGGATGGATGACTTCATACCAGTAAGAAAGTGTGCTAGAGGCTGAGGGCAGAGGCGAGGAAATGTGGAGAGGCAAATGGATCAGGGTTTTGACAGGTTTGAGGCCCTTGATAACATGGTTATTGAAGACGGCATTCTGATGCAGGACCTAGGCAAAGATGTAGAATAGCAGAATCAATGTGGAATGCTTATGGCTGGACATGATAGGATGGATCAAGCACCCCTAGCTGAGTCCCCGAGACTGGAAGAAGGACAACTTGTAGATGTGAAGGAGTTGAAAGAGAAGGAAGCTAGATGGGTAGATTTAGTAAAGGAAGGCAAGGCAGGAAGAAAAGACAAAAACCCTGTATTGGCCCTTGGATTATTACAAAAGCAATTCAAAAAGGCCACTTCATCTACTGCTCCTAAATTGGGGTGAAGAAAAGACCAAGACAAACTCAGAATTATAGGTGATTTATTGGTGGAATCAAGGGTTGTCAAGACCTTAGAAGAGCATTTCCCCAATCCACCCAATGATATTTTTATCTTGGAATGCAAGGGGTTTGAATAGCTGCCCCAGGCAAAAAGCTATCCGTAGATTGGTGTGGGATCACTCTCCGAACATTTTTTGTGTCCAGGAGACTAAACTTTCAGTGGATTCCCTATTTGCTTGTATGCCAAATATTTGGCACAATGGGCAATGGCAATGTGTAGGAGCCCAAGGTAGTTCGAGAGGACTAGCTATGGGCTAGGACAAGAGGAAAATTCTACCACTACATTGGTTATCCAGTATTTTTGCTTTGTCAATGGTGGCCTCTTCTTTGGAAACTGGTGAGTTGTGCTTGGTTACCACAGTGTATGCCCTTGGTGATATTGAGGGGCAGCAACAGCTTTGGGCACATATCTGCTATGTCCGTCAATGCTTTCCTTTCTTGCCATGGATTGTAGTTGGTGACTTCAATGCAGTTATGAGCCTGGAGGAGAAGAGAGGGGGACTAAATCGCTTAGGCCCCTCTTCAGAGTGCCTTCGCCATAATGCTGCATCACTCTGCATCTCAGATGTGAAACCTGCTAATGGGCTATTTACTTGGAGCAACCGAAGAATAGGTAATGCGGCCATCTCTAAATGCCTTGATAGATTTTTAGTTTCTTGCTTTTGGCAGTCTAGTGCTTCTACTCTCACTTGTGAGATTCTGGATTAGAGGGGATCGGACCACTGGCCTATCAAACTTTCCATTGGTCAGATTTGTGGTCCAAAAAAGCCTCCATTTAAATTTTAGTTGATGTGGCTCCGGGACCCTTCTCTTCATGACCTCATAGGATAGTGGTGGAGACAAGGAGGTCCTACTTTTGGAACAGCCATGTACTCTTTTCTAAAAAAGCTACAATATGTTAAAAGGAAATTACAGATCTAGAACATGAATTATTTTGGGAATTTGTAGTGTATGAAGAAGAAAGTGCAAGACTAGTTGGATGGCATAACTAGGCAAATAAGAGACTATGGCTTTTCAGAGGACCTCCACCTGGAGGAATCTAGAGTAGCTAATGCACTTGCTGAGTGGGAGCTTCGAGAAGAGATCTATTGGAAACAGAAGGCACGCAATGACTGGCTCCAAGAAGGAGATAAGAACACGGCCTTATTTCACAAATCTGTACAAGGAAGGTGAAATGGAAATTTTATTACCTCTCTTATTACACAGGATGGAACGCACCTCTCTTCCTCTCAAGATATTAGCAGAGAAGCCGTTTGGTACTTCTCAGAACTCTTTGCTAGTGAACCATTGCTGGATGAAAGGGCAGAAAATGTAGTGTTGTCTTGTATTCCATCCTTGGCTGATGATATAATGAATGAAGGCCTTATGCGCCCAATCAGAATGGCTAAAGTGGAGGAAGCGTTGTTCAGCATGAAGAAAGGCAAAGCCCCTAGACCAGATGGATTTCTAGCGGATTTTTTTCAAGACTTATAGGATATAATTAAGCAAGATTTGATGAGTGTAATACAGGAATCCTATTCAAGCAAAGAAATGCTTAGAGCATTGAATGCTACATTCTTGGTGCTAATTCTGAAGAAGGAGCAGGTGAATAAGCTAGAGATGTTTAGGCCCATTGCACTTTGCAATGTGGTCTATAAAGTGATTACTAAGCTTATAGTACAAAGGCTGAAAGGGCTCCTCCCCATTCATATTTTGGAGGAACAAGGAGGCTTTGTGGTAGGCAGATAAATTTTAGATGGAGTGGTGATAGCTTGGAAAGCTATTCACTCTATGAGTACTTCCCAAGAGAGAGCAATGTTTATTAAGCTTGACCTTGCAAAAGCCTATGACAGAGTTAGCTGGAGATTCTTACACAAAATTCTAATGGTTTTTGGCTTCAAGCAAGACTGGATTAGTTGGGTGTCCAGTTGTGTTACTACGCCTTCCTTTTTGGTTCTTGTTAATGGGGCACCTACAGAACTTTTTGGAGCCTCTAGGGGTCTCTGGCAAGGAGATCCACTCTCTCCATATTTTTTTATTCTCATGGCCGAGGGGTTTGGGTGGCTCTTTAAGAGTCGAGTCTCTCAGAATGTTATACAGGGATGGAAATGGGAGGGTGAGCCAGCCACCTTATCCCATCTCCAATTCGTTGATGACACTATCTTGGCAGGTAAAGCACGGATAAGAGAATTAGAAGCTTTCCGAGTCACGCTAGATAATTATTTGGTGGCTTTTGGGCAGCGGATTAATGACCAAAAATCATCTATTTTCTTCTTTAATACTCCTGAGTCCATTCAGAGGAGAATTGTTGCCATACTCTGGTTGCAGATTCATATGCTGCCAGTGGTTTATTTAGGGGTACCCATTGTGGTGGGACGGCAGCCCAGGTTATTTTGGCAAAATATTCTAGATAAAATGAGACAAAAGGTAAGCCATTGGACTTATAGATGGCTTTCTACAATAGGTAGAGTAATTTTTCTCCAATCAGTTATTTAGGCTTTACCTATATACCGATGCATGGTTCAGAGTGCACCTATCTACTTTCTAAAAGAATATGATGCACTATCTAGGAAGTTTCTGTGGAGTGGCAATTTGCAAAATTCTAAGTGGAGTCTCATCAATTGGGACACAATGTGCAGTCCAAAGCAGGAAGGTGGCCTGGGCCTATGCTCGGCTATTTTGGCTAGCCAAGCTCTTGCGGCCAAACTTTACTGGCATTGGTGCACTAACCAATCTACCCTGTGGGCCCGAATCTTGATAGCCAAATATTTTTTGGGCATCAATCTTCATGATATAGCCAGAATTCCTCGGGAGGGGAGAGGATCGATGATTTGGAGTACCCTCAAGCTTGGAGCATAATTGGTTAAAAATGGTCTCTTTTGGGTGTGCAACAGGGGATCAGAGGCCTTATTCTGGGAAGACTCCTGGGATGGTGTGCCACCTCTGCTACATTCACACCCTCATCTGCATTCTCTTGTGGATTCATTTCATGCTGCCGGATGGAGTACTATAATGCATTACAAGGAGTCTTATAATATGGGAACGATCAATGGATACAGGTGGAAACATTCCTCTGATTAGCCACCTGGAGGTTTAGAGAAGGAAAGGAGTCCATTATCATAGATCCTTGATGCTAGAAGGTGTAGTGCGCTGCAGGAGCATGATGCACTTGCATGGAATGGAGATATAACGTGCCAGTATTTCATGGCTACAAGATACAGGACCTTGATTAAGAAAATGGTGGAAGTAGGATAGTTTTAGTGGGGAAAGAAAATTTGGAATCGATTGGCTTGGCCCAAATTCAATTTTTTTCTTTGGTTGCTCACACATAATAGATGTCTTACTTGGGACAATCTCTGGCGGAGGGGTTTCCAGGGGCCATCTCTCTGTGTTTTGTGTTATAACAGTGAGGAGACTGGAGTTCATCTCTTCTTCCAGTGTTCATTTGCTAATCAAGTTTGGCACCTATGGTGGAGGGCATGGAATGTCCCTTGCAGACATGCCTCTTATCTATATGACTTTTGGTCTCGGTTGGGAGATGCGCCAGTTAAAAATGCCCTGTTACAAAATGCCTTGGCAGTGGGACACTCCTTCATTCTGTGGTACTTGTGGCTTGAAAAGAATCAATGAATATTCTAGGGTGAGCAGCTACAGCTGAGACTGCTATGGCTTAAAATAATCAACACACTTCAAGAAACTCTCATTGTTAGGGGTGCGGCAGATAGTGCAGGTGATCTTGGAGCAGAGAGAGTTTGGACACACCTGGGTTTAAACTTGCACAAGGCTAGACCGAGTATGGATACCAGCAGCTTGGTGAAGGGTAGGACTCGACAGGTGCGGCCTATCAACAGAATTGGGTGCTGGAAGCCTCCTGTAGATGGTTTTATCAAAATAAATACAAATGGTTCCTCTCGGGGGAACCTAGGAGCGGCTAGAATTGGAGGAATCAGGCATGATAGCTCAGGTAATATTCAATTCTTATTTTCCATTTACAAAGGTTGTCATACAAATAATCAAATGGAAGCTGAGGCTATCTTGGAGGCAGTGAAAAGTTGTTGTATACATGGTCATTTCAATGTTATTTGTGAAGCGGATTCACAAGTAGTGATTAATTTGTTGAACAAGGGTAATTCTGGTAAAATAGAGTGGAATTTAAATGCTGTTATTTAGCAGATAAGGCAATTAAGTCAGTCTTAGAACTCGATTTCCTTCCAACACATCCCCCGTGAGTGGAATGATGATGTAGACTCTCTTGCCAAGTGGGCCTCGGAGAATGGGACATCGTAGAATATCACTGAGCAGAGAATGCTCCCTATGAATATGTATCAAAAGCTGGTCCAATTGGTGGATCGGGATAAAAACTTGTAATTGGTGTTTTATTTGGTACTTAATAAATTTTTACCCCCCTTTTGAGTTAAAAAAAACATCATAATTACTTCCTTTTTCTATGGTCTTACAAGCTCATTTGTTCTTATTATGATTTTTCAAGGAAGGAAAATAAAGAGTAGGCATGCTTTAAAATTTTCTCCCCTTTTTGAGAAATGATTTGGGCAACTAGTGGGTGCATTTCGAGACTTGTGGTAAATCTTAGCCTAATCACAAGGATGTGGGATATTTATTGCACATGCTTACCATTATATATATATATATATATATATATATATCTATATTTGTGTACCCAAAATTTTTATAAGATCATATATATATATATATATATATATGATCTTATAAAAATTTTGGGTACACAAATGTAGATGAGAAAGAGAGAAAAGGGATTTTTTGTGTTTACCATATCAAATATGAAGAATTAAATGCAACATGTGAATTCATGTCAATTTTGTGTCCTTATGGTTTTAGATGCAATATGTCAAAGGAATTTTAGTTTGCATTATTAGGAACGTCTTTGGGAAAGAGGTATATGAAAGAGACTCCCATTTAATATGATATTATCACTTCCATGCTAACTTCCACTAAGAAAATGGGTGTACATTCATAATGAAGCTTTAAATATATTTGGGGAACAATATGCTTCATGTTTTCTTCATAAATAATGTCCTATCCCTGGAAGCATGTAATAGTTTTTCTTGTAAAATAGTGTATTGACCTTAGGTAATAGAACGAGATAATGTACCATATGGGTAATGGGTAGAAGATATGAATAAAACATCTACATCCTTAATTAGTGACCATGTAAGAGCATTATAGGTTGTTACTCCTAAGAAATCATGGTCTAACATAATAAAATTCATGACTTTTATGTTTTAGGTTGTGTTATTTTTTCATTAATTCTTGAGAAGATAAGTAAATTAGATGAAAAGAGTAAAACATATGTGTTTGTTTTGTTATGTCCATTATTAATGATGTACATTTTTTCACCTTTACCTTAAATTCCCTTGATATTATCACTCATATTCAAGGGTAACATGTGGATTTATATATAAAGGTAATGGTGAATAGGTCCAAATGAGAATATGACTATATTGAGCTAAGAAACATCATTTTGAAGATAGTTTACCTAGAAGGACCCCTAGATATGTGTTAGATTCATTTTATATAAGTATTCTTGTGGAATCTTCAATGAGATTGATCATGAAATCTTTGTAAAATTTTCCAAAAATAGTTATATAAATACCACTGAACCCATTCTGATAGCTTGCAACCATTGTAAAGAATAGGACAAAGAAAAAGAGAGAGAAGATGAAAATAGAGTATGAAAATAGAGAAAAATAAATGTAACTTAACTCACAATGAAAATATATGCATAGACTAAATTTACAAAGAGCATAAGATTAACTTGAAAATTTACCTCTATATAGGTAAATGCTGTCATCCTAATAGAGGCATATATAGTAGTCGATGGCCTAGCAGCTAGATTTGAATATGTAAAAAACATATACAACAAATTAAAAGCTATAAATGATAATTATGATGATTACGGAACCATCACCCCCTGCAACATAAAACACGACATATATATTATAATAAATTTCTATGTAAATTAATTATTATCTAAATTAAATATGCAAATATTACTTTATTTAACATGACATTTATATAAAATATACTTATATGTGGTGATTGATGTATACAAAGCCAAATGTGCATGCTAAAAAATCATCACTCATAAAATTATGATCTAAGCCAACTAAACCACTAATGTTATCATCATCAAAAGGTCCTATGCACGTAGCTCCACATGAACTATAAGGGTAGGGCCAATGTTATGTAGGTGTCTTATCTATATAATCACTCTATGAAAGCCTACTAATGTGTTGAATGAGTGTATCAATGAGTGAACTAAGAACATGGAGAGTGTCTATCTCCATGACCTACTAAACTGTGAAGGGGATCTCAGGATTAAGAGGTATTTGGATATAGATCAATGTAAGACAATTAGGCACATGATGTATACCTTGTTTATCCTACACATAGACTTTTCCTAAGCCTTGAAACTCACTAAAATAAAAATAATTTGGATTATTGTTGAGGACAAACTCATAATAGTGTTTCCTTAAAAAATATAATAGGCCCTCATGATTGTTATGTGGTGAATAGAAAAAGACATCCACCATCAATCACAAAAATTGGCCATGATTAAGTTATGTATATAGTGATGGATAAAAAATTGTTTAGCATTTATGGTAAATATGTAACTGGTGGTTGGGTCAAAGAATAGGGTGAAAATGGAGTATTTTGAAATTTCATTGTTCTTGACTTAAAGGGATGACAACTTATCATCATAAAATTCCCTAAAATTATTTCTATATAAATTATATCAATAAATTTGACTCATTATAGAGTCAATTTGACCTAATAAGGTCTCTAGGGAATGTCTAGTTGGGTGCAGTAGGGGTTGGTCAAAGTGGGATCCCTCATTATGTCAATTAACTCTTAAATTTCATGTTTGTTTCCCATAATGTTGTCAATCAAAACCTCTTGACTGTCAAGGGGTTTTAGGGAACTATAAGAGGTTTTGGTGGATGGATAGGAGGAACAAGAGGATTTTTTATAAATTTAGGAGGACGAAGAAATAAAGGGTTCTATGGATGTTTGGGAGGGTTAGTAGGATGGGTTTTTAAAACAACAAATTATAATTAAAAACTAGTGTTCAAAAATGAAAATTATTAAAACTTAGGGTTAAATAGGGAATATTTAAATCACTTACCTATCCTACATGGTTTAAATATTCATCATAAGGTTCATGGGATGAATTTGGAAACTTTTTGGCATTCTTTGGTGTATTCTACATAAAACACAATTGTGGAAGCTAGGGGAGAGCAAGGGAACTCAAATGCAAAATGAGGATTTTGCATTTAGGTTTCCCTTTTTAGTTTTTTTGACATACAAGTAATGTAATCACATTAATAACACTATCACATTATTATTCAATATAACATGATCATGTTATATAATAAGATGATCACATTATAGATTGACAATCATGAGCCTACATTGAAATATTGTGGTTGAATTAATTAAATAAAATGATCATGTTATTAATTAATGTGATTGAATTAATATTAATGTCTATGAAATTATCCCCCAACTTCGAGAACTTATCTAGGAGCTACAAGTGGAGTTTTGACTTCTAGAAAAAATATAAGACATAGTGATCCAAATTATGTGGAGGAAAATTTGAAACATAAATATTTAGCACCTATGAAAAAACATGCACCTATTATAAATGATGTAACTGATAATTAAATAGATCCTATTAAAATAAAATAAAATCACCAAATCACCAAAAAATGGTAGAAAATATGAGGATCACTAAGATCTATGATTTCCTAAAACTAATCTTGATTTTTTTCCATAGGAGGACACTTTATGATACGAATAATTATATTGAATGCCTTATTTTTGTGTGTCTACTGATTGAGTCATCATAACATAGAATAGAAAATCATTTCCAAATGATTAGAAGAAGTATTCTAAAATTGGAAAATGGTGCTTAATTCATAACTTCAATATTTAATACAATAAAGAGTGTCACACTATGAGATCTCTACTTGAATAAATCAAGAAATGGGTACAAGTTATTTATAACTATAAAAAGGTTAGTAGATAACATAATATGAACATAATTATATGGTCATTAAAAAAAATATAGCCACTTTCCTCAACAAAAAACTATATAAATTAAAAATATTGTATCATCAAAAAATCTAGATCAATGGTCAGCCAATACAATACACTTCATCATTTATAATATAATTCAAATGTATTTAATTTTTCCTACAACATATTTTCCAAAATTGAACTTGGCATTAATGCATCATCCATAACCATATGCTAGTACATGGTCTAGTTTAGGCCTTGAGAAATGGATCACCTAGTAGTGTAACTTCGTCTATAAAATCAAACTTTTTATAGATGCATTCCTTTTTGAAATCTCACCATTAGAGGTTTGTTATGTTTTACATGTGGTGAACCATATATTTACCATTGACATATATTCTATGAAGTAAATCCTTGAAATGTTGTGATAGATTGTCATGATTTGAAATACCATATATCTTAGTTCATAATCTTTCAGTGAATAGTGCCATAAATTGAAAGAATATTGTTAGTTCCAGTAAAAATTATACTCTTTATGGTAATAATTAAATCTAATAACATTATTTTGGAACCATATCAAAGTTTAGTTTGTCCAATAATAATGAAAAAATAATTTAACCATAAACTAGGTGAATCCAACGATATATTTAAATCAAATAATAAAGTCACACATACTATACACTAAATGAATAATATTTATTGGATCCATTAACTACCTCTACCTCAAACCTATTTATACAACATATCATTTCTAGAGAATGAATAAATCAAGAAGTAGATCCATGAAATTAAGGATAATTGACACAAAATGATCAAATCATTACCTTGTAGAATCTCAATTATGCTTATACCAAAGAAATATGGGACATGAGGTTGTGAATCAATTTTAAAAATATTAAAAAAATTAAAGTGAATAATTATTATCCTTATCTAAATATTAAGCCATTTTCTCATCATATCCGTTATGTAGAAGTATTTTCCAAAATTGATCTTAAGTTTGGGTATAATCAAGTTCATGCTAAACCTATAGAAATTTTTAATATAGTATTAAGAATAATATAACAATTGATCAAATAATTGGTTATGCCTTTTAGGTTAACTCGTGTAGAGAATTCATTCATTGAAATGTTTAACGACATCTTAAAGCCCTTTAACTGCATGATTTTTTTAATCTACCTTGATGACATCCTAATATTTAGAAACCATGTAAAGAACATCTACACCATGTAAAACTAGTGTTTTACATTTTGAAGCAACATATTTTTATTATAACATGAACAAATATTCATATTTCATGCAAGAAATAAAATATTTGGGATAAATTACAAACACAAGGAGTGCATGTGTGATACTAACCAAGATTCAAGTCATAAAAAAATAGGAAACATCAAATAACATTGCATATATTCAAATTTTATTTGAATTACAAAATTATAAAATAGATTTATGTTTAATTTTTATCCTTTAAACCAAGCTACCAATGGTTGAACCAATTAAAGTTTCATCTGGTTAGCTTCCCAATAAAGATAATTTGATGAACTAAAATCCAAACTCTATTTTGTGATAATACTTGTGTTACTTAACTATAAATTTGGAATACAAGCTAATTCTTTTAGTAATAAAATTGACTATCACAAATGGGTATTGAAAACACAACAAGTCTTAGAAAAGAGTTAATTTTTGTTATATCAGATTTAAAAACATATGATTAGAATCAAGACTACCTTTATAGTATATACTTAAGTCAAATGATGATGGATTTGTTAGGGATAATTAAGGATGATGAGGGTTAATGATGTAGTGATGAGGGATCTTGATTGTCAATTAGGGAGTGATGAGGGATGATGAGGGATGTAAAGTGAGTGATTAATGATTGTGAGGGATGAGGAGGGATGGATATAGTCAATGAAGGATTGATTAGTGATGATAATCCCAACTAATTATAGATGATGAGGAAAAATAAAGATCAATGAGGGAGTGACTAGGGATAAAAAGGGATGCGTAGGGAGTGATTAGGTATGATAACAAATGATGAGGAATGTATTAGGGAAGATGAGGGATAATTAAAAAGTGATCAAAGTTAATGTGGGATGAGTAAGTAGTGATTAAGAATGATGAGGGATAGTTAGGGTTAATATATGAATGATTACAGATGATAAGGGAGTGATTAGAGATGACTAGGGCTAATGAGGTTCAATGAAGGAGTGATTATGGACAATGTTGATTGATGAGAAAGTGATTCAAGGTTATGAGAGATGAGTAAGAGTGATTAGGGATGATAAACAATTGAAATTAACACAAAGTGGTCTTTTGATGTGTGTAAGTCATTAATGTGAACTATGTTACCCAAATCTCACCACATTCGATCAAGTTCAAAGTGGTTAATTTTCAAACATCATTTTTGACAAACCTAGGACTCATAAAAATGCTAGGAATCAATATGGAAGGCACCAAAATGTAAAAAATAACTATATGTTTACCAAAAATGGACATTAATAAAAACAATTCATTACCTAAAATCTCTAATTTCAATATTTAGACCTTGAAGATGCCTAAGTGCTGACCATATTGGATTTTGAAAAATTATCTTCCACATCGTAAGATGCACAACTGTGAGACCAACTCTATCATATGTAGAGTTATCCTAATTTATTATATTTATTAAAATAAATTTGAAGTATAAGGAAATAAATCTAAAGTTATACTTCACATTTAAATTAGTAAATAGAAGCTTCAATTAAAAATTATCTTTATGTACATATCCACATTCCTTTTTGTGTAAATAGCAAGAATGCAATCATGTTATTACCATTAAAATAAAGTGATCACGTTATCTATTAACATTATCATGTTACTAAAGTGACCACATTATCTATAAAGGTTATTGTGTTATTAATGTGATCATGATATTTCAATTTGAATTTAAATACCAAGGCTTTTAGTTCAGAAATGGGTTGGATGCCTGAGCCAAAGGATTGGACCTATTAATCCATAGCCAAGTCTAAGCATTTTGACAAAAAATAACAAAATTAAACTTTAATTACTAAATAAATTAAGATATTCAATGGTAATAATTTTTTGACTAATTTAAGGTTTCAAACTATGTTGATTTCTAACTATACCTTTCTTAGGCCATTACATGTAGTAAATATACATGCATATACATGTCCATGTTATTTATTTTTTATTTATCCAAGAGAAAAACAATTTATATGGTGAAACACAAGGCCTAATTCTAAACACATTAAAAAGAAATTGATTTTATTTTTTTTAGGTGATTTGACACACTGCATGGATGACTATCCATTTTTTGTTACTTTTTTTAGATCTATTTACTTGAAAAATTCATAAAAATGTATTCATTTACAAAAATATAAAATAATATAGGTAAAAAACTAGAATATCTTATCTAAATGTTCACCAAAGGGTTTCAAACAGTATTGAACACTGCTAAAAATGGTGCACCACATGACCATCTATATACACTATTTTCTTTAAAAAACAAGAGTTTATATTCACATTTTAGATGTTTAACCTAGTTAAATATATCATCTTTCAATAAAATAGTGTTTCTGGAAACTAGATTCAAAATGTTTTACTTCATGTTCTTACATTATCTTCATGTTTTGAGTGTAGATATCTCAAACTATCTATAGAAGTTTAGATTTCTAAAATTTCTAGAAAATCATGTCCACATCTAGGCCATTTTTTATCCCCCAACATTGTACACTTACCCTTATTTTTAAAATTTCAATACTAACACTCTCTTACTATTTTCTTGGATCAATTTTGGACTAATATTATCCTCCTCCAAACATAATTTATTCATCCAATAATCTCCTTTGTGAGGAACATGGTTGTCAATATCTTTCATTTAATCCATCATGAGATCTTATCTCTCACTACTTCTTTTCTCCATGTGATCATGGAGTTATTCCCTATCTAACATCTTCATACCTACAACATCATTATTAGTACATGTCAGATTACATTCATGAGACATGATAGTCTCTTCAAGGATCTCATATTCCCTTTCCATCTTTTTTGATTTATACTATTCTTTCAAGCCTCCTTTATTATCTATTTCACCTTCTTGTGTTTCGTATCACATCTCTTAATATCTTATATCTACTTATGAAATTAGCTTCCAATACTTGTTCCTTGATTAACTCACATGGTTCTATATTCAAATTACCTTGATTTATAACTACATTTGCTTCACCTTGTACCGATACTTATCCATCTTCTTGCCTTGAAGTCATTGCTTGTTTCTAATTTTCTACCCTTATGCTACCTATATTTTCACCTCATATAAGTGTTCCTATGGGTATCTTATTTTCTTTCATTATAATGTTCTTTTCTTTTTCTTATGATTCTGCCATAACTCTTTTATTATAGCCCCCACAACATATTGACTTTGACTTAGGAGCTCTAATAAATCAACTTCAACCTCTGCCATCAATTTTCTTCATTTAAACTCATTTTCCACATTTTTCTCTTTCATATCTTATACCACATCTTGTAATTGGGCTTCATATTCATCATGTGTGTAACTAAGCAATCCTTGATAATCTTCTTGTATCCACCCTTGTTACTCCATGATGTATGCTACCTTACCAATCACTCTTTATCTTTCTTTATCCCCAATTGACTCATGGAAATTACTCATCTCTTCAATTGGTATTCTAATATAGACTTTGCCTATTTATCCATTGTTTATAACATGCTTGAAAATTGACATTTTTTGTTGAAATTGATCCTAACTCACATAGAAAAATGGTTTGTATTTTTTCTCATCTAGCAACTCTTCATCACTTATAACCTCTAGTTCAAGATCTTTGACTAGTTCATGTAATATAATTAATGATTTTTTTATATTCATACCTATTCACATGATCTTATTGATTTAATTTTGTTAATTTTATGTCTTCAATAGGCATAATTGTTATTGGATATCTCTTTCTCCAAGCATCTCTCCATGTTCAAGGTAACGAATTACTATATCTCATTACATTACTTCCCAATCAATATCTCATTCCACATAAGCATGTTGTTGATGCATGCTTTCCTTCATGATTTAAAATTTTATGTCATGAAAATGCATTTATTATTTCTTAACTTTTGTACATACATACACACATGATAATAAATCATTAAATTTAAAATTATGAGGCTTTTTTGCCTTCATATTCTCCTTCTTAGGTTATTTTTCTAATGTCCTTAGTTTTTTCATATCATCATCCTCCATGAATATCTTATTCTCCTCAAGGTTCTTCTCACCTTCCTCTTTTCAACAAATTATTTATCCATCATAAACTTCATATCCTTTTTGAGCTGCCTACATAGAAATCTCTTTTGATTCTCATTGACTCTCATGACAATACTTATTATTCTCTCCTTGAGTATCCTTATAGACCCCTTAACTCTCTTCTTCCACATTACCCAACCATAACATTTTATTTCCTCTTCTTTAATGAGCTCCAATAAGAGCCTTATCCTCTTTATCCTTCGATTTATCTCATGTATCTCCTCTTCAACAACCACCCCTTTTCTCTTTGGGTCTTCCTTCCATTTTCTCTCATTATGGTATTTTAACTTATCTAAGCCTTTCCTCTATTTTTCCTTCTCATTATTCATATTATAACAATAAATTACGTTTCACCTTGCCTTTGTAACTCAACCTGGGTTCTCTCCTCTACCTAGTCTATGACACTCTTGTCCAAGTATTTTCCACCTTAGAATTAGTCCTCTTCTAAAGTATTTATTATCTCTTCTTAGGGATTATATTATAAAATAAAACCTTTAACTCCCTCTTTTAATCTTTCTTTAATAACTCTAAAACCTCGTTAAATTATCTCTATACCTTCAAATTTTTCCTCATCTACAACATAACTTCATGCAACCTCAAAAAATAGCATTTAATACTTTAAAGTATAAACTATTCCAAGAGATTATCTTCTTTGAAATCACTTTATGTAGAGATTATCCATACACTCTCCTCAATATTTACATAAATATGATTTATTTCCTTTGGCCTTTTTACTATGATCTTTGACTACATTCTTATCATAGGTATTTTACTTGTTTTTTGACACTTTGTTCATTGTTACCTTCATGAAGACTCATAAGCCTCTTTGTATATATAGCTATAATCTCTTTATTATTGAATACATTTCATATTTATCAACTTGTTCACTCTTCCTTCCTTGTCACCAAAATCATCATCTCATACATAATTTATAAGATTCTATTATCTATTCTTTCTTCAAGCTTGTTCATTCTTTGAGATAGGTTTATAGGCCTAATAGCTTAATACATGTTTCTAAGGTTATTTAATTAAAAATAGGGCTAAAATGGCCATACAACTAATAATTTATATCTACATTAAAAATCTAATCATAATTATGAATCTCTTAACTATAACTCTCAAACAAACCTCTCTTTTCTCCTTAAGGTATAGTCTCTAGTAACCCTATTTTAGCATAATCTAGTGTGTGTGAATAATATAAAAATATTCCAATCAAATAAAATACATTTTAAAATACCATTTATCCATTTTTAGCTTAACATAAATTATAAAGTCACAAATCTTAGAGGAAGTCCTTCTTATCTCACACCTTTACTGTCAATAGATCTCTTCAGACCTAATTCAAACAGAGAATAATGGATAACATACTATATCATAAAATAACAAATTATAACCTATTGAATCCTCTTTATCAAATCAAAAATCATTATTTCCAATGTTTTCAATAATTTTGGCTGGTGGAAACTCATGTTATGCTAGTTTAAAGATTCAAACCCCAGGTCTAGTTTTAATAGGGTTGTGTATGGCCAAGAGATATCAAAAGGTAATATTTTGAGTTTTATACTAATAGTTTGTCTTTTTTCTCATCTATTTATATTAATACATGTGTTATTCTTAACAAAAGTCTATTTTTAGACCATGTTATTTCTAGAGTTTTTTTGGTAGAATGTATTATTTATAATCACCTTATAAACATGAATGCTGTGAAAAAGTTTTGATACATGGTTATATAATTGGACATTGATTTATAGATGAGGTTTCCCCATCCAAAACTTATATATAATTTTGCATTTATAATCCCAAAGGTATGATCATTTTTCCTATTAAGACTAACAATAAATTCTTTGGATTGTTCTAAAGTTAGTCTTGATGTGAAAATATTTTTATTCTCTAAAATTTTGAACTTTACAAGAATTTATATCAATTTTTTGTCTTCAATTTTTTTTTGAAGGACTATTATTTTAACAAATTTAATTGTATTTTGATATTTTTTATTTCAATGTCTTTTTGTAATAATCATTATCACCCTTTATGGGTGTGTAATTACAATCTAACAAAAAAAAAAAAAAAAAAACCTTTGATTATATACAATAAATACTAATGTATTATTGTTTCCTTATACTCTTGACAAAAAATCATCCTTTTACCTAATACACCTATGAATATTGAATAACTTGAGATATCACACTTAGGGTTTTGTTGTGCATAAATCATTGTTTGTATTCTCTTTTGTTTGAAACCATTAGGGCACTTTGACAACATGAAGCTACAATAAAAGTAATTATAATGGGTTATTATAAACTTAGTCATCCCATTGATTATTTAGCACTACTTATGTCTATGATACTCAAAATATGTAAATCAAGCCCAATTAGTTCTCCCACCTATCGTTATTGTGCAGAATTGCTCCTTTCACTATATGTGTGCAACTAGAATATGAATTTGACACCTAAAAATAATATCTCTTGACTTGATTTAAAAGTATATTTAAATTAATTATAAATACCCATTATTAATGATGTTAAATTGTGAAGAATAGGGGATTTTTTAATTAATTATTAGATTTGTAAATGTAGGTACCAAGGGAATAGAAAATGGGTATAATTAATTAATCTTAATATGTATTTATAGGAGAATATTTTGACTATTTACTTTATCTAACCATGTTAAATGTATGTAAATACCAATAATGATCATTTAAATTTTTGAAAATAATAATTATTTACAATAGAATGTGGCCACTATACATGGAGAAGGGCCTAACATGCCCTTACCCACCTAGTGTGTAGTTGTCCACATAGATTAGACATAATTATCCTCTATTGGGGATAGTTTTAAGGTGGTTTCAAACAAATTGACAAATTGGCATTGATATTTATGTATAAAAATAATGAAAAATAAAGGCTCAATTTTGTATATAGATGAATGGAATAGAGGAATGGAAAGTAACTATCAAGTATTTGAGCATAAGTCATGTGGTTTAGAATGTCTCAAAAATTAGAAATTTGAAGTATTTATTAATAAATTTATATGTATTCATTTTCTTTTCCTTTATTTGAGAAATGAAATTTATAGCGTAAATGAGAAATATTATGATCTAATAATGTACAACACATCTTGTCTTTGAGTTGATAATTCAATTGTACAATGCACTAAAATTTATAATACCCTATAATAACTCATGAAGTATTCATTTGTTCATTTAATATAAAATTATGTATTAACATTTAATTTTTAACAAAATGAAAAGTGGTCAAGGGAAGAGTACACTTGTATGTAAGTGAAACCAAATTATCTTAGAACATATGTCTAATGATGGATAAGTTTTCCCCTTACCAAAGCAGTTAGAGATTTTACATATAATCTACATTAAGAGTAATCAAGTCCAATTTTTGAATAACTAATCAAGATAATGAATTGAGATTATTCATTATCCCAACTCTGATTAATATGTTATAGTACCCAATATACTAATCCAGAAATTTGTAACCATGCTAGACTCACTAAAAGTGATGCTAATGATATTGAGCATCACTCGAATCAAATGTATATTATCCAGATAGATTTGAGTAACACTACTATAAAAAAATCTAGATTTTAATTTTTCGTGCTTTAAAAGGAATGAAAGTTATTCATACCACCATAATTAACACTTTTTAGACAAATTTTAATATGAAATAAATGTTTTGTCTTTGAGTTTAAATATTTTAATTTTACTTTAACACTTTAAAACATTTATATTTTTAATCAATGTATAAGCATGAGCATGAATGAGTATCATTCCTCTATCCTAATATGTGCCATCGATATAAAGTGTTATGAATATATATGCTTGATTTTAAATGTAGATACAACATGTAACTTTTAATCTTTCAACTATTTTTCACATACACTTGCATATGTATTTATGAATGCATTATTATATGCTTTAAATCTTTCAAAATTATGTGAATATGTAGGCCATATGCCCCCATAATATATAACGATGTGTTTTTATCTTTTATACATTTTATTTATAACTTAATTTTAATTTTTTGAAGACCTATACTCTATTATAGAATATGATTTTTACATTAGTTTAAATATTTTAAAATCTATACTTCATATTTTTATATCATGTATTCTATTGTAGAATTTTATTTTTATTGTTTTTTATCTCTAATATAAGCCTGCTATGATGAGCCCTTTTGAGATGAGGGATATAGCATACAAGTCACTCAGTTAAAAATAAGAGTTATCCATGTCATGTGATAAATATGTGACTATAAACTATAATTTCAACATGTTGGAGAGTACATCATCATAAAATTACAATTGTTATTTGAATCAAGTATATAACATATCGAATGAAAAACACAAAAAGTACTATGTTTAAATAAATTTCGCAACAAAGTGTGTAGTATGTAACATTAAATTATACCTTGCTCTTAGATCATATGATATAAATCATGGCACCACTAATAAATATAAGAAAGGACACAAAAAAAACATGAAATAATGTTACACAAAGTCATACAATAAGGCCAAGGGCCACATACAAGAAACATGTTCAAATATCATATAAGTAATTATTATTCATACATAAAGCCAAGATCTACAAGGAATGGAAACACTCAAATGTATTAACTAATAAATAATTATCTCATTTATATAATAAGTCAATTTGAAAACAAAAACAAAGGTCCATAAAATAAATATATATCTATCTTTCATTTAATCAAATTAATTAAATTTTTACGTGCTTAGAAAAGTCAAAACTAATATATTCCATTTAGATGTATTAATGTCATATTTTATAGTAAAGTGTCATTTTTATATACCATGAAGTAAAATATGAGTGATTTACAAAATACTTATCAGAAATGTAGCTCAACATTACATATGAGGTCATAGATAGATATGAATTGAAAATGATGTAACATGTAGAAGAAGATGTCCTCATTGTAGGCATGGGCACTATGTTGAAGGTAATCCAACATCCAAGAATTTGTATGTAATGTATATTCATCATCACATACCTCACTAAACTCATGTGTGTAAAGAACATTTTATGCTATCTAAAAATGTAAATGATAAATAATATATACATATAACAAAATTAACATCTCATGTAATGATTAAGATAATAAAACTTATTTTCAAAAAAATATTTTTAATTCTTGACTTTTTATTTTTATTTTTGATATATATACAAAGGGACTAACCTATGATATCATCAATGCGAGGACTATAGTGTGTGCTTGGATCATAGTGTCAAATATTGATGTTTTGTTGGTTAAAAGTGATAGACATGGATTTATCTAAAACCTAAAATAGTAGGAGGAGGTGGTTGGATCACTAATTATAGAATTTTTTCCATATGTGTAAGTAATGAAGGTGAAAAATTTGTTGAAGTATGGTTTATAACTACTTTTATTTTATGTAACATGTTAAATTACCTTAGTATTTCTATTAGGATATACTATAAGAGAATTAAGTTGCATTTAATCTTGTGTAACTCTTTGAAATAAATCTTATTGCTTAGGAAGGTATACTATATTCCATATGAAAGGTTGTATATAAATATTTTTATAGGTTACATAATTTAATATGCCATATGATCTTAGGATGTTGATTTTGATCAATGATATAATTTAATTTTGATGGTTGTCTTGAATAGGAGACACAACTAATTGTTTTAGTAGTGGGGAAAGAGGATGAGTTACACTTGATGACTTGAATTTTGGTCACTTGATTTCAATGTATGTACTTGAATCATCAATGTACTGTAGATAGTACTAATAAACTTTTATGTATCAAAGGGAATCCCTATAACATGTTATAAACCAATGTTTTTGGTAAGACAAAAAATTGAGTACACATTATTTTATAACCAAATTTGATAGGTAGTATTATGTGTCCAAAAGTATCTTCTATATGCACATCAACTAATTTAACTACCCTTGTTATTCCTTGTAAATACTTATCTATGGCTCAAAAACTATAAGCTAATGTCATTGTACAAGTAATTTTTATTGATCCATTATTAATATTGGAACTATGAATAAGTTTTTTTTTGATCTATGGTAGAATAAAGAGTGCATTCTTATCTGAATCATCGTCAAAATTTTCACTATTAACAAATTTGATTAGTAGACATTGTGACAATGTTCCTATAAATGTTCCAATAATTCCATATACTAGGTGACCATGTCTTGGGAGGAGTATGGATATTGTATGCATTATGTAATTATGAATTATTTATATTATTGACTGAGCTAGGATTTTTGAAATGATTAATTTATTTATTTATCTATATATTGTCATTCTATTATGATCTAAATTACTTTGTGGGTGTGCTTTCCTAAATGTTATTGTCATCATTGAGATCATGTATTATATGGTTTAGTGTGTATTTCTTTTCATAAAAGGACTAATGCATTTATGGTGTTCATAATATGAATTGTTTTCAAATACATGATGTTTAGGGTTTGTTAATTAGATATCAAATAAAGGAGTTAGATATATGAGATTGAAATCAACAATATTTTTTAACAAGATGTGCAGATATTTTAGTAACCTTATAAATTGTCTGCTTGGTGAAGTTTTCAATTGAATATTTTCTTATGGTTTTGATATTGCATTGACTATTAATTTTGATTCATTATTTTTATTATTCAATTTAAACTTAAAATTTTAATTTCTTTGAAAGGAAGCATTGAAAGTAGATGGAAAACTTGGTGCATAGTTGACCTTGTACATTGCTATGATGTTCACTTTTCTTTCTTTAAGTAAGAGGAATAATACATAAAAATATCTAAAATGGTCAAACATTATTGGTTCTTCATTTTAGCTACAAATATTTGAGTAAATATGTATTTCAATTAACTATCTTCCATATAATTTGTCATCTTTTACTAGCATAGCCTTGTACCGAAAAACATAATCACTACTTTTATCATTTGATCTTTATTGAGTTTATAAACATGTCCATAAGATAAATTTTTTCCAATATTAATTTGTAAGTGTTAAAAAATTTATCATTCAATCATTTAAATTCTCTAAATAATTATAGTGTGAGATTGTAACCCTATAGTAAAGAACAATATTTGAAACTTTTGGTAATAGTTTGGTTCATGTTATTTATCATTTTAAGCATATTCCAAAGGATCAGCATGAAATGAATGAATAACTTTTTTGTATGATATTTACCCTCAGAAAATGGAAGGTTATTGATTAAAAATATAGTTGGTAGTGGGCAAGAGACTATTTGATGTATCCGAATATTGTCAAGTAGAGTATGCGTGTCCATGGAATGAGTAGATTTGGGGACATTTTTCTCAGCTTGAAATCTATTGTCATGTTGGGTTAGAATGCTTTTATCAAGAGAAGATACATTATATGAGGTTGGAGGTGGATATTGTATGTTGATCATCAAAGGTGTATTTGATGCCCTTGTATAAATTAACATGTTAATCTACTTTTAACCAAGTGATGCCCCCATACCAAATTTTTTTCACATATATATAACTATAGGGGATGATAGAGGAATGGTAGAAATAGTAGTTAATAGACTATCTAAATTTGAAGTGGATTCTAATTTATTTTACTGATCCATTAAAATATATAGTATTGAAACAATCATATTTAGTTTTATATTAAGATGTTAAGTGAATTGTTTACCATTAACTTCCTCTTATTTATTATAATTAACTTTGTCAACCTAAATGACTATGACAAGTCCATAAATAAGGTTCACAATATGCCTTATAACATTTTTTATGTATATTTTATCTTATTACAAAGTAATGCTAGATTTTCAATATAAATTAACTTAATGGTAATTGTATCAATGCTTGGGATTGTACATTAGTTATTTCAACCATTTTAATATGTATTTTGAATTGATTGAATCAAAATAATTCTTTTGTATCAATATAAAAATAAATAAAAATGATGGACATCATCAAGGGTTTCATATTAAGAATCCATTATATATTTGATAAAGTAAGACAAATTGAATATAAAAATAGTCAAATTACAACTAGTTAACACCTGAATTAGTTAATCAAATAAATAATAAGAAAGGTGTGAAAAATAAATAGGTGCAATTAATCAATGGTGTCTTTATTCTATAGGATATAAGATGTCGTAATTTTAGTCATAAATAATGAACATACTATGGAAGAGTAAAAGGTTCCCATAGCCATAATATCCTATCTCATGGGGTATGTTAAGATTGACTTACTAAGGATAAGTAATTACTAAAAAACTACAACAAAAATTGTTAAAGGCTTCCTATGTCTAAAAATTAAATCATATACATTTAAAATATACTATGATGTACGTGCAAACTAAAATACAGAAATAGCTCTATGTAATGTCTTGGGTATTGGGTAATTAACCCTCACACCATCGATTAAATATAACTGATGATGTTTTACCATATAATGATAGCTCATATGAGTTTCAAAACTTCAAATAACATAATTTATAGAAAAAAATAAAAGAGAAAAATAAATTGAA
Organism: Torreya grandis; assembly: GCA_037957365.1. Classification (NCBI taxonomy): domain Eukaryota; kingdom Viridiplantae; phylum Streptophyta; class Pinopsida; order Cupressales; family Taxaceae; genus Torreya; species Torreya grandis. Next base: position 648,788 of record JARHVA010006853.1, read on the forward strand.
AATTAAACTACAAAAATAAAGGCTTGGGTTAACCAATATGTTTTACCCTATTTTTGTTAAAGTAAAAATGATTTTTTTATATGATTATTTATGTGTAAAAATGTAAATATAAAAATGATAAATATATATAATATTCAACTTTTCTAAACATTTAAAAATTGATAAATATGAAAATTTCTTATTTTCTAAAAATGCAAACAAGAGATATACTTTGATTGCACACATATAAAGATTCAACATTTTTAATGTTAAAATTAGAATAAGATGTATCTTTGAAAATATAATGTAAATTAGAGAATAAAACTAAAATATGAAAACGTCAATTTTAATTAGTTGATAGCAGAATGAGCTCTAGTCTATTCATCGTAAACTTGTCCTAGTCAATTATGATAGACTATTGATATACAAAGATAGAGAGAAAGGAATATTTAAATGGATTATCAGAGATGAAATCAAAAATATTTATAGATAATTATACCATATGTGGATGGTTTCAAATTTTCCTCATGTATATTGGCCATAGACTCATGCTAGTTGAATGTGCATAAAAATTAATATGTACACATGTTACGCCCCTAAATCACTTTTTTATTTTCCTATTATTGAATCCATTATTTATATCTAATAAATTAAAAAAATCAATATAAATATTAGATTTTAATGGGATATATTTGCCTCAATCACCCCCTTTATGATTGACTATTGCCTATGTACCTGATAGTCCATGGAGGGAATCCATGTCCACATAGTTCTCACACCTAGAATGAATATGTAATTATGTTCATTTGAGTATTTATATTCAACTAGAACGTGTATTTTATACTTGGAAATGATATATCTTAACTTGATTTATATGGATATTGATCTAGTTTATGATTGCTCTTTATGAATCATTCATAATTTAGGTACAATATGGATACTTTTCTCAATGTGCATAAGTTTATATTATTGTATGAAGTCAACATCATATGGGGATATTAAATGACCATTTATATGCATTTATAGGATAATATTTTAAAATTTTATTTATCTATACATTTGCAACATGTGGGAAGACATCAAAACTATTTTTAATTTCATAAACTAATCATTATTTCCTAGTGTGAACCTATTTAGAGAGATCAAAGAAAATTGTCCTCTATTGGGGATAGTCCAAAGGTGAAGTTAGATATCATGAGAATTTTAAATTGAAAAGTAATAAAAAAATATGGAACAAATCCACCAACACACATAAACACAAAATTGGATTTTATGAAATAAAAATAAGAGTTAGTTATTTTATTAAAAATTCATGTGGTTTAATATGTGTCAATAATTAATATTATCAAGCACCTGTGACTAAATTTTTGTGTCTATAAGAGGAGTATAAATTGGTTTGGGAAGGATTTATCTTAAAACACTTGTATAAAATTAAATTTTTATATAGTAAAGTGTTGGAGCTATGTAGGCCTCCATGTCACCCATGTATTTTCATTTTATTATTTAAAATATAACTATGTATTGCTTTCTTTCCTTCTAATTTAAGGTGGGCATAAGGCCATTAGTATTATCACATTTTATTGATATTTTACAATATTATGTTTATTGGAGCATTGTGTTTTTTTTCCTATTTTGGATTTGAAATTTTAAATGCATCAAGTTTTTGTTTTTTCTATTGCCTATTTTTTGACTTAAAATAATATTATTATGTTATCCAAAGGGGATTAGATTGTTTTCATGGTATGTTCCTTCATGAGTAGTGTTTGAGCATGTGAATGATTTTAAATTCATCTTATCAAACTATAATAAATGAGATTTGGGATAAGGGTGAACCTCATGTTTCTAAGGTCATCATCCCATTAAAACGGAAAAGGGTTTTAGAGAGACAAACACTTTGAAATTTCTATTGCCCCATAGTGTGGAGCATGTAAATTATCATCTAGAATGGTTGAATGTGAAATACTTATAATAATTTATATTATTTGTAGATTCTTTGTGTGAATTTTTAATTTTTATATGAGAGTTACTTTATTGATATTATATTTGTTTTGGTTTGGGGTGAATACAAAATCATATTTAAATAAGATAGTTGATATTTTATATTCCTTGTTGTATATTATATTCGATCTTGTTACACTACCATAATTTAACTCATCCCTTACATACACTACCTTATCTTAGACTAATAATGCCATTTATTATTGTATATGGAATTCCTAGTATCATTGGTGCCTATGTAAATACCCTAATGATGGAAAAAGGATGGAAGATGAGGCATATATTGACTTGGATATTTTGATGCACTTGAGAACTTTCTTGGAGACTACTTTTCATTTTCTGATTTTTTTAAAATAAATTTGATACAAATGGTTATTATTTGGATTAAAGACATTTTTATGAAGTATCCAAATTTTAACCACTTTTAAAGTCAAGGAAATAAGTATTATCTAAATATCATCAACTTTCACGCATTATTTTTTCATTAAAGCTATAAATAAGATAATATTTTGGAACTATAATGAAAGAACATTATTATCTAATAAAAGATAAGTTGGAAAATTAGTTCAAATAATCTACTTTGTATTTTACATAGTATTTTTAAAAAAATATAAATTTGTTTTATATTTCTTCTTTTCCTTTTTTTTGTGAAATTATAAGAAAGACTAGTTTAAAGTATAATATTCTTGATAAAATTCTAATTTATTTAATTTTACCCAAATAAACACTTAATGAAAGTTAGGATTAATCAAGGTTTTGTTAAAATTCATGGATTAACATTTTTACATAGGGTTTAATTATTATGATCTTATGAAAATAAATTCTTGTATTTCTCTTAAACTTTTTCAAAACTTTATACATGTAAAATGAAGTAAACAAGTGAAATAATTAGTCCTAAATAGAAATTTAATTTTTTTTGACCTATTGCTTTTTTTTCAAGAATTTTAGGCTTAATATTTGGTCTCTTTGATTTTTTTAATTTGGGTGCATCTGGACTAATAAGTAATTATGCATTCATTTTGGAAGGGCACAAACCCTTTTGATCATGGTAGTCTAGTAGTTAACTTGTTAATCATCCATGTGACTAAATAGTGATTATTTTTGGACCTATTTAATGGAGCGTACTTGGGTGATAACCAATGTGACTAAGATTATTGGTAGTGTGCGTGATCACTATCTTATAGTCTATGATAGTTTATGAGAAAAAACATGGTTTATGAGCAAAATGATTAAACCCCATGATGCTCTTTTCCTAAAAGGAGTAGTTAAATTTTTTTGCCTCTACCTAGCTTAAAAATGCAATGAATTCTAAAATTTTTTTTATAATTTTTTAATTTAAAAACTTGGTATTTTCCTAAGTTATGAATATGTATTTATTTTAATATTATAACTCTTCTTCTGGATGTTAACTTTTCTTGCGTATTTTTGTCTGGAAACTAGGTGACCTAACTGTGGGGTTGTCTTTATGGGACCTCCCATAAAAAAAATTATATCTCCACATGGAATAAATTTTAGAGCTTGAAAAATCATTGTTTCTAAGGTATTTCTCATTTATCCAAAAGAGTTCCCTTTTGACCATTTTGAAATTTTCCATCCCATGGAAGACACTAGACATGTTGACCTAAAAATAAACTCTCCCTAATTTTCTCTGCTTTACTATGTGAACTAAAAGTAAAAATAGTTAAATTTAATATCAAAATTAGTTATTCATAAACCTTGATTTATAACCACTAATG
>JARHVA010006853.1:667500-670000 GCA_037957365.1 Torreya grandis
AAGTTAAAATATTGATAATGTTTAAGGTTGTATGTTTCAAGTTATGTAGTGGATGAGCTTTCATATGAAATAAAAATATTAATTTTGAATTATCTTAATAAAATAAGAGTTGTCACTAATACAACAAACAAAGAAGATATTTAAAAGCCACTGAGATAGTACACACAAATGTCAGTGATGAAGCACATGTTATAAAAGGGTTGTTCTAGCAACCTGAGCTTTAGTTTGTATCATTTTTAAATATATTTGAAATAATTCAATCGTGATAAATTTTTATTATTTATTTAACAATATTTTAACTTTTTAATTCAAAAATCAATTACATAAAAAGTAGTCTTGTTTAGAATAGTAATTCATATGATCAATTATGTTGTTTATGAATTGCTTAATCAATTTCTTTACTAATAGTATGTATGACACTGGTGTAGTGACATGGAAGGTATATGGACCTCTAGTCATTTAATAACATTAATAATTACCCATTTTGATTTCAATTAAATTGAATCATTTTCCCAAAAATCCAGTCATATTAACATTTCTATTTCAAATCAAATTGAAAATCAACACTCACAATTTAAAAGCATATATCATACATATAGCGTACCAAAATTAATTTTTTAAAAAAAATTAATTTTGAAGATAACATCTAGCACATCATCAACTATAAGCCATATAATAATTAAGAATCCAATGCATCTTCTAAAAGCCATTAATATAATATATATTGAATCTGAAACCGATTGTTAAGAATGTTATAATATTTTCACCACTAAAAAATATTACAACTAATGTTGATTCATTATTTTTTATTTTCATGTGAAATGTTTTTCTACTTTACTATTTTAGAAGGCACCTCCTCTCTATGGCTTCTATCATCTTGTAGGATTCCTAATTGGAGAAGATCCTTAGTTGTGGCATGAATATTTTCAAGATTTGATTTTTAATCCTTTACGACATCTCCTACAAAAAGTAATGAGGGATCTGCATCATATTTCTACTTAAACAAAACTTTTGGATCCAATATATACTCCTTGATCATTTTATTCAATTTATTATTTTATTTATTCAACAAAACGTGTTTTTTTCAAGGAAATAACTACATTTAAAAAAATTTGTGCTTTTTAGAGGTGCACTTGGAGTACCTTAACTTGATTCTTAAAATTATCATATTTGGATTGCAATTAAATGATGAATATTAATTAGATAAAAATATATAATAATTAAATAAAAATGACAAATAACTTAGGATGAGTATAACTTACCGTAAATTTCCCCTTTTTGCATCAATAGTAACCACAAGGCTTTTATATTTTTCCCACTTATGGGTCTCTGTATTTAAATTCTCAAGCCTATTGACCACTATATATAAAATATTATCATTATGATCATTAATAATAGTCACTGCTCCAAAAACAATCTAATAAAAACAACCATTAGTTTTTACTAGTTGAATTTTAGCCAATTTCTATAATAGGTTACATTAGGAGTGATTATAAAATTGGGCATTTATTTTTCATATCAAAACTTTAGCCTTTATCTCCCATATCCTAAAACACTCAACTTAAATAAGAATAATTTATTTTACATAGGTAGTTGTATTATCCACAAATAAATTATCAAATAAAAAGCTAGTACACTCATCATCAGTCTTAAGAATCTAAGGATCAGGTTGGGGTGGGGGTGAGTTATACCCTATAGAGCCAACTATTGGCAGTTATTGGGAATCATCCTATGGCTGAATAATTTGTGATCCTTAAATAATATCATATGGATTGTAAAAATCATATTGATCCCCATTATCCATTCCCAAATATTAATCATCAATACCTATATGTTGTAAAATAGTGGTCCCTGAGCTAAGCATACCACCAAGAGAAAGGTTTGGAAATAGTAAGATTGTCAAATAGATAGTTCCACTACTAGGTGCTATAAATAAAAAATGTTTTCCCTTGGTAAGAACTTGGTAGGCTGGTGGTGGTGGAATAAAATGTTTCCTTTGAGAAGGGGTCTTTACAAATTGAAAAATAGATCATATAACTACTAAATGAGAATAATCTTAATAATTAATAAGTATATTGAGAAAAATATAATTATGGGTGCATACCATGCTGTTGAGGATGCCTTGAAGATTTATGTTTAAACTAAATATTTATAGGAAGCATTTGGGGAGATTGGGGCAAAATTCAAATGACAATATAAAAATAACATGAAGCTAATGAATCAAAACATTTACAATGTATAATCAAATTGTAAATAATATAAATAAGATAATTTTATTATCAATAGTATGAGAGAAGTTCTATATTTATGATGGTTCAACTAGATGAGGTGGATGGCTTGAAGGCATAATACAACTCCACATTATTTTTAGTCTATTCAATGGAAGAGGATATGATTCATCATCCATATCTAATTCCCCAGATTGCTCATGGGGGTTTTGACCTCTTACCACTTCTTTCCTTCTTGAAATTAATTACAAAATTATTTTATTTGAGGAAAA
>JARHVA010006853.1:675000-725000 GCA_037957365.1 Torreya grandis
ATGTCAAGATACTACTTGGATTTTCTAAAATACATTTATTGCTCTTAAATTTTAATACATATATCATTATAAATGTGCCCATTAATGAGTTGAGAGGACTAGTTGGGAAGAAAAATACCTTGGATGAGACGCCACTAAATTTTATGAGAAAAGAAAAGACTCATAGCATTTACACAAAGGTCGTATAATTTTAGGGAGATGGGGAAAACATTGCATATAGAGTGTTGTATACAAATACATTTAGACGTGAAATAAATGATAGTTAGATATGATGAGGTGTAAAATATGAAGTTTTAGATAACCCAAATAAATAATTGGACAAAATCAAGATCTTGCAAAATAGCTATTATGAAAATCCACTCAATCTTATCATAGTATTTATCAATGTCTAAATTGAGACAAATTCTTATATAAATAGAGGATTGTTACCAATACATACCCTCCCAAATAGAAATAAATTTTTAGAGGATATATATGATTTTGATAAAATCATTTTTCCCTAGTCGTTTATTTATAGGCGAAATAAGATAAAGATAGTTTACAAGTATTTCATACGATAAATTTAGTATAATGATTAGGTGCTAATTGGTGATAAGATAAAGATTGACAACTTTAGGTGTTAATTTTATATTACCTTGATCAATAATGGAGATTAATGATTTATTTTAGAGATATTATTTGTAGACATGAAGTAGTTCCAACCCAAAAATGTCCTAGGTATATTTATAGAATTTGAAATGGAAACAATCAATGTTAAGGGATTTGTAACTACTCATGCTATAAAGGGAATATGTGATCTCATGGAGAGTAGAATGTTCATCATAGAGCTTATGGTCTACAGGCTTGATTTTTTGAGGAATGACATAAAGGAATTCATATAAAAAAATGGATTTTGTACTTAGTCATTTGTACAAATAAATTCCATTATTTGTAATTATATGTAAGTATTCATTTAAGAACATATTTAAGATAATTCATGCTCAAGAATTTAGTTCAAGTACATAATACAAAGTGGGTATGATATAAAAACCTTCACATTGATCACATAATGATTTATTAGTCTCAAAATTTATATATTTTTGGAGGATGAAACTACCCATTTTTGTAGAGTGGAAGTGTCAAAACCACAGTAATATGCATGGTGTGGTTACATAACCACCATATCTGAAGTGATAAAGATTTCATCACTAGAATTTTTAGGCATCAATTATGTAACCAGTCCATTCACTTTTTATCCACCTATCTAAATACTTTGGTGGTTTATCAACCAATGAAAATTCATAAAAATAATAATGGTTACAAATGTTCTTTACACTTATGATAGTTTGTGTTGGTCCTTTAGTAATATCTAGGGATGAGTGGTCCTACATAGTTGTCTTGAAAAATTAGATAACTCATTAGAGAGGTAAGAAATTACATCAAAATTAGATTCACATTATTCTTGGTGAGACTGATTATTTTTTATGATTTTGTTCATTGTTGTTAGTTGTTTAGGATTGGTTTAGGTGTATGGGATTTTAGAGAAGAGTCTTATAAGTGCATATCATAAATGTATAAAATTTTGGATATATTATATCAAGTATTTTATCCATATATTCCAAATTGGTAGTACATTTTATTAGCTTACGTAATATAGTGGAACGTGAATATGTTTTCTCACCGATTGATGTTTTTCCCCATAGAGGGTTATCTAAGGTATACTTTATCTCAAATGGGTTTTTATAATTATTTTTCTATATGTTTATGTTAAATAGACTTCTCCTTTATTTCCAAATCATATTTTGAATTATGTTTTTTTAATATAATATTTTAAAAAAAAATTATCAATTAGAATGTCTTATATTTATGTTGATAAAGCAGATTATAGAATCTGCACCTAGTTTATGGATCAGTTTAGTACTATAGCTAGATTTGGTTTAATTAAATTATGTTGTGTTTTTTGAGTAAATAATATTTTTATGAACATCAAAAGAGCTTATATTGATAGTGGTAATGGTGTCTTAGTTCCATTTAATGGATTTATTTCAACAAGGAAGTAAAATTATGGTCCATGTCGATGATGAAGATGCTTAAATAATACCAGAGTGCTTTTGAAAGATTGAAGGAGTAACAAGCATCCATATTTATATGAAAAATATTTATATATTGGAGTCTATTGTGAGTCTTATTATGGAGAAGCTTTGTATTTACACATAGACATTGAAAACAAATAAGGAGAATGCTCCAATGAGACACAATAGGCATAAAGATTAGCCTCATGCCCATATAACTCCACCTATCTTAAAAGTTAAATAAAATATTAATATTAACCCATATAATGTGGACATGAATACAAAAATTATAGACCATTAGCTAGCTAAACTCGAGGTGTATTTCAATTGTCACCAAATTAATGAAAGACAACAGATTTCTTTTACAAGATTAAAGTTGTCTAATAAAGATTTAACTTGGTTTAAGATTTATTTTTATTATTTAGTTTATAATAAGATTCATTATATTACTAAGTGGCATGACTTTAAGATGTTAATCAAGAATAAATAATACATTACTTTTATGAGGAAGAGAAGTCCATGTATTGGAAATATCCAATGCAAAATCAAGTCCAAAGTGTGTAAGAGTACATCAGTGAGTTATGTAATAAGGTTATACAAATATAAAAGGATGTATTAGACAATGTTATTAATGTGGAGTATAAGAGTGTGATCAATAATAATTTTAGGAAATCAGTCCTCTTTACCAAGCCTATGAATATGTATGAGGCTTTTTTTAGGGTCACTACTTATAGATGGACAACAAGAAGTATTTATCTACCTCTCAAAATAAACCCAAGCATTAAAACAAATCCAAAATGGGGGAAAATTTAGAGGGGCGGGTAATAAAAATGCTAATTTTATTTCTTAAAATGATAATACTGTACATTTTTATGAACATAATGTTGATACTAATTATGAGGAGGTGTTTTTAAATCCATATAGAATTAGATCCACTCAAGAACAAAAAGAATAAAAAGTACATGGCTTCACTTCAATTTTAGAATATTGGTTGCATCTCTAAGGTTCGTAATACTTTCTATTGTACCTTGGTCAATAGAGAGGTATGTCTAGGTAGTGTTGTCATAAAAATTTAAATTTCATGAAATACCCCCAATTACACTATTAAATGTGGTTGGAGTTGTTTAAAATATGCAGATGATAAAATATTATAATAAATATGTCAACACCATAGACCAACGGATAAGCCCTAGCAAACCCATTCATAATTCTACTCATAGATAAATCTATAGGATAAATTTTTCATAGTGAATTTTCAATAATTAAATATCATCATATCCAACACTCATTACATGTACTATTCATTACATTTAGATGTTATTAAATTCAGCATTTATTGTATTTGGGATAGATTCTATAATTTTGGTAATATATTGAGACATGGTGATAATTTCATGCACCACTTGTTCTTATTGACTTGACACTTATTTATAATGTACTCATTTCACCTTATCAACAATAGAGTGAAATTTAAGGTAAAATCAAAATTATGAGAAAGCACTTGATTTGTGTCCTAGGGTGGAGACCAAACTTAATAGATGATTTTTTTATATAAACACTTGGTGTAAATAAGTTCATTTTGAAATTTCAAAATAAATGGGGATAATAATAGTTTTAAAATTATGTTAAATTTTTCACAACTTTAAATAACCATCGAAGTTTCCTTTGTTGATTATTAGGCCCTTTTATAAATTTTATCTTGAGGATTTCGACAAACAAGTGTAATTTTACAACTTTTGGGTTATTCATTTTGACAACTTTACTCATTCAATTTTTAAGTTGTGCATTTTTACAAGTACACTTTTCCAACTTTAAAGATGTAAATTTTAAAAAGTGAAAATTTGAAACTTTTATCTTTTAAATTTTGACTAATTCACTTTCATAAATTTTAAGTTGTTCATTTTTACAAATACACTTTTACAAATTTTACAATGTGCATTTTAACAAATGTAGTTTTTTAACTTCTAAGTTATACATTTTGACAAAAGAACTTTTGAAACATTTAAGTTATTGAAAGGGGAGAATAACAATTATAAAATAGGGTAGGTTATTTAATATATTTAAAATAGGAAAGGGAGTCTAATAGCTAAAAAATACACCAGGAAGTCAACCAATATCAAAACAAGTCAAGGAACCTGACAACTATAAAATAGGGTCCAATTTCCCTTTATCCATAGATTTTTTATCCAAACAATGTTTGGGATGTCATTTATGCATTTCAAATATATGAAAATGTGTAAATTTTTATTTTAAAGACCTATGCCGTAAAAAGGTCATCTCAAACTTATAAAATCAAGTGGGAAATCATAGATACAAAATCCATGTGAAGTTAACACAATCACAAAAATAGGGTCCAAGATCCCTTTGTCCATAACATTTGCATCAAAACCCTATTTGTCACTAATTTCATGTGTTTCTAGGATATTATAATTTATAAAATTTTAGTTTATAGACTATTCTATAAAAAATTCATTTGAGACTTAAAAAATCAAGCTGTAAAATAATAAGTGCAAAATCAGGGTGAAGTACCCACAACTACAAAAGTAAATTCCAAGTTACCTACATTTGTAAACTTCAAATCTATGCTCTGATTTGGATATGGATTGATGCATTGGAATAATATTTATATGGGTAACAATTTATCATATGGACTCATGGTATAAAAACTTCATATTGGTCTTTAAAAAATAATGGGGATAATTCTAGTTATAAAATAATGGGGAGTTCCCTCTATTCCTAAAATTGCCATCCAAATTCCATTCTAATCTCATTAAATGTGTTGAGAGTTATTTTTATTGTGATAATTTTATTTTAAGGATTCATAGTCACAAACCTAATATATTTTATTTGGTAATTTTCATGTCTAAAAGAAGTGTGAAAAGAATAAATTGTAAAAGTAGGTCTAATTCCATTCAACTATGAATAAAATTTCAAGTCCCAACTAATACTCATAAAAAATGTGTTTTATAAAATTCATTTTCATAATTTTAAAGGTTTACAAATTTAAAATGTGATTTATGTATTTTTCAAGTTTTGCATTTTGGAAAATGCACTTTTGAAACATTTAAGTTATGTATTCTTGCCAACACACATTTTTAAGTTTCAAATAATGAAAAATGTAGAGTCACTTTTTCAATTCATGCAAAATTTCAAACACACTTTTACAACTTATATGTTTTTTTTTCATTATGCTTTTTGAGGTAGTCTAAATTATAGAGAAGGTGGTTATGAACATTAACCACCCATTGTAATCTTTAAATACAATTTATTGAGTCATTTGAATGTATATTTATAGTATGATATTTTTTAACAAGATATAAGAAAAGAGTTTGTATGTAAAACCTCACAAAGGATCAATATAAAAATAATTTATAAGACTTTGTGCTCGAATTTTTTTTAGATTAATGATATGTATGAAAATTGAGTATATCAATCCATTTTGATTCTTATTCTTTTAATTTTCTAAAATGATATTGCTATATAGTCATTAAATGCAACTATTTTAGTATAGAAATTATTTTCAATCTATGTTAAGAATTTTGTTGCTATGAAACCCTAGTGATAATTAAAATATAATTCATATATGTTCTCATTGGGAATTATCAAATTATTTTTTATCTTATATTTTAGTGTTATTCAAAATACTTAGTGTATGTACTTTTTCATATGTTCATAATATGATTTTCCTATCAAATTTTTATGATAAAGATTTCCTATGTTAAATCTCAACTTTTACATTATTCTCTTGAGGTTTTGTGTTTATCTATTTAGATTTAAATTCTTTATTACCATTTACCTTAATATATTCATTCCCTTGCATATATTTTTATTTCATTTTCCATCACCATTTTGTAATTTATAGAAAAAAGCATAACACCCACAGAAAACATTTTTTGTAAATAATTTTATTCCTCAAATATATTTTTATTTTTAATAAATGTAGATTTGTATGCTAATAGGATAAGGACTTTATCTATATGTTGTTGATTAAAATTCCACCTTTTATCCCACTAATGTTTCTCTGCTAATAAGTAGTATTATTTTTCAAGTGGGTGAGCTTTCTAAAATTTTCTGTATTAAAATTTAAATGAATAAAACACTAGCGGATCTCTCTTTATACTTGTTCAAATGAAATTTTGGTAAGTAAAGAGTTGATTGATATATTGGGGTTTGATACTTACAAATATCCAATCCCATATTGTTTATGTTTGGTAAATAAAGGTGTACGCATCAAGGTGACTAAACAATTCAAGGTTATGTCTTATATTAATTTTAATTTCATACATGAAATTGAGGTGGATGTTGTGCCTCTTGATGTGTGTGGTCTAGGGTTTGTAATCCCATAATTTTATATCCACGATGCCATATACAAGAAGATACACAACAAATATTGATTGTTAAAGGATGGTAGGATCTAAATCATTTAACCTATGAAACAGATTCAAGGATATCTATGTTAAGTGCCTCCAAAGCTAATAATATTATTAATGCTACCAAGAAATATTCTTTGATTATTTTGAGAGGTATAAATATAAATATGTTATGCTAAATAAAAATTCTTATATCATGTTTACTAACCAAAAGCATAAACATACGGGAAATAAGTTCATCAGGTCAAACAATTTTTCATGATCATATAAGATTAACATCGATTAGGTTGATTAAGCATGAAATTCATTTGATTCTTAAAATTTTTCTTCCAAATCATAGGTTATATAGAAAATCCTTGAATGATGGAAATTAGGTAAAACAACCATTAAATTATCTAACTAATCAAGGTTTAATTAGTCTTAATACTTATCCATGTGGTTTCCTTATGTTTTTAGTACCTAATAAAGATAAAACATAGAGAATGTGTGTTGATTAAAAATCACTTAATAAGATAATCATTAATAATAGGTACCCTCTTTCATATATTAATAATCATGATAAATATTTTACTAAACTTAAATTGAAAGTAGGATATCACCAAGCGTAGATTGAGTTTGTGGGCATTTTTAATGTAATCTTCATAACAAGTCATGGGTTTTATGATTCGTTAACTACCCATTTTGGGCTAAAAAATGTACCATCTAACTTTCTGTGGTTGATGAAGTCATCCAATTTTATTGAGTCCAGAATATTTATAATTGTATTCGAATATTTGACAAATTTCATCAAGAACATATCTTCCATAACCACACCATTCTAAGACATTAAAATAGGTGGTAAGAAATTTAATTGGGGTAAAAATAAGAAAATCATATTTTAATATTTCAATAATAATATTAGCCACACTTTAGTTTTATATTTTACAAACTTGTATCTACCTTTTGTAGTGAAACTAATCTCTATTCTTAGGGTGTTATTTTACATCAAAGATTTAAGTTGATATGCTACCATTATGAGTTACTCTATGGTGCAATATAAAATTATTCTACACATTTAAAATAATTATAATCTTTTTCTCAATTAGTTAAAAGAAACACTATCTATTGGTTAAGGATACTCTTTGGATCACCAAACTCTTCAAAATTTTCATGCTCAAACTAAACATAAATAAGATAAGCACTAAAAATAGATGGTTTTATCAATAATTTCATTTGGTTATCAAATATAAGAAATATGTGACTAAAAAACTAGATAACATGTTATTTCAAAATCCTTTAATTACATCCATTGGAATCATAACACTTCTTGAGCCTTTTATGTATGAATCTTATGTAGAGGGATATGAGCATGATGCGTAATTTAGGGACTTATTTATTCAAGTATTAAATTCCCATTATGAAGGGTTTGAGCCAAGTGAGGATTATTATCTTCAGTAGATATATCTACAAGTTGGGTAAGAATTATGTGTCGAAGGAGCAAAGAGTTCATCCACTCAGGAAAACACATACTTCAAAAATTTTGTTCATTTTTGTGTTACAGATACTATTTCTCATTTGTAAAAGTATGTTTATTAGACTAATATGTAATTTGTTGTCGAAAATTTAATAATACGTTGTGGTGTGTGTATTAAAAACATGGTAATAGAAATTTTTCGTTTACAAATTCTAATATTGGTTTCTTATAGGCCAAGAAAATTAATTTATATTTATTTTGTAGTTAGGTAGTAAATGTCAAGGAAGGGGCATGACTATCTCTTTGTGGTTGTGGGCTACGTTAGTCAGAGGTGTGTTATTTTTAATTATAATAAAACCCTCAAAGGAAGTGACATAACTAAGTTATTTATTTCTAATGTGTGTGTTCAGTTTGGTATACCTAGTTCTATTAGTTTATATTTTGACTCCAATTTTATTTCCATGTTTTGGTTTACATTGTGGTAAAATATGGATACTAAGTTGAAATGGTATATAATTTTCCATCCACAACCTAATGGATAAAATAAGGTTGTGAATCTAACATTGGTGCATCTATTGAAATTATAAAAAATAGAACATCATAAGATATGGATGAAAATTTTGTGTATAATCAAGGTTCTTATAACATGTATGGATATTATTCTAATAGTAAATCTCCATTTTAAACTTGTTTGTGATAATTACATACATGTGTATTTGATATTGTTTTGAGATATTCTTACAAGTCCAATGGAAAAGTAGACCTTGAGATACACAAGGATGATAAACTACTTGAGAAAATACATCTTATTCACCTCTTAGTGAAAGAGAGCTTGAAGGAGTATTAATATAAGTATAAAGTAAGACATGATCAACATAAGACTAAGCATATTTTCCTTGTTGGTGACATTATATGGTTGTATTTGATTAGATAAAGGCTCCCAGGTATGTCTAAGAATTTTAAGCCACTAATAAATGGTCTATTCTAAATGATGTACCAAGTGGGGAAGAATAATATCATACTCAATTTTCCTTTTTATATGAACATTTACTCAGTTGTCAATGTTGATAACCTACATAGTTTTTAGCCTTATATTCTAGATAATGAAGATGGAGGGATGATTCTACTTAACACTGAACATTTCTCTACTAATAATCAATTGTAATTAAAGGAGAATGTATTTTTCATAAGAAAGAAAGAGAAATGTGAAGTGTAGTGAAATAATCTTGGATGCTTGTGATAAAAAGTGATTTCCGAAAAATACATATGGTATTTATGATAATATATATGGAAAAACATTAATTACTTCAAATCCTCAAATAGGGGAGGTATTATCCAAAATGGATCCTATTGTACTTATTCATCTGCACAATTCCACTATGATTAATTATATGTCAAACATGATTGTAAGGTATTATATAAGATGAAACATGGTCAATAGTTTAATTCAAGTCTAAAAAATGGTATGGGGATGATCCCGATAACTTTAATTTAATCAAACTAGGATTTTATACTCTAAAACCTTATGGTTTTATTAAGAAGATGAAGATTCCCCTACTTACAGAATGATGGTGTCAAAATTACCATATTGTGTAGGATGAAATTTCATTCCCATACTATTCTAACTAAAGAAGACATCACCACCATCATCTCATGGAAACATATGTAATTGCCAATCTACATATTGTGATTGTTTTGTCACCACTAAATAAACATGGAAAATGAAATGTTGGAAATGTTTCTTATCCTCATAGTGATTAATTCTAGTTGCTCAGTTATATCTAGTGATGAGAGTGCCTATACATGGGTCTTAAAAAATAATGAAACATATTAGGGAGGAATTAAATTATATTGAAATTTGAATCACATTATTTTTTGGGAGATTGAGATATGGTTTTGGTATTGCTTATTATTTTTAGTTTTTATTGGTTGGCTCAACTATATTTGAGTTTTGAGAAGGGTATTGTAAGTTAAAATAATTTTTGTATATATGTTTGGATACACTAGTAACTATTATTTGTCCTTATAGGCCAAATTTGAATTAGCTTTTATACTTTTCATAATGCAGTGCAATGGAGTTGTGTTTAGTTACCAATTAGAGTTTTTTCCCACATGGGTTTTTCTAGGGTAACCTTTATGTTAAATGTTTTTTTCTTATTAATTTTATCTATGTTTATTTTAATTAGTCTACTTAGTTATTTTCTAAGATTTTTTCCAACTATATTTTGTGAATAGTAATATTATAACCCATTGTTATCAAGATATGTGTAGTGTATCCATGTTGATGAATTCAAGTGTGTAATTTTAATTTAGTTTATAGAACACATTCCTTCAAGTCCTGAGATATATTAATTTTCTCCATCAAGAACATGAAAGACTAGTTTAGAGTGGTCTATAAATGTAAAGGAGATATTAAGAAGAGTATTGAGTTACATTTGGGTTGACTTTATGGCCTTGGTCTAATCTCAATATTTTTTCAATCTTAGATATTTTAACAATTCATTTGAATTCATGTCTCCAAATTTTAGCCTATGGAGTATTTTATTAAGTTATTCCCCTTTGGAAGCATGACTATCCATAACTTTTATTTTTTTTTTGAAAGAGTTATCCATTTTTAAAGGTGTATATCAAAGGGATTATGTTTAATAAAATAGTAAATCTATGGATATTTTTTCACCATAGCTTCATCGAGTCACTTTTGACCATGATGGATCTATTTATGATAATGATAGAGAAAGGTGATGTTGCATAAAATATCCTCATTTCATGACTCTATCAATATGGAATCAAAATATTGATAAGACCCAAGGTTCAAAATCTAAGCATTGATCTTGATGGTGCCCTCGTGGCTCAAAATGGAGGTGCTTAAAATTATATGATTACATGGAAAAGTTCAAACTATTTTTCTATCCACTCCACTCTACAATAAATGGGATCAAGATTTGAGTCAATATGCTAACATTCAAATATGGTAGGATGCTAATTCGTAGATGATAAAGAGATAAAAATATTCTAACAACATATAATAGTTTAATATATTAAGGACATAATTGGCATAAGTATGATAGTTAAAATAAGTATACCAAGTTGTGGTATTTATTTTTAAATGTCCAAAAATAGGTTCAACTAAGCCACACTAATTCTTAAAATAATACCAATATTCATGTTTTCTCATGCACCATATCATAATAAAGGTACCAAATTTATCCTCATAAATCTCAACTATGTTAAAATCCCCACACACTAGCCACACATAAAGGGTAGATTGTCAACCAAATATCACCATATAGATGCTCTATCATGGCCATCATTTGGATCATAAATGTTAAGAACTCTAAATTAATGACCATCAATATCAAGGAGCATCCAAATAGATTAGTTTTATGGATCTCCCCTCATGGTGATAGTTAATGAGGAAAAATTTGGTGGAACCAAGATACCCTCATTGCCACATACCTCATTATCTAGAGTGGAGAATTTGGTGGCATCAAATAGAATAAATTTCAAATAATTTTATAAAAGTAGCCTATAAATGTTTAGTTCTATATATATATATATATATATATATATATATATATATATATATATATAACACAAGTGATAATAAACATGCCACCCATTTAATTTTTGATATGACATTATAATACCTCAAACATTTCAAGAAATAAAATTCATTGGGAAACATAATCCATAATCAGATCCCTTATCCTTCATCAATATATCAATGGGTTGACAAATCATTACCCTATTTTGTAAGTCCCCAATATAAATGGTATAAAATTTAACCTCATTACCTTCTTTGGGAGAGATTCCACTACCAAAGGGTGGGAATTGCAACTTCCTTGAGGATGAATTTTTTTTAGAGGATATCTTATCAAGAGAAGAGCTGACTTGGGATGTGATACTTCAGAAACATTATTCTACTAGGCGTTTTGAACATTAGTATGTGGAGGAGTGGGATTGAGAATTTATGAGGAGGACTTGGTTATCGGGGAAGTAATGGCTAGGGAATGGTTTAGCACCAAGTGAATATTTTTGTGAGAAACCACTGTCTAGTGGATATTTTTTATCCACCTTCCACTTCTAATATTTTTTAGGATATGAAGAGGGTTTTTACCAACCCATGTGTCAAAAATATTTTATTCAGTGGTTGGGTGATTAAAACTGAAAGCATTTATTGGGGAGGTTGACATAAAGAAAATTTTATGCCTAAGACACAGTGCAAACTTTGACATCAATATACTTGTTTAAATACTTAGTTAAATATACCTCAATGTAGACTTGCCTATTAGGGTATGTAGAATAAAACTTGGATGGCTCATCGCATAAATATCACAAAATGTACACTATAAAATCTCATGTAGGAAGGGTCACATATGCATTTGGATAGAATGATGAGAATGTTTTTAAGAAAATGAAAAAAACATTATAAAAGAGCCTAGACCTTACATAAATATTTGGAAGAAAACCAAAATAAACCCTTATAAAAGTTTGAGACATTAGTTACATCGACTCCTCAGGGCTCCAACTGGTGATGAAACTAGGCATTTAGAGATTTGTTTGAGGGGATCAAACTAAAAATAAGGAAATAAAAATTATATTATATACCATTTACACACATTATCTAACTCATTATTCCTTAAATATATCCCAAGTTACAAAGTACATTCAAAAGGGTTACCATTTCATACATATTCGGCACAAACTCCCTAGCTCATAAGGAAACAACCTTCTTGTCACCTATAAAAATAGTTACAATAGATAGTGTTGAGGTATTAATGTATGTGTGTGTGTGTGTGTGTATATATATATATATATATATATATATATATATATATATATATATATATATATATATATATATATATATATATATATATATATATATATAAAATAATAAATGATCATTCATCAAGAAACATAAATGAATGGAATACCCTAGAGTCTCACATAATAGTGGCTTTAGTGAAAAAAAAAAGAAAAAAGAAAAAAAGAATGCCATTAAACAAACTAGTAGAGCTCCAATTATCCCAACTCTTTGTCAAAAACCTTATACTCTTTAGGAAAAGCTTCAATGACATATTATTATAATACCATAAACATTTTTATACTAATATACTGATTAAATAATAAATATTTATGAAAATATGAACATGTACATAGAACAAACACTCTCTTCATTGTGTTGTTTTATTTGTATTTCAATTTGATGTATATAGTTATAAATTTCATTTTCTTCCAAGTTTTTTTGAAAATTACTACACATTAATTTTTAAAAATAAAAATTAATAGATGAATTCAAACTCCTAGGCATCATATTAGTCATAAGAGCATGAAATAGCTAAGTTCTAGACTTATTAAAAAAGTTAAAACTACAATATAAAAATATATTTTCAATAAATATATACAAAATAAAAGAAGATAACATCAACAATAAAGCAACAAGGCATAAATTTTATTCACCTCTGAAATAATAAAGAGTAACTAAGGTAGATAATCATTTAATATGTCACCTTATCCCCCATCCACTACTAGCATGCAAATCCATGGAATCAAGTACATGCACTTAAACATCATTTTTATTTCAATCTAATGCATGCACTTATAACTTTCATTTTCTTCCTAGATTTTATTGATAAGTACTATAAATTAAATTTCATACCAAAAATTGATTGGATGACACCAAAATCCTAAACATCATATCAATCATAGAATCATGAAATAGTTAAACTTTCAACTTCACAAAAAATATAAAAGGAAAAATTAAAATATAAAATGTCTGTCTAATAAAAAAATTAAAAATAAAATAAGAGAACATCAAAAATTAATAAATAAGGAATAAAACTAATCTACATAATAAACAATAAAGAGTGACTAAGGTATTTGATCATTTAATACGTCACCTTATCCCCCATCCATTACTGGAATGGAGATATGTGGAATCAAGTACATGCACCCAACCATCATGTACCTTATCCTTGTTTTATTATTTAGTACGATTTTGTCTAGTAGGTGAAATAAAAATATATATGTGATTTAAATTATCCTATCACTAGGTCACCAAAAAAGTAGTGACTAAAAAAAGCATATCCACAATGATGGTTTTGATGTATGTAAGTAGAGACTATGACTCTTTTTGCATGAATCATACATGTCTCTAGTACACAATTTATGGAGGAACTAAAATAATGGTGAATGTGGCTCTTTGTGAGTCATCCAATATATTTTTAAGGTGCTCCAATACCAACTTGTTCTTCTCAATACATACCTAAATATGTAACATAAAATTGCATATCACTCCAACCTTATTAGTAACTGAAAAATAATTATGCATTACAATATGATTAAAAGTTAAATTTTTATTTCCTTTTATATTTTAAACAACATATAAATGAAAAACACTTTAAGAGCACCATTTTTCATATAAGTACAATTATATATAAAAAATAAAAAATATCCATCTATAAATAAAATATAATTTCATTAAAAAAATACGTTCTTTTGAATGAAGACATATAAATAAATAAATTGTATTGTATGTTCAAAATGTAGATAGCCTTTGGAGATAACTCTAAACGAAAGTTAATTAAGAACCATGGCTAGTTTCCTAATGTACACTCACTTTTTAATAAATGTTATGCTTTAGAAATCAAGTGAATTCATTTGTAAGATTGTTTTTTTATCATTATATATGACATTGAATCCTTAATAAAATTCGAATGGAATTAAACTTGGATGTATGAAGTTTAAAATCATCAGATCTTATCGTTAAGCTTTACCTCTTTAAAAGGTCAATTAGACTTTGGATTGAGACAAATTTAGGTGGGAAAACAACTTATGATTTTAGATATTCTATGAAAAAAAAATTTGTATCTGCATAAATTGGATGTATGTTTTTATCTCACTTTGTTTATTGTTTCAAAATAATTTTAATATATTTTTTTTTGACTTTGGATTGAGATAAACTTAGATGGTAAAACAATTTACTATTTTAAAATAAATATTTTATAAAACATAGTTTTGTATTTGCTTATATTGGATGCATGTTTTTATCTCTTTGGTTATTGTTTCAAAAATAATTCTAACAAATATTTTATAAATTTTTGTTAAAATATTATAGAAATGGGTATCCATTAAACCTAGGATTTTTTGCTGTAGGGATGAGAGTGGATGGGTTTAATTATGACTTATTTAACAAATATTATTTTGTTAATAATTGTGTGTTTCTATTTTTTTAGTGTATTCTTTTTAGAGTCATTTTGGATCTACACTTACAAAGATTTGAAAATATAAAAGATTATTAAATTTAAGATTTAAAAACCAAATCCTATCATGCTGAAATCAAAGTCCGTATTTACAAAAATGATAAGGAGTTCTTTCAATAAATTATCTATGTTGTACCAAAAGACATGTTTCAACAAAAATAGTTTTAAGTTTTTAAAACTTTGTTAAAATTATTGGAAGTGGTGTTTTAAAACCTTTTACTTTAACTATACTCTTAACAAGCGATGCAAATGTGTTTTCCCAAGTAATTGCCTATGTTTGAGTAGCTCAAGGAGAGATGGTCACTTTTATTCTCTTCTCACACTTAAGCAAATGATTTTTCTTTTCTTGATGCTAGATTCTTGATCCCAAGTTTATTCATCTCTCTTGTTTACTAAATTATTATTGATTACCGTTGGTGTTTTGTCTTGTGCATTTATTTATTACAAAACACAAGTGTCTTTTGTAAGGCAACTTGACACTATTAAATATTTTTTCTATTTCTTCAATAAAATTTCAATAGTTTGCATATGGCTCTATGATTTTTTTAATTATTTTTTCTTGAATTTTTAATTTGAAACGAAATCGTATATTTTTTTTAATATTTTTTAAATGTAATTTATTTATTTATATTCTTAAAAAAATGAAAATATTTTTAATTTTAAGAATTTTTTATTTGATACTAATTTTGATACATATTTTTTAATTAATAAAATAAAAATCTAGATTTGAAAGGTCCTAAAAGTTTTTTTAAAGGAATGAAAGATAAGACACCAAAGATCACATGATATATCTCTTTTAGTGGTAAAAGGGACAAAAACCTACGTACAACAAATAGGCTGCTAGAACAACCGTTCAGCTAGTAGCCATGAATCTTCTACTTGTCTTCTGCAAAACAAGAGCTCTCCTGAGCTGAATGTCATACATGATTGTCTATTCTTATACCTTTCTTCTTTTTATGCATTTTGGTTCATTTCAGGGGTAAAATGATTTCAAATGAGTTAAAAAGAGATTTGCCTTTCAAAATAATAACTGTTTTATCGTCCATAGATTTTATCCTTAAAAAAGGTATTTCATACTGTAATTCTGTCTCAATAGAGATATTTTGTTAAGGGGCTTTTGAAGCCGAGTCTAAACAAACTTGTGGTAATTTCAAACATTTTTATGTAAATTCAAGTGTAATATATCAATGTGGGACCGGAGATGACCCATTTGAGGGGGACTGAATGGTCTATGGAGGGTTTTATTATTGGTGTCGGTGTTGGTCACCATATGCGTGCAAATTATAGGTGATATAAAATCAGCTGCAGAGCATTTGTACGAGTTTCATCTTCCAATAATTTGAATGCAGCAAGCTATCACAGAACTAATAATTTTATATAGTTTATTTTTATTGTGGTTGTAAAAATAAAACAAATTTATTTCCGGACATTTTGATTCTTACTAAGGATTCATTTTATGAAAATTGAAGCCAATGCATGATCCTTAAAAATATTGGATTTTTTCGGTTATATGTCGTCCAATTCTTCTTAATGTGCACAGTGGTGAGTGCAATATATCGACGTCACTAATTTATTAGGATTCCATTTCCACTAACAATTTGATACCAAATGCACAGTAATTTTGAAGGCGTACTTCTAATTCTGATAATTGTAATGGCCACCCCAACTCCAATAAACTAGAGAGCATGGAGAAAAAAACACTTCCACTCATTGTCCGCAAGGGAGAGAATAAATTCCATTAGATCCCGCTATTCAGAACACAAATATTTATTTCTATGACAAACGTAAATATTTATACAAGATTCGATCTATTTTATTGATCAAAAAATTATTTTATGAGTGCTACGATAAAATTCCTTATTCAAAGCAAAATTTAAGGCAAATTAATGCTACTCGAGACTAATTGAATGTTGTAACTAGCTACCATGTATTTATTCCATTGAATTGCCAATAAGATATATATACACACACATACACGCTCTACTTAGTAATTTTTCTGAATTTTCTGCAATAAGTTGTGCCAATATTTTTTTATTTTGATTATCGACCGTTCCCTGGCACTGAATTATGGAATATAATGTCCACGGACTTAATTCTCTCTTTTAAATTTCTTAAAGACATTTATAACAATCTAACAAAATACTGTATTTACTCTCATAATTGATATTTCAAAGATGCTGAAGGACAAGCTTCTTGAATGATACAGCAGGAGGGTAAAATCATACCTCTATAAAAAGTTATATTCAAAGCACATTTTATTAGTCTTATTAAATTTTTAGATTCAGGCAGAACCAAGGTTATAGGGGGTGGTAAGGAGATAGCGGCTGTGAGATAGCTATGGCTGGTGGCAGCCATTTTCACAGCCTTCAACTGTTGGAAATGTTACAAGTATGTGCTATGTTCTCTCTTCAAAACACTTGCATATAAAAATAATGCTATTTCAAATAATACACAATCAAAAAGAAAAAGATGAGGATGTAATGTTAACCATATTGGTGAAAATATATTACTGTGTACAAACTTTTGTCCTAAATTCTCCTTCGAAGACCCACTACATTCATTTTCGTAGTGCTGATTTTATAACGCTGGTGAATACAATTTATTCTATTGCTCTATGTTATTCATATTACAGCTGCCGACCCCATCCCATGCCCCACCTACCTACCTACCCACTCCCCCACACACATATTCCATCTAATTATGGTATGTTTCTTTTCACAGTTGACACAACAAAGAAAAAATAGTTTAACACATTCTATATAATTTCAAGGCTTTTTCACAAAATAGTATTAAATTTTATTTTTTTGGGGGTGGATTATATTTAAGGTTACGTTTGCAACACCCTTCTTTAACCTTGACATCTCATGTCAATGACACCTGTGTTTTCTCTGATTCGTTCAAAATATTTTTTTCAAAATGCTTTTGGAAATGTATCTGCAAATGGTTTTTTTTGGCTTAAAAACATTTAAATTCATTTCTCCATTTTCGACCAATTTTTTAATAATGTACTATCTTATGGCTATGTGCTTATTGCATCCATGCATAATTGAATTATTTGATAAATATATAGAAAATATATTATCACAAAAAATTATTGTCGTTTCTTTGTTTCTTTTATTCAAATTTAATAAAGTTATTCAGATCTAAATAGATTGAGAAGATGTTGATTTTGTTGCTACATTCTTGGACGTTTTAGTGGAGAGTGTTGTAATGAGTTTTTTCTTGGAAGTTCATGAGATAATTGGAAAATCAATATAAAAAACATATTCAAATGTTCTCCTTCTATCATGAATACAACATTCTCAATCACAATCCATATAACCAACTCAAAACTCTTAAATGGAGTATGTAGAATTCTATCGACACTTGTTACATTGATATATATTAAATTTTATTTTCTTACCTACCACATGTATTGGAGGAGCCCCTTTTTGTATCGGTATTATAGACTATCAGAAGCATTGGATTTTTCTCAATTGTAAACTAAAACTATAAGAAAGGAAAAAAGTTTCAAGACTTTGCACAATTTCTCTGAAAGGATTTTATTTTTCTTCAAGTGTAAGAAAGGTATCATCATAAAAAAATTCATTAATGAGTTGAGAGGACCAATCAGGAAGAACAACACCTTGGATGAGACCCCACTCAAAGTTAGGATCCAACAGATAACTCAGAGATTCTACACATAAGACATATAGTTATGGGGAAAGGGGGAATCTATGGCTTATAGAGTGTTCAAGGCCAATATGGACAGATTTAGAATCATTGATAATGACACATTTCGAGGCATTGGACACAAAGGTTTAGCCAACCAAAATAAATAATTGGTAAAATATAAGGCCTTCTAACATATCTATTATGAATGGTCACTAAATCCTAACCTAGGATGTATCATATTATAATTTTAGATAGATTGTTCTCTAAAGAGAGGCTCTTTCCGCCTCCCTAACATCACAAATAGAAATAAGGTTGTGAATAATATATAATATTTTGTTGAAAACCACTTTCCTCCAGTTTAATAATTACATGCAAAATAAGATAGAGACTATTCACAAGTATAATAAAAGATACATTAAACAAAGTGATTAGGTGTGAACTAGTTATAAGCTCAATATCAATATATTTAGGAATTAATTTGATGCTAACTTGATTAATAATGGATCCTAACGATTTAATTTATAATTATTATTTTTAAACATAAAGTTGGTTGGGCCCTACAGACTCCAACGTGGATTTACAAAATTTGAAATGAAAACCGTTAATGATAATGGAATTGTCAATGCTCAAGCTACAAAGGGAATTTGTGAGCTCATGGAGAGTATAAGGTGCATCACAAACTTCTGGTTTTCAATCTTTAGTTTTGTGAGGAACCATATAAAGGCATTTTTATAAGGCCTAAACTCTCTTAATTGTTTCCTCGAAGAGCTTAAAATACTAATTTATAGTGTTCCCAAAAGGTAGAAGAGATTTAAGGAAGAGAATAAATTCACATTTGGGTTAACTTGATGGCCTTGATATTATGTCAATTTTATTTGTTTCTAATATATTTGAAAAATCCTTTGAATCCTTGTCTTTCATTTTGAGCCAATGAAGGCATGAATGATGATGTGCCCTTCTAAAAGCATGACTATCCATCAATATGGTTTGGTGTTTTAGATGTGGAAATATTTTTCAAGTGTATATCTAAAGGATTATATTTAATAAAGGCGAAAACCTATGATATTTTTTGAGCACAACCTCATCACCCCACTTTTGAACATTCATGAGCAATATGTTTATCGTAATGGTGGAGAAAGTTGGTGGTGTACAAAAAGACTCATTTTAACACTCTATCTAAATGGAGATAAAATATAGATAAAATGCAATATTTAAATTTATTAAATTATCTATATGGTGCCCTTGTGGCTCAAAAAGTATGGGTTTATGATGGATTAATTCATGTCACTTTTAACTAGTTGTTTGTTGATTCCAATATATAATAAATGGGAGTGTGGTCTGAGACAATGTCATAAGAGTGCATTTTTACATTATGCTAAACGCTATATGAAAAATATAAAACATTTTAATCTAGTAACATATAATAGTCTAATGGATTTAGAACCTAATTTGTGTTAGTAAAATAGTTAGAACATGAAAAATAAGATGTGGTAATTAGATGTGCACCATCGTAAGAGAAGGTTGACTAGGCTACACCAATTCTTAAAATAATCCCAAAATTAATTTTTTCCCATTCACCATTTCATATGTAAGGGGAAAAAATTTCCCATGGGGCTCTAAACCATGTTAAAATCCCTACACACCAGAAATGTGGCAAAGGGTGTTTTAAAATACAAAATATAGCCATAAAGATGTTATTTTACTGAATAATTTGGAGAAAAAATGTTAATGACTCATAATTAATGGCCATTAATATTAAGGAGTGGACAAATATCTCAATTTGATAGATCACCCCACATGGTGAAAATTAGGGAGGAAAACTTTATGAAAAATGGCATATTAGCACTACCAAATCCCTCATCATTTAGAGTGGATAATTTCGTGGCTTCAAGAGAAATAAATTTTGGATAATTTTATCAATGTAACATATAATTGTATATTATTTTAGATAAAAAAATATAAATAACACATGTTTTATTAAAAACTTCTCACAAATACTTTTTAAGAGTAATTTGTGATAGCTTTAACATTCCAAGAGAGAAAATTCCTTGCAAAACACCGTACATAATTATCTCTTCCTATCCATCCTTAATATTTTTAAGGTTTGAGAAACTATTACACTAGTTTGGAAAGATAAAATCCCAAATAAAATTTATTTGGCATTTATTCCTATTATCTTCTTAGGGAGAAACTCCACTAGAACAGGGTGTGGTCTGCAACCTCCTAGACAGTTAACCACTTGTAGAAGATATCCTTGTGAGAAAGAGCTTCCTTGGGGATGTGAGCCTTTAAAACCTTGATTTTATAAGACCCTTTCAATAATAATAGGTGGAGAGTTATTGAAAAATTACATGGGAGACTTGGTTACCAAGAAATAAATAACTAGGGGGTCTAATTATGATCAATTGAGTATTTTTATTTTGAAACCATAATCTAGTCGGTATAATGTTTTCCACCTTGGGCTTATAAAATGGTAGAGCATCTGAAGAGGGTTTTGACTAGCCCATGTCGAGATAGTATTTTATCTGATGGTTGTGTGATTGAAGTGAAAATACATGTTTGTGAGGTTTAAATATACAATCTTGTAAACATAACACTCAATAAAAACTCAGATAGCAATGGATTCCTTTAAATCCTTTGTTAAATATACCTCAATGTTGAAATTTTCCTATTAGGGTTTGTAGAATAAAACTTGGGTGTCTTGTGGCATAAACCTCACCCAATTGACAATAAAAGATTGTAGAGGAAGGATCATAGGGGGATTGGTAGGTCAGAGCTTAGACAACTCTTTTGAAGAATTAATAAATGAACCCTTGGTAAGGTTTTAGATAGTAGTGAAATGTACTCCATAAGGCTCCCACTTGTGATGAATCTAGGCATTAAGGGAATCATACAAGGTTATACAACCAATAAAATAATTAATAATATAATATTTGTTATGCCATTTATACACATTATCAACTATATCATGACTTAAACATATATCAAGTTTAGAAGTAGATTCATAAGTGTTAACTTATCATAAATATTTGGCAAAAACTACTTGGCTCACTTGGGTAACATCCTTCTCATTGTTGACAAAAATAAATACAACAGATAGGTTGGAGACCATAAAATCTCACTAACCTACCAAAATAATCATTAGATAGGAACAATAATACATATAATAATCTAGAGTCTCACATAATATTAGTTTGAATGAAAATAAAGCAAGACAACAATGTAAATCAAGGATAACATGAAACATCTAAGAATGATCCATTTCTCCCAAGTCTTTATTGACCGCCTTATACTATTTTGGAAAAGTTTCAATGAAATTTTATTATAATATCATAAACATTTTTAGTCAAATATATTCAAAAATGATTCATGGGATAAGCACAATAAATTCATAGAATAATCTACAGTCTCACTCAACATAGGTTTGAATGAAAATAAAGCAAGAAATAAAGTAAATCAATGATAACATGAAACATCTAAGCACATATCCATTTCTCCCAAAGTCTCTATCAATAGCCTTGTACTATTTTGGAAAATGTTTTATGATATTTTATTATAATATCATAAGCATTTTTAGATAAATATATTCAGCTAAGGTTAAGTATTTATGTAAATATGAAGAAGTATGTAGAGCATCCACTCTCTTCATTCATATGTTTTACTTATATTTTAATATGATGTATATAATTATAAATATAATTTACATCCATATATTTATTGAAAATGGGTTTAAATTGATTTAAAAAAACAATTAAATCGATGCCATAAGGCTCCTAACCATAATAGCAACAACACTATGAATAAATAACTAAGCATTTTTATAACATCAAGAAATAACAGTAAGTCATAAACATAATCCAATATAAAAATATGGAAGGGTGACTAAGTTAGAGGATCATTTAATTTTTCACCTTCACCCCTCAATGACTACCAACATTAACATACATGGAATCAATTACATGTACCCAACCATCATGTACCTTTTTTGTTTTATTCTTTAGTAATATATTTCCTAATAGGTGGGAAAAAGGTATAGGTTATGGAAATTCCAATATCACTAGGTTACCTAATTAGTAGATCCTAAAGGAGTATAGACATGACAAGGGTTTTCATCTATGTAGATAACCACTATGACTCCTATTGAATGAAAGGTGCATTTTTATATTACACAATCGATGGAAGAACTAGAATAATTGTGAATGTAATACTCTACTAGTGGTATAATAAAGTGTGAAAGTGCTCTACCACCAATATATTCTTCTCAACATATACATAAATCTATAACATAACATTTTATATCACTCCAACATTTTTATTAAATTAATAATAATTATGGATTATAAATTTTATGTAACAAAGTATCTTTAGAGTATGATACAGTTTTTAGGATTCCATAGCAATGGTGAGGAGCATACAATTAAGGTTTTGTATGTGAGACCATGGAAGGGGAATATGTATGGTGGTTTAATATTTCTATAGGGAAGAGAGCAGTAGGGGGATATAATGTCTATAAGAAGCAAAGTATGTGGTGAGGCAAATCCTTTGAAAAGCATTTGGTGTTTAGATTTATCCTAGAGTGACAAAATCCAAGGTGGAAACATTCTATGAGTCACCATATGTTATGAATAGCTATGGTAGATTGGGTTTTATATCCAATATATTTAGAACCCATATTTTCAAGGATATTAGTAATAAGGACACAATGTTGACTGAAACAAATCTAATGCAGAGACTAGAGCAGGGGCCTTATCTTGCAGTTGTTTCCAGGAAGTTAAATAAAATATCAACCCCCATTATGTCTAATAAATATATTGTATTTGATTGATATGTTTTTGAAGTGGTTATCAAGGGGAATATTTTTATTCTATTAAATCTTTAATTTTAAAATTTAATTAATTTTGGCCAATTCTTTAAACCCTTCATGGGTGGATTTTAGAGGTATTGAAACTTATAAATAATGGAAATATGGAGATATATTATTGTTTAAATGGTATTTAATAGTTATTTTTTATAAAATTGAATATAAAGATAATATTTTTACATCAACATATATGTTTTATGTATAATCATATCCTCATGATAAATCCATGGTGTCTATATATTAGCCTAGTTCATGAATTTTTCAATTTTAGAATTGTTTCAATTCACCTTCCTTAGCTTCCTTTGGAGTTTGTATCCAAGGAAATTATTAAGGTCTTAGGTGATATCCTAGAAAAAAAAATTAGCTATAGATTAATCCATAAAATATTATCTTCATTCTACATGTGCAAGGATTCTAGTTAACAATGATGTGAGCAACCAACTCCTAGGAAATTTAGAGTTGATTGTTGATCGAATATCGGTATAAAACATTGGTTTTGTAGGATTATATTTCAGATGTAAGTGTTTTTTTAGCATGTATTTTTGATGAATCATGCTTATTAGGTCAGGGAAAGAAATAATAAATTTCTTCAGGGAAAAATGTTCATAGAGACCTCTTAACAATTGAAGTTGAAGACATTGAGAAGCTAAAAGAACATGCCCCAGAGATAGAAGAAATAATAGATGATTTGAATGAAAAGGAATATAACTAAGTGGATGGTTATTATGAAAATTTCAATATTAATACAACACTTGAAGTGGTTTTAAAAACCCCAATTATTTTAGGGGAGGAAATCTCAGCCAATATTATATTTCGAATCATCCAAGATTCTAAAGTTGAAGAGGGAAGGTTGAAAAACATTTTCGTTCCAATTGATGATCTAGTAGTGTTTATTCCCATTCAACATGACATTGCGGAAGGAGGGAATGGGAAGGTGGTAATCTCAACAAAAAGTAAGGATAAGGTACCCCCTCTTAATGTGACCCTTTGATATCAAAAAGAAAATGCATAGATTCATGTTTAGGATTGTGATGTTTTTTGAAAATAAAGGCTTCTTGACCTTTTTTATTATAATCATGTTCAGGGTTAAGCCCTAGATTCAAAATTCCCTCCTTTTTACCATTATTGGAATGATAAAAGGAGGTTGGTTTCATTGTCTTTAACCCTTAGATCTCAAATGTTTAGTATCTTGAATGGGTTGTTGACTACTAGTTTTTAGCCTTTTTTTTTTGGTTGTTGTAGTGTCTCCATGCATACTATAATATTTAGTTTTTTTAGCCTTGGCTATATGTTTCTTGTCTTGAATCTAGGTCTCTAGTTCAAAAAAAATCCACCCTTTACCTTATTTTAAAAAAACATGATTAAAGTTAAAATATTTTTTCCTACTATATCTTTAAAAAAAATTATAAATATACTAAATTTGAAGATATCGCTAAAATATAATGGTGAAAGAATATAAGAAAACCATATTTTAAATTAGTAAAAAATTTTAGATGAAATAATACAAAGAATTTTTAAATCCATTTATAAACAAAATAAAACATCATGAAAAGTATATGTTACTTTATAAAAAGTCACCAAAATAAAAAATAAATTATATTATAAGTTCAAATTATAGATAAACCTAAATAAAGGGAAATTAAGAACCAATGTTGTTTCCTCACATATAATCAGTTTTTATGAAATGCTATGCCTCTAAAAATGAAGTGAAGTCAACTTTAATATTTTTTAATCATTTTAAATGAAGTTAGATCCTTAATAAAAATCAAATGGAATGCATCTTTAATATCTTTTGAAATAATTCTAGATGAAGTTTGATCCTTAATAAAAATCAATTGGGATTAAACTTGGATGTACCATGTTTGAGGTCATTGGAACCTCTCATTAATCCTTTCTTTCTTCAAAGGTCAATTAGACTTTTGAATAAGACAAAAATAGGTGTTAAAATAACTTAATGATTTAGGTGAAAATATTTTACTAAAAAAAATGTATTTACTTATGTTTGATGCATGCTTTTATCTCACTTTGGTCATTATTTCAATAATAAATCTAATTTTGTTTTTGAGAAATCCTTACACTTTATTTTAAAGAATAAGAAAAGTAGAATCCATTAAACCTAGGATAATGTGCTATGGGAATGTGTTTAATGATAATCTCTTTATCAATTAATATATTTAATGATAATGAAATTTCATTTTTTTTATGATGAGGACCTTTTAATAGTTGTTTTGGATCCATGTTAACTTTTTTTTAAAAGATGATAGATTACTATATAGGATAAATACACCAAATCATCTTAGGCTAATGTAATTGGTATGTGGAGGGTTTTGGTTTAGGTGTCACTATTAGATAACATATACATACAAATTATAGGTGATACACAATCAACCACAAAGCATTTATAAGCACCTCATCATTTAATCATTTTAAATTGAAAATATATCACAAACAGCCTAAATTTATAAATTTTATTTTATTTAATTCGAATGTGTTTATAAAAAAATTGATGAATAAGGTTCTTATGAAATCAACTATGTAAC
The DNA here is from genome assembly GCA_037957365.1 of Torreya grandis. Classification (NCBI taxonomy): domain Eukaryota; kingdom Viridiplantae; phylum Streptophyta; class Pinopsida; order Cupressales; family Taxaceae; genus Torreya; species Torreya grandis. Next base: position 701,195 of record JARHVA010006853.1, read on the forward strand.
TAAGTTATTTATTGACATTTTAGATCCCACTAATAAATTTATATTCATAGAAGATAATGTTGAAGCTAATGCAAGATTCCAAAAAAACCTTATTTAAGAAAATGGATTTTTCTTTCCAAATTTTGTGCAACTCTTTTAATGTACACAGTGGAAAGTCCAATATATAACTATCACTATTTTATTAGGATTCCATTTATACTCCTATAAATTTAATACCAACTTCAATTAATTTTTATAGGCATACTTATGGTAGATATGTGATAACAAAGCTAAATATTAGATCCCTTTGTGGTATGGTTTGTATCCCACTTCTCAATGGAGGGTGTGGGAGTGGGGAGGGGGATATGACTTCTCTACACTCCCACCTCCCCCCCACTAGTGTCATAGAAAACCTATTAGCTACAAATGGGTTTACAAATAAAAGATAGGTGTTGATGGAAAAGTTGAAATCTATATGGTTAGATTTGTGGAAAAAGGAATTACATAGAGAGAAAATATTGATTATCATGAAATATTTTGACTAGTTTTTGAGCTTATTTCAATTCAAATTGTCTTAGCATTAGTGATTTTGCTTGATTTTGAGTTGGATTAATTACATATTAAAAAAACATTCTTACATGGATATTTAAAAGAAGACACACACACACACACACACACACACACACACACACACACACACACACACACACACACACACACACACACACACACACACACACACACACACACACATTCATATATAAATACATACATACATGCATGCATACATACATAAATACATACATATATACATACTTAAATACATATATACATATATGGAGCAACCTCAGGGTTTTGTACAAGATAGAAAAAATAAATTTGTTTGAAAGATCAAAAAATCATTATGTGGCCTAAAATAGTAACACAGGAAATGGTAAAAAGAAGTATGATTATTTCATGATGAGATATAATTTTTTTAAGAGTATGACCATTGTGTTTAATTCTAGGTTTTAGACAATGGTTTATTCATTATATTGGCATTATATATTGATTATACACATGTAGTGAGTAAAATCATAGAAAAACTAAATAGTTTAAAGGCTATTCTATCTAGGGCATTTGATATCATGGATTTAGGAGATGTAAAACAAATATTAGGCATGGATAGACATAAAGATAGGAGAATTTTTAAGACTTGGTTATCACAACATAGGTATTTAGAAAAGATAATACCTGTATTTGTTATGAAGTATGTGAAACCTATTTGTATCCCTTTTGTTCGATATTTCAAACATTATTCAAGTTTATGCCAAACTAGTGATGAATAAAAGGAGTATCATGTACCATATGAAACTATAATTTTATTTTTATTATATGTTATGGTATGTACAACTTTGATCATTTCACATGTAGTTAGAGTTGTTAGTAGATATATGGAAAATTTAGGTGATACAAAAAATGAGGAAAAACTTGTAGAGGCCATAAATTTTGATCCATTATTGTATTTGAACTCTACTTCATGCCTAAATGAGTGTCTTGAAAATTTAATTTCATCCATCAACCTCCCTATCTAGTTATGTGCATTTTTTATGCTTTCAAATGCCATACATGACAATCTGAAGGACCATAAATGAATTCTAGTATTTTTTTTTTAGTTTTTTATTTTTAATTTTTTTAAATTTTTGTAATCAGATGTGAACTTGAGTTAAAATTATTAAAATAGGGTAATTTTAGTGTTTAGTTTATTTTTTCTGATTTTTAGATTTGCTCAATCTTTCATGAAAAATTTACTAAAATGTGCAATTGCTAAAAATAGAAAGTCAAGTTTTATTATTTTCTTGAGTTTTAAATTTTGCATGCCAACTCCAATTCTAAGTTGAGGCTTATTTATGCATGGTTTTTAATTATTTTAATCATTCAATTTGAATCAATGCATGCGATTATTTTAGAAGATAAGTCCAATAGTGTTTTATTGTCTTAATAGTATCTGGGTTTAATATTTACTATCATAGAGATTTTGAATCTTCGAGTTGTCAGATATAGTGAGAGGACAAGGAGGAATCACTTAGATGAGCTAGACTAAAAAATAACTATAGAGGAAAATAGAATAATTAACATACATTGTTACAAATTAAATACAAAGGAGAGTAGAAGATGATTTAGAGGATGATATAGATCATGAAGAATGAATTTCACAATAAGAAGTGCAATAGGAATAACCACAATTAATAGAAGAGAGGATGGTTTGAGATTTAGAAAGAAGAAATGAAGGAATCACAATTGGCATTCTAGATTATGGAGGAAGATTAAAACTAGAGGAGTTGATAGATTGGATGAATAACATGGAGAAGTTTATCGAATGGAGAACTATCAAAGAAGATAAGAAGGTAAAGATTGCATGTAAAAATTTGAAGGGTTTGGTAAAGATTTATCAAATCACCTATAGAAAGAAAGATAAATAAAAGGTAAGGAGAAAATAAACTCATGAAAAAGGATAGAGAATAAGTTGATTGATAAAATTCTTCTTGTGGATTATGAATAATCCTTATACACAAGATTCTAAAATTTGAGGTGGAAGGATCATAATATACAAGAGTATACATATGATGTTTAAAAGCTTTGCATAGGAGTGGATCATGATGAAACCAAATAATATATGCACATAAGCATTGTAATTTTTTTTAATTTTTTCTATTAAATATGAATTAAGAATGTCTATAATAATTTTCATGGAGGAGGCTTACGAATTACATTTGGAGGCAAAATAAAAATAAAATAGATAATATTTTAAAAAAACAATTAATGGGCCAAAAGAAGATAATCCCATATAATGAGGAGATGAGTTCAATTTAATAAAAATATAGGTGGGTTTAATACCACTATAAGATATTCATCATGTGGTGCAAAAAGACAAGAATATTATATACATGAGTTTCAATACCAACAAAGAGGAAGAGGAATTATGAGAGGAAGAAGGTATGGTGGTGGTAGGGAATGGTTTTAAAATTAATGTAGATCTTATGTTTATTATATATGTGGATAAGGACATAGATTATTTGATTTTTCTCATTACCAAGATTAATAAAGGAAGCAATAAGATTGCTAAAGAGTGAATTTAGTTGATGATGAGACATATGAGAAAAATACTAAAGTTGTAACAATATATATTGGAGAAAATGTGATGATGAGAATAAAAATGATTAATCTAAGGAAAGCATATGTGCATAATAAATAAAGTGGTGATGCATGGATGCAAAAAATATCTTTTGAATAAGGTGTACTTTAAAATGTAAGATATTCAAATAAGTTATAGATTGTGTTAGTTGTGAAAATAAGGTTTCGAAGGACATGATTAAGAAACTAGGTTTCTAGTGAGAAAAGCATCTTAATCCTTATCAGATTTCATGGTTTAATAAAGGGAATAAATTTACATTAGATAGAAGGTGATGAATCAAGTTTTGTATAGGTTACACTTACAAGGATGAGATATAGTATGATTTTATATTAATGGATGCATGCCATCTATTATTGGGAAAGCCATGGGAGTTTGATAAATAAATAACTCATGATGGAGAAAAGAACACATATAGTTTTTTTAAGGGTGGTATTAAGGTAGTTTTGCTACCTATTAAAGAAGCACAGGCTGAAAGCATGCTGACTGTAAAAGAATTTATTTAATAAATGAAGATGACAAATTGTTGTTATGTATTAGTAGCAAAGAAAGAAGACATAGAAGTGGTAAAAATACCAAAAGAGGTAGCATTAGTATGGAAAGATTATATAGATGTTATACTTGATGAGTAACATATGGTTTAATTATAAATAGATATATTTAATGTCATATTGACTTGATTTTTTGATCATTCTACCCAATCAAGTAGATTATAGGATGATATAACAAAATATGAAAAATTGAATATACAAGCTACTAACTTGGTGAGGAAGGGTGTGGTAAGGGAGAACATGAGTCCTTATGCAATACCATCATTAATGACTCCAAATAAAAATGGATGGTAGATGATGTGTTTGTATATTAGAGTAATTAAAATAAAGAAAATGAAGTGCCATTTTTATATACCTAGTTTAGACAATATGATGGATGTTATCGTAGGAGAAAAATATTTTATCAAAATTGATCTAAAGGTTAGATACTATAAGATCCAGGTTCGTGAAGGAGATGAATGGAAAACAACATTAAAGAGTATATATGGTTTATATGATTAGATGGTGATGCCATATATATTATATAATGTACCCATCACATTTATGATGATTATGAACATAGTGCTAACAGAATATAGTTGTAACTTTGTGGTGTTTTATTTTGATGATATGTTTATATTAAGTAAGACCAAAGAAACACACATACATCATTTGAGAATGGTATTAGAGTTGTTAATAAAGGATAATCTCTATGAAAATTTTAATAAGTGTAGGTTTATACATAATAATTTGGTATTTTTAGTTTCAGTAGATGGTGAAATAATGGAAGAGGAAAAATTAAAGACAATTGTTGAGTGGCCTGTTATGAAGAGCATCTTAAAGGTAAGAAATTTCCATGGTTTAAAAAGTTTTTAGATAAATTTCATTAATAATTTTAGTAATCTTATTACACCAATAAAAAATTATATGAGATGAAAATAATTTGCATGGATAAGAACATCAAGAGAAAGATTTGAGTTTTCAAAGAAGAGCATTATAAAAAAGCATATTTTAGCATTACCATATTTTAGCAAAGTGTTTGAGGTTGATTGTGATGATTCATTTTTGGGAATTTATGTTATGTTGAGTCAAGAAGGTAATCCAATATCATATTTTAGTGAGAAGTTGAATTAGGTAAGAATAAAATATTATACATATGATGTTTAATTTTATGCCATTATACAAGCATTAAGACATTGCATAAATTACCTGATGACTAAAGAGACTATCTTATTTACTGACCATGATGATTTGAAATATGTGAACACTCAAAAGAAGTTAAATAATAGGCATGAAAAGTGGGTGTCTTTATTTTATGTCTATACTTTTGTGTTGAAGCACGAACTAGGAAAATAGAATCAGGTAGTTGATGCTTTGATTAGATGAGTGTGGCTTATAACTACTATGATGAGTGAAGTAGTTAGATTTGAATTTATTAAGGAATCATATGATACTAATATAGATTTGGAAATATATTTGAGTAATGTAGGAATCTTTTAACATGTGATACAAGTAATATTTATGATGAGTATCTTATGTAAGATAGTTAAATCTTCAAAGGGAAACAATTATGTATTCTAATTGATCTCTAAGAGACAATATTGTAAGATAATTACAAAATGTATGTTTAAATAGAAATTTTGGTAAGAAAAAATGATAGATTTGTTCAACAAGAAGTACTTGCATAAAATATATGTGACAAGATGTATTTCAATGTGTAGGATATGTAAGTTAGTAAAAGGACATGCAAAATACATGGTTGTAGATGAAATTATTGGCTTCAAGAGGATCATGAAAAAATTTGAGTGTGGGTTTTATGTTGTGATTACTGAACACATACAGAGGTAATGATTGAATTTTTATTATTATAGACAGGTTACCAATGATGATACTGGAATTATAGAATTATTTTTTAAGCAAATTGTGAGATTAAATGGTATCCCAAAAATTATTACATTAGATAGAAACACATAAATTTATAAGTCATTTTTTTTAGGACTTTATAAAGGAAGATGAGAACCAAGCTATAATTCAATAATGTCAACCACCCAGAAATAAATGGATAGATATAATTTGGAAATAAGAGATTGGGAAATTTGGTGAGATGCATAGTTGGAGAGATGCCCAAGAAATGGGACTTGGTTTTACCATTATATGAGTTTACATATAATAGTTCATTGAATAGGTGAATACGAAAATTACTATTTCACATTGTTTATTGTATAAATCACAAGAATTATTTATATTTTTTACAATTACTAATTATTAAATAATTTAGTGATGATGTAGATGCATTTGTATAACATATATAATAGGTACAAAAAGATAGAAGAAGAAAACTAAAAAAAAAGTAAATAAAAGTATAAAGATGTAGTATATATCTGGAGAAGGTCATAGATATTTGAAGAAAAATATTTAGTGATGGTTTACTTGAGGAAATAGATAGTTTTCAAAGTCAAGTATAATAAGTTGAAGTACAAGAAAAGTGGTCCATGCAGAATTATGAAGAAAATCAATGACATTGCTTATGACGTAAGTTTACCATAGAATTTTGATATATCTCTAGTATTTAATGTTTCAAATTTATACTATTTCCATAGATAAGATGGTGAAGTTGAGGAAGATGAATGAGAACATTAGAAACAATAAGTACCAAATAATAAGAAAGAAAAGATAGTGTAGGTTTTGGATAAGAAGACAATAAACATAATGCAAGGAAGTTATAATATATATTTGGTACAGTGGGAATGATTACAGTAGTAAGGAAACACTTGGCTTTCAGAGTGGGATGTAAATAATATTGATAATTAAAAAAAAAGTAAAAGTAAAATCAGAGCAACTTGTAGGAGCTGAGTTATTTTCAATAAGTGGAGAATGATGCAAAAAATGAGGACAAACTTCTTGAGGCCATATCTTTAGATTTGTGGCTCTATTTGAGATCTCCTTCATGTCAAAAAAGCCATCTCAAATGTCTAAATGTATCCATAACCTACCCTATCCAATTATATAAGTTTTATATTATTTTTTGAGGCTATACATGACCATCTGAGGGTCAAAAAATACCTTAACATTTTTTCCAATATTTTTCTATTCTTAGAATTTGTATGTTTTTTGTAGCTAAAAGTGAGATTATATTTAGATTTATTTTATAGTTTAATTTTAGGTTTTAATTTATTTTTGGATACTTTTATAGATATACATGCTTTCATGCAACACTTACTAAAAATACTAGCTGCTATAAAAAACATTTAAGTTTTATTATTTTTAAAAAATTTGAGTTTTGCATGTCAACTCCAATTATAAGTTGAGGCTTATTGTAATTATTTGAATCATTGACTATGAATCAATACAGATGATTATTTCAAAGGTTATGACTATTTTTATTTTATTATATTGACATTATTTAGGTTCATTACCAAATAAAGAACATTGGGCAATACTGAAGTGTGTGTTTCAGTAATTTTAAGGCAAAAGTGACTATTGCATCACCTAAAATAAGTGTAGTGACTCTATTTGTAGATATATTGATTATAATATTGTAAGAGCTATGGATAAAATAGAATCAAAATTTGGTTTGATTTTTACACTCACAACCTATTGACCTACTACTTGGATATTAAAGATTCAAAAGATTACTGATACATCAACCATTGAAGGATAATATGTGTCTACATATCATGATTTTTAGGAGGTGATTTGGATAAATTGCCTATTGGTTGAGTTTGGAAGATAACAATACAAAATGAAGGAATTATGTGATATTCAAAGTGCAATTTATTTTTCAAATAATATGGCTTACCATAGTAGGACAAAGTATATTATGATAAAGTACCATATTATTAGATAAATGATTGATGAATGCAAAGTAGAACTTGAAAAGGTTCACACATAGTAATCTAATGCTTATATGTTCTTAAAAACATTATTAGTAGAGAAAATAAAATAATTTTTGCCTTCTCTTGAATTAAAAAATAAATGATAAGTTGGTCAGCAAGATATCAAGCAAAAATTGTTGTCAAGGTGGACATTATTATATATATATGACAATGAACGTAAAATTTGGATCCCTTTTTGGAATAGTTTATATCCCTACTCCAAAAAAGGGTTGTGCTGGGCAAAACTCCACCTTACCCAACCCTAGTAGTGTCTTAAGGGGGTCTATGAAACCAAATATCAAGGATTCAAACCCCTAATTATATAGAAAATTTAATTCTATCAAACTCTATATTTAGGAAGGAAAATACTAATAGAATTTTTTCACTCAATTTTTAAGAGGAGGAATCCTTATAATAATTTACCAATTTGGCGTATTTATATCTACAAAGATCCACATTATCCCATAATAAAACCAAATTTAATTTATTCATCTTCAGTTAATAAAATCCTTATATCTTACACTATGGATCTTTTTAAACTCTGATAAGATTTTAACAAATACATTGTATTTTTCTCAATCATGTTTAATATTATATTTATTTTAATTATCCCTATTATTACAAACTTGTATTATGTTATTTAATTAACTAGTTATTTTTTATCTTTAAATGTGTACCTTCCTAACAACTTCTAATTTTAATAAATGTAATGGTCACCCCAACTCCAAATAGTGGTGGGGTCAAATAGAGAGCATGGACCAAATATAACTTCACACAATGACCAAAATGTAGAGAATAAATGACACTAGTGCACATTATTCACTACTCACATATTTATTTCCATGAAAAAGTATTAGGGTAAGAACTACATTTAATTAAATCTCTCTCTTTGTCTCAGCATAATATTTTTTAATATAAACATCTAGGTATTTTCAGAATAATCAATCTACTTTATTGAATTAAAAGTTATTTTAAGAGTGTTATGATAAAAGTTCTTATTGAAAGGAAAATATAACATAAATAAATATGTTAATGGAGACTATGGAGACTATTTAAATGTTGTAACACCAATAAGTAATATAAAAAATTCTATTTATGTTACTAATGTTTTAAAAAAATTCAATTTTTTGAGATAAGTTGTTTTGATAGATTTTTTATTGGTTATAAGCCTTTCAATAGTATTCAATTATGAAATATAATTTGTAAATATTTAATTATTTGTGTATTACAACTATATCTATGAATTTAGGGATAATTATACCAAATTACGAAAATATTATATGTACTCATAGGATTGACATTTGAAATATGTTGAGGGTAAACCATCTTTTAAGATGAAGTAGGCTGACAAAATCCCACTTCTATAAAAACTTATATTTGAAGTACATTTTATTAATTTCATTAAAATTTTATGCATTCAATAAGAAAAAAGGTTGTAGGAGGCATAAATTTCCACCACAAACCAAAGCTATCTATTGTGAGATAGTTATGGTTAGTAACATTGATTTTTGTAGTCTTCATGATGTGGAGGATTATCTTCTTGAGATCATTAGTTTTTATCTATAAATATTTTCGAGATTAAGTTCATGCCAAAATTAATGAATCAAAAAATTTAATTCATTAATAGTATATTTTATCTATTTAGATATGTTTTCATAATTTTTCACACATCATATGCGACTGTAAAAGGGTCTAGAATTGCATTTTAATAGATTTTTCAAGATTTTTTCATTTTTATAAATAACATATTTTTGTAATTAGACCTAAACTTGTGTTGAAATTCATCCAATAACTTAAATTTAGTTTTAAATTATATGAAGATAGTTTTAGTACTATTCAATCTTGAATGCAAAAATATTGAAAATAGTAGTTACAAATTTTGTTAGAAGACGAAAGATGTTAAAAATATTAATTGCTAAAAATAAAACAGGTTAGTTTGTTATCTTTTTGTAGCTTTTGATTGGTTTATTTTTTTTATTATTCATGTCAACTCAAATTTTTATTTTATAAACTATTTAAATAATTTTCCATAATAATTTATTCATTTAAGTGTTAGTAAATAATATTATTCTCTTTCAATTTCTATGTTTTATTCCTATTGATATTTTTCTTAACTACTATGTGTTTTTATCACTTCAACTATTGTAAATATTAAAAGTAGGGTTTATGTTCTCTCTTCAAAATAATTTTCATACAAAAATAAAGCTATTGTCAACAATAAAACAACCAAAATAAAAATAATGCACTTAAAGTAAACCATATTGCTGAAAATATATTACTATATACAAAATTTTGTTCTAAATTCTCCTTCTAAGAGCTTCTACTTTGATTTTCGTATAGACTAGTTTTAAAATATTGGTTCAGAAATTACTTTACATTACTTGATTTTATTCCTCTTATAGACCCACATATATAATTAATTTCTAGTTAGTTCTTTAATGTTTTTTTTTAACAATTGATTAAAAAAAAGATATAGTTTAAAGCTTTCTAACTAATTTCAATTTTATCTAAGAAAATAATATTATATTAATTTTTTTGGAAATTTTGATGTAATATTCAATGCTTTATTTAAGGTAATGCTTAAAACACCATCCCTTAACCTTGAATTTTCATGTTGATAAGTTTTATTTCAATTTTTCAAAATCTTCCTTTGAAAATCCTTTTGTTATTGAGGTATAGTATGAAACATTATTAATTTAACATTATTATTGTTAGTTACAATATAAAGTTAATATATTTTTTAATAGGTTAGTATGTAACCATAAGATATTATATTATCACATATAAGTTTGGTTTTATTATTAAGATATTGGAGATTATTAGTTGAGAGTTTGTAGGGATCTAAAATCCCTTATATAGGAATCAAAAGTCCTATATATCTGTATTATGTTCAAATAAAATTAATGTAACATAATATTATTATTTGTCTTATTATAATTCTTTATGTGCAGTACTTGTATTTGTGTTTGGCTCTCTCATTTTTCAACAGTGGTATAAGAGTAGTGCAATATAAGTTCCATAATGGATGCATAATAGTTGTGTGAGGGGATGTCATGCTTTCCTCACCCATGTAAATGGAAATTTATTGAAGAAAATATTATTCTATCAATAAAGTGATATATATATATATATATATATATATATATATATATATATATATATATATATATATATATATATATATATATATATATATGAAATACAATATTTTAAAATATATAAGATATATAAATATGCCACATGCATCATGGAGAATAAATGTATGGATTTATGTAAGGCATCACCAATCCTAGACATATAGATAAATTTAATTCTACATCAGTATCACATTCTGGTGGAATTCTACATATAAGCTTTTAACACCTTCTATGGGTCTACTATGTTGAAATTTTATATAAAAAATCAATTTTGTGTGTGGAATGAATGAATTTATGCTCCTCAAATGCCTTTGTGTGTTGTCTAGACACATCTAAATCATATCCTGACCATTAAATTCAAGGAGATACTCATCTTGTACAAGATGGAATGTCTCCAAACATGTTCTAGCATGCTAGATTGTGGTAAACTCAACATAAGAACATTTGTGTATTAAGAAATAATGGTGTTGTTGGCATGCCCACTTTTCCCATAAAATTAGATGAGAAGTGTAAAGCCTGCATCTTGGAGAAACACACAAGAGAACCATTTTTGAAGTCATAGCAGAAAGTTAATAGAAACTTGATGGTTGTTCATTCAGACTTGTCTTATCTTCTAAACCTCTCCACTAGTGTTCATAAGTACTTCATGTTATTCATTAGTTAGGAAAATAGGGTGACATGGATATAATTTCTAAAAAAGAAATCAAAAGCCTTATATAATTTCAAAAAGTTTGGAATAGTGATTAAAATTTAAGCACAAAACCACATCAAGACACTCAAAATAGATAATGGTCATGAATTCCCATCAAAGAAGTCTAAATCCTATATGTAATAAAATGGGAATAAACAACATCTCAAAGTTCCTTGCACTCCATAGTAGAATAGAGTAGTTAAAAGAATGAATAAAACTATGATGAATATGGTTCATGCAATGTTGTATTTCAAAGGGGTAAATCTACACTTTTATGATGAAGTAACTAAAACAATAATATACCTTTACAACAAATCACCATCAAATGCTATTGAATGAAATAATCCATATGATATGTGGTGTGGCCATCTCCCTTAAGTGTGATAGCTTAAGATTTTTAGATCCACTCATTAGGCATTGATTCTAAAGGAGAAGAGAAATAAATTAGACCACAAGAGTAAAAAAATCATCCATTTGGGATATTTTGTTTCATCCAAGGCATTTAGTCTAGATGATGAGAAAGATAAGAATAATTTTGTTGAAATAAATTTTTTATTTTATCAAACTATAAAGGACAAAGGGTATATTGATTGGAAATTGTGTCGAATAGACAAATATGTAATGTTTGATGTATATAAAGAGAGTGATTTGAATATTTTAGACAATGAGTGGGGGGCATAGAGTTGGGAATTTATTGATTTTCTATTGTCTCCTATACATGATATTGGAAATCCTCTTGAAGGAGAGAGTGAAATGTCATCACATATTGAATAGGAGCCATCAGAATATATGGTAAATAGTGAAGAAACTTTAGAAGATGAACCTCAAACACCTGAAATATAGAACAAGATGCCCAAGTGGGCCACTCGAACAAGAATTAGAACTGTCATATGTCATATTGGTCATCTTATGACTTAATCATTATGGGGGTTACTCTATTGATTGACTATTATTACATTGGGGACTTACACTATGTTTTTAAGGCTAATGTTTGTGGTTGAAAATGAGTGGGGGGGACAAGTAGTTGGGAATCTATTGATTTTCTATTTTCTCCTATACATGAGCTTGAAACTCCTCTTAAAAGATAGAGTGAAACTTTATCAGGTATTGAATAGGTGCTAGCAAAATAGAGTGATGACAGTGAAAGAACTTTAGAGGATGAACCCTAAGCACCTAAAACACATAAAAATATGGCTAATGGGCCACTTAAACACCAATTAGACCTACCATATGTCATAATGGTTATCTTATGCTTAATTCATTATGGGCATTACTCTGTTGACTAGTTATGCTTAGACTAGGGAGTTACACTCTACTTTTGAGGCTAGACTGAGTTACACCATTTATAATTTCATCTTAGCCATAATGGTAAGCTTTGTAGTTGATAATATTCCTTTATATAAAGGAAAAGGTTATCGTCAACAATATTTACCTATATTCAATTTAGCTTGTCTAGAAAATGTGGTCAATGATAAACTATTAACAAACATATTTCCAGAAAACCTCAAAAAATTTGCTCTTGGATGATTTTATGATCTTCATCTTCAATTAAAAACTAATTTTAAACCTTTAAAAAATAAAAATTTGACACAATTTTATATCAAATTTGGTGACAATATATTATATGATTAAATATTTAAACTTAGGCAAGGGTATAGTGAAATAATCAGTAAATATGTGCAAAGATACAAGAATATGCTAAAGAAATTAATAAATATGATTACGATCATGAGAATGAAAGTCATATTCATCCAAATGATCTAAATGAAGTAAGTAAAAATCAATTATAATAATTAGCTATATTTTTTCAAGGTCTTTAAGAGAACCCCCATGAGGTGAGTAAGATCATTAGTCTAGTTTTTGTGAACTAGGAATTTGACTCAAAAAAAGATGGTTAGTATTGTGTTAGTCCCAAAATAGAAACAAAATTAAATAAACACACTGGCATAACATCTATATGCATAATAACTTGGGAGATCTTAGATAATAATAATATAATAGAAGACACAACTAAAATACAAAGTAAACCTTCTTTTGCATTCCCTAGATGTTCCAAAATGCTTATTGTAGTGGCTTGCTCGGTTTGTGCTCATGAAGTATGCATCTATGGAAGCTTGGCTACCTCCATCTCTCCTTGGCACCTTCTAGCTTTGGATTATTTTATCTCAATATTTGGGCATTATAACACTAATTTTTAAGTCTTTTAGAATTTTTTTGCATTATAACTTTGCATAATCCAAGCTTTAAACTATGGCTTTGAGGCTTGTTATTTATAGACTTTTGGAATGGTTTTAGAATCAACCATAACCATCCATCTCAAGATTAAGATGTGTGGCCATAGATAAATCCAGATATTAAATTCATTCTACAAATATCCCCATTAATATCTAGGATATAGGGGCATTAAATAGGCATGGAGGGTTTTAATGAGGTATGAGAGGCATGAATCTTAATATTTGTGGTATTTATAGCTTAGGAATGTCTTCCCAAGAAACGATGTCACTTTGATAATGCAAATATTCAATATTCATTTCCAAAAATAAATATTCAAAAATATCTATGGAAATTTAACTTAAGGTCTTGATTTGGTTTAATTATCTCTTAATCATGATTCATCACTTTGATGCAAACCTTGGCTCCTTGTGCATAAATTAATCAAATTGGTCAAAATGTCATATTATTATCTCAAAATTTGAGAGGATTGAAATTAGAATTCAATGTTAGATGTGTTAGGACCATATTCCCATTTAGGATGTTGCCAACACAAAATAACAAAGGCATGTGTCCCATACAAAAAAACTGGTAGAAAAGAGAAATCTAATGCACCTAGGTGCAAAATTAGCATTTTTACTTGAAATAATTTAATTAAAGTTATCTACTTCATAAATTACAACTCCCCACTTAATGACACTCTAGCCAAAATTAACACTTAAATATATCAGTTTAAACTCATTTTATGTGTTTTAGGCCAAATTTTGTAGTTTGGTAGAAATTGGTTAGAAGCATGATTGATGGTCATTGGTGGACAATTTTACGTGTTTATAGTTTCCCCTTCTTTGGGAAGATATTCCAAACCATATGCATATAAATGTCTTCTCAAATAATGAGAAATGTCATGTATGATGAAAAGAAGATAATGATTGAAGAACAAAGCTCCAAATGATATTTGGGAGGCCTTGGGTGTTGCGCCCTTGAGGGAGTGGGCATCACATTTGTTGATGGATAGTCCCTCAAAAAGAATCAAGAAGAAAGGTGGGATTACCTTGTGTTTGAGAGTAATCCGACCAATAAAATTCTTGCATTCATTGATTTAAAAAAGGATACTCATTTGCCCAAAGGTGATTTAATCAACAATAAAAGTCGAAATAATGATTTACCCATAGGTGGTTATAATCATTAAGGGGACCTATGTTATTGTATAAAGATGATTGTGCTCCAGTTATGGTTGATTAGCAAACATAATTAAATGATATAACTTGGAATATAGATTAAATATGAGTAGGTGAAAAGTGATGAAAGAGATGAATAGAAGAATAAGATTGATTAATAGAAATGATTCAATTATACATGCCAAAAAGGAGATGCTCATCCTTATTAGCAATAATACAACTATGATGGTCAACGGTTTTATTTTATCAAGGTTAGGAGGATTTGCCAAGGTTCTAAGGAGAAAATTTGGTGACTCCATTGATTGTAGACCTTCATGAAGCTGATTTCTATTGTAGTATGTGGCGATAGGCATCATGATAGAACACCATGAAAACTTGGCCAAAATATGCATAAGAACTGACTCCCAATCCAATAAACACTAAAAAATAATGCACCAATGATAAAAACCATGATGATAAGGTTGATGTATGAAATTGGATAGATTCAATAATAAATATGTAAGGAATCACCCAATAAACACACATAGACTAAATCGAGGTAATAATGTTGAAAGCAAATAAACAAGAAAGTGAACCAAAAAAAAAAATAGAAAGCATCAAAACAAACAAAAAACATGAAAATAAACAAAAAAATAGAAATATTGAGAAAAAAATCAAAAAAAATCATCCTAATAATGGCTTTGCCCTAGTAGGGTGGATTAAGGATAACTTACTAGGCTTAGATATGACAAATGTTTTTAGATTTTGAAATATTTGAATGTTTTTGGTATTTTGTGGTATTTTAACTTGTTAGAGAATGACAAGATACCTACTCACAAAATGGTGAGATCATTTGGCTTAGGTTACTCATAAAATTGTGAGAACACATGGAAAGGGGGACTAAGGTGACATCAACATGAATTGAGCATGGCCCAAATAGTCCTGAAATGACCTTAAGTCATAGTAATTCCATTCACACAAAGGGTGAATAAAAAACAACTAGGTCTGAACAAGTTCTCAAATCTATAAAATGTTAATGTAATGTGATAATACATGATAAAAAATTGTTTCCCCTAGTTTTCTCATAGGTGGTTATAACTAGGATACAATGATATAGATTAATGAAACTAATTTTATCATAGGTAGTTATAATTAGTAGCAAGACTAGTGAACACTAATTTACTCATATTCAGTTATAATTAGGGTCACATAAATAAACATCATATAAGATGGAAAAAGAATGATATCTTGCCAGATCAACTGTCACACTACTTTCATAGATTATCATTTAAACATGGAATTGATTTTTTATTGAAACTTAATCAGAATCCCATCACAAAAATTATGAGAAGAACCAAAGGAACCAAGATCAAAATAGTATTGGGTAGGAAGGCTAAAAATAGGCTTTGTTATAGATGGAAATGGAATGGTAAAATAGAATGGTCTTGTTCTAGGATAATAATGGTTTTTCTCGATTGGATAAAATGGTAAGAGGGTTTCCCCAAAGTGATGGGATGACTGGAAAGTATATATGACAATAGAAAAAGGAATATGGAAAATGAAATGGTATGGTACATATTTTTGGCCTAGGTGATTGTTGGTTTTTGATGTGTTTGGCTTGGGTATGGTAAATATCATATAATTATATTGTTCTTATTGAAGTGGAGATGCACATATTGGTCATCAAATGATACAAATAGATTATATGATCATGTTAATTTCTATCCTACACCTCATCTGAATAGTTACTCTATCAAGAATAGGTTGTAGAACTAGATGCTGAGAATGTTGTGATCTTTGTTGGTCATTGATTCTGATTCCTTCAAACATCAAGACATGGTATCTTTATAGCCAATATAAATGAAAGTATGACCATGGATGGTAAATGGGGATAAAATTTGGATGGTAGGTTTGATTTTAAAATGGAATGGTGGATGATAATGGAATATGTAATGGTTGGGAAACAAATGAAGATCAGGATGTTCTATCACACATAATCTTGTTGATGTTGGATTTGACATAACTTTGGATGTAATAGGTTGAAGACCTATAAATATTTTCTTCATAAGACCACTAATTTTTATTATTATTTAGGATTGAATGTAGCTACCATATGATTAGGATATAGAGTGGAAGTTATTTTAATTTGATCTTTGATATCACTTTCATCAAAAAGTTAAGAACTTTTATGCTTAGCAATTGGCACCTCGATGAGGTTCTTACCAATGAAGTTATCTTGATTGTCCCATAGTGCCTCTGAGAAGGTTTCACTAATGAACATTGGCTTTCAACTTTGATTTTCCTCTAGTGATTTTGAAAAAGTTTCAATAGAAGATGATGAGTTTAAATTTTTCTTTTCTCCTAGTGCCTCTTAAAAGGTTTCTCTAGGAGAGTGTTCTACTCGATGAATGTGGTCTTTGATTTCTTTCACTTATTCAAATGCTATGTTTCCATGGATGTATTTCAATAAAGTGTGATTCTATCATTCTTAATAAACACTTGTGGGAGATGGAATTTTAATAATATGTCTGTTTTTATTGCTGATAATGGCCAATGGAATGGTAATGGAATGGGGAGAGGATGGTTAATCCTCATAGAAGATACTATAATAATGCATGTAGATGCTGAAGTACTCATAGTCAAAAATTGTAGAAGGATTAAAAATGTATTCAAATTTATCTATGGGGCATGCATGACCAATATTGTAATAGTCTTGAATGTATTCTATTTTTAAATCTAATTCTGACTCAATCAACTAAGAATTTGATGTTAAGACTAATGTTTATTTTGATTTTGATGCTAAAGTTGAGACTAATGTTGATTCTAATTTTGATGTTAAATATGATGTCAGTTCAAGAATAGAACCTGACTCTAATTATAATTCATCATATGATGGGTATTTTATTATAATGATGTATTATTTAATGTTTGGTATTGGAGAAGTAATAGCCTGTGATTGCATAATGGGCTCCACAAAAAGTGGTTTGTCAAAGTGGGACTCCTATAGGATGGGAAAAAGGTAAAGAGATAACTCCTCAAGGATTGGATTGTCACTCGGAGGCTCTTACAAAGTAGGTATATGGTAAAGCTAATGATTTTCCCAAACGTAGTTGTAATCATTAAGAAGTGACTTAGTAAAGATTGGCTTGTCAGAGTGAGACACCTTGAAAAATGCTATAGGATCAATAGGTGATTTATCATAATCTGATTTATCACAAAAGGTTGGTTTAACTAAACAATCTTGGATTGGTTGGTTGTTTTGGCTTTGGTTTCTAATGAGCTAAAAAATACCATTTTTGAACATAGGTAGGTCTTTGAATGATCAGATTGGTTGAGTTTTGGATGGATTGGTATTGGATGAGGATTGGCCTATATTTGGATAATGGTAGGGCATTATGGATCTTGGTTGATCACATGAGCCAAAGGATGAAGTCTTGAGATGGTCACAACAGAGTGGTATGTGGCTTGGTTGTTCACACAAGCTAAAGGACAAGGTTCTAGAATGATGAATGGGCACTATGGATCTTAATTGCTCATACAAGCCAAAAGATGAGGTCCTGGTATAGAAATGGTATGATATTGTGGATATTGATTACTTGCACAAGCCAAATGATGAGGTCCTAGAAGGATAAGTTTAGGACATTGTGAAACATGGTAGTTCCCATGAGCTAAAGTATATAAGTCCTCTTCATAAACCATTTCATCCCAATCTCGAGTTGGATCATTAGCTATTTTTAAAATGTGTTCTATGTATTGATTATCATAAAGAGGGTATGGATTCATATCCCAGAAAACATTATCTACAGTTGGGTCTTCAAATTCCTCCTAACAAGCCTCTTCATACTAGTAAAGTTCTCAAGTTGGATCATAAGTTGTTTTCTGAATTTATTCCCATGAATGATTATTATGAGGTGGATAGAAATATATCTCAAAAACCATATTATTATCATTCGGGTCTTGACTAAAGTCATAAAAGTCATTTGTGTGGCATTCTATCATAAATTGGATTATACGTGACTCCACTGTAGGTGTATCTAGACATATCCATATAAATGATGAAAGCTCTAAAAACAAAAAGGCTTAGAGTTCTACAAACTCTAAAGAACTATGTCCAAAGTACAAATGGTTAAAACATGGTCTAACTTGGTCAAAAGTGGAGTTTTATCTCCAAATAATGATTTCATCATGGATATATATCTATAAAATAGTTTAACGTCAAATATCATATACATAAAAAGTCAAAAATTTGAATAAAACCTGACATGTCAACGGTCTAAGTCAAAGTGTTCCAAATAAGGTCTAAACTAGGAAAGGGAAAAGAGATGATAGGTCTTTTGTCCAAACATGGGGTCAAAATCTAGGCTCAAATAGAGCATGCGAGGAATTTTGGCCAAATGGCATTAAAAGCTAGTCTTGAAACAAATGAATGATGTGATTTGATTTAATCTAACAAGTTTGGAAATAGCTTTGACATAGACTTGACACATTACATCAATTATAAACATGATTAGTTGGCATAAGGCATGAGGCAAAATGCATTTGGAGAAAGATTTTGTTCTCCTTAACAAAGGCACAATCAATGACAAGGATAGGCTCTGAACAAACAAACCATCAAGCCTTCAAATTTAGGTAATTGATTAACCAAAGTTATGCAACCCAAAAGATAAATATATATGTATCAACCCCACAAATTGAGTCCTAAATAGAAATAAATCAATGTTTGAATCTAAACTTGATAAGGCTAAATGAAAACTCAATGTTGAAAATTAAGATTTGACTAAACAATCGAGACAAGATTGGACAACATGATGTCACATGACAAAGGTCCAAATAGTATACATCACATGGTTTGAAACAAATAGTTTTTAATATAATGGTAAATAAGTCTTGAAATAAATTGATTATCCTAATTACATAAGCATTATTAAATGATGTGATCAATGCTATGTTTCAAAAGACTTAAAGGCTCAAACTTGATAATGATGTGGACAACATAATGATACCCTTTTCAAATCTAATGATGCACACACAAATGTGTTTAACAAAAATTTCAAGGCACAAGTGTGGTATAAAATGGCCAGCATAATTCCTCTTTAGACAAAAGAGTGACATATAAACAAATTGGTTTTGACATGGTTTATAAATAAACAAATAAGTTTTAGTGTCAAAACACCAAGAAAGAAAGACCAAAATACACTAAATATAATCATCCAAATCCTAGAAAGGGTATGATAATGTGGAGTTGACTAAACTAGCAAGTTTTTGATCATATTAAATGGATCAATTACATAATGACTTTTCGACAAAATTATTAAAAAGAAATGCACTTTAATTGGGAATCTTTGGCACTTAGCTTGTTATAAAAAGTTCTTGCCCTTTTTTCAACCACAACATCCATCACTTGCTTAGTCTATTGTGATGTCCAAAGTGTAGATATATCCTTGTGATTTATCTCTAGAGAACTTATGGGAGGTGATGAAATCCATTTCACAAGCCAAATTTGCATAAAATAAAAGACATAATAGAAAGACTTTATGGTTTCCTCAAGATCACCCAATAATATTATGAGTTTTTGGATAGAGATTTAAGTGACATTCTTTGGATACCTTAGACTAGGCATGCTTGAAACAAGAATGATGTTTTTTATTCTAAAAGGTCCCTAAAGGGTACGGATGGAAGAAAATTAACGTAACATCCCTCTTTTTGCCAATCAAATAATTAATCACTTATTGCATACAAAATTGATAAATGTGTTTAATTTTAAGCACCAAATAAGAGATTAGGTTATGTTATTTTTCGTCCTTACCCTTAATTAATAAAATGGTAAAATATTGCACAAATGAAGCAATTAAGTTCATTTTAATCCCAAATCAAAGATTCAAGACGTAGCCTAGATTCATGATTAAAACACCAAATTTAAAATGTTGTATGAGTTATGATGTATTTTAAGCACTAAATGAAATGTATATAAGACTTAGCCAAATCTTAGGTTAATTTTAAGCACTAATTTAAAATGTGTGAAATCAAGCATGTTCATTTTAAACCCAAATGAAAGTGTGCTTGGTTAGTCAAAAGCATTCAAACAAAATTCTATACTACCTCCTCAACCTACAAAAACACAACTATAAGGGTCTAATTTGAATCACTTAAAACTTTGAGAAAATGACATTAAGAATTTATCTCTTAGGATCACAGTCGAGTTGGGTTGATAGTCGAGTTAGGTTGATAGGTGAGTTGGGTTGATAGGTGAATTGGGTTGACATGTGAGTTGGGTTTGAAAAGAAAGTCGAGGTAATCAAGAGCTAAGTTGGGCCAAGCCAGAGCTTAGTTGGGGTGAGTTAGGGGTAAGTCAGGCTGAGCTAGAGCCAAGTTGGGTTAAACTAGAGTTGAGTTAGGCTGATCCAAAGCTATGTTGGGTTAAGCCAAAGCTGACTTGGACTGAGCTAGGGTTGATTTGATTGTCCTGAGAGCAAAATCATGGCTTATAAAAAAGGACCTTTTTGTTAAATTTTTTGATTTCTTTGCTTCTTTACTCTAAGATCCTACATGATAATGGTTAGTAAGTTGCTTATAGAGGCTTTGTGAGCTAATTTATGGGTTACAGTCCCACCGGGTGTGCCATTATGTGAATTAGGAATTTGACTCAAGAGAGGATGGTTAGTATTCTGTTAGTCCTAAAATAAAAACAAGATTAAATAAACACACTACCATAACATATCTAAGCTTAGTTACTAGGGAGAGCTTAGCTAACAAGAATATAATGGAAAACAAAACTAAAATGAAAAATAAACCTTCTTTTACCTTCCTTGGATGCTCCAAAATGCTTCTTATAGTAGCTTTCTCAATTTGTGCTCGTGAATTCTGGATCAACGGAAGCTTGGCCACCTCCAGCTCTCCTTGGCACCTTATGGATTTGGCTTGGCTTACCTCAATAATTGAGAATTATAACACTAATTACAATGTCTTTTAGAATTACTTTTGCATTATAAATTTACATTATCCAAGCTTTAAATTATGGCTTTGAGACTTGTTATTTATAGACTTTTGGAATGGTTTGAGGATCAATCATGATTTTCCATCTCAAGATTTAGATGTTTGGCCATAGATAGATCTAAATATTAAATTCATTATAAAAATATACTCATTAATATTTAGGATAGAGGGGCATTGAATAGGCATGGAGGGTCTTAATGAGGCATGGGAGGCATGAATCTTGATATTTGTGGCATTTTATGGCTTAGGAATGTCTTCCCAAAAAAATGATGTCACTTTGATGAAGCAGATATTCAATATTCATTTCCAAAAATGAATATTAAAAAATATCCATATAAAATTAACTTAAGGTCTTGATTTAGTTTAAGTAGCTGTTAAATGGGATTAAGCACTTTGATGTAAACCTTAGCTCTTTGTGCACAAATTAATCAAATTGGTCAAAATGTCATATTATTGACTCAAAATTTGACTATATTAGAATCATAAGTTGATGTTAGATATATTGGAACCATATTACCATTTAATATGTTTTGAATAAAAAATAACAAAGGCATGTGTCTCGTATAACAAATTTAGAAGAAAAGAGCAATCCAAGGCACCTAGATATAAAATTTGCATTTTTACTCAAAATAATCTAATCAAAGTTAATTGCTTCATAAATTTAATTACCCTATTTAATGATACTCTATCCAAAATTGACACTTCAATATATGAATTTCAACACATTTATTATGTTTTAGTGTTTTTAGGCCAAATTATGCATTTTGGTTGAAATTGGTCAAAACCCTGATTGATGGTCATTGGTGGCAAGTTTTAAGTGTCTATAGTTTTATCATCAAAATCAATAATTAATCTAAATTTTACACATATTTACCAAAAATACTTCCTTTTATGTTATCAAAACCCCATACTTCTAATGTTGTCACCTACATTATCACATCCACTCCTATTAGTACACCTATAAGATCATATATTTATTTGGAAACTTCACTTTTTCTCTAAATTAGATGTATGCCTATGCCTACATATTATATTTATATTATACCTATTACCTCCATAAATATTACTCTTGAGCATAAAGTTATTTCCTTACAAATTAAACTAGCTAGTATGAATCAAACTATCTCTAAGACTAACCCCTCTATGGAATCATGTCCCTTATTTCATAACATTTTGGCACCTAAAATTTCATATTATCCATAATTGTAACCTTTTTGGTTGATAAGATTAAATTATATGAATGAAAAGGTTATCCTCACCAATATTTACCTATATTCGATTTAGCTTTTTTGGACAATGTGGTCAATAAGAAATTATTGACAAATATATGTCCAAAAAACTCAAAAAATACTCTCTTGGATGATTATATGATCTTAATATTCAATCAAAAACCAATTTCAAACCTATAAAAAATAAAATTTTAACACACTTTTATGTCAAAATTGGTGAAAATTTATTATATGATTAAATTTTGGAACTCAAGCAAGGGTCTAATGAAATAATTAGTAAATATGTGCTAAGATACAAGATTATGATATAAAAAATCACAAAAAAATTAGATGATAATTATCTCACATATATATTTACTTGAAATTTTATATCTCCACTTCAAGAGTCAATTATGTCTTATAATTTCAAACCTTTCAATGAATTATGCCATAAAGTCAAAGAATGTGAGTTGAAGTTTCTTACTTTGAACAATCTATAGTATACATAGAGTGATCCTTCTACTTCAATGCTCAAATTTTAAATCTAGTTAAATTATAAGAGAAACCCAAATAAAATTAAATATCAAGTGAAACTTATGGTTAATGTTATTTTATATCTAGCACAAACACTTCAATTACAAGCTTAGTCAAAACAGGAAATTTTCAAGAATACCTTCACCTACTCATTTATTATTTTCAAAATATACTTGAATTTAATACCATCATTATTAATCCACCAATGTAAGTGTATATGTCTAGACAAAAATATAGGTTTTTTTTATTAATGAATATCTTTACTACCATTTATGTATTCCACATTTTTAAAGTATATGTTTTAAGATGAATCGTAAGA
>JARHVA010006853.1:732500-777500 GCA_037957365.1 Torreya grandis
TATATATAGACACACACCCAGGTCATGATGAGCATGGGATGAGTAATATAAAGTGTTCCAAATTAATCCATCCATGTGGATTAATTTGGAACACTTTATATTACTTATCCCATGCTCATCATCACCTGGGTGTGTGTGTGTGTGTGTGTGTCTATATATATATATATATATATATATATATATATATAGTGTCATGTGGATTAATTTGGAACACTTTATATTACTCATCCCATGCTCATCATGCCCTGGGTGTATGATATATATATATATATATATATATATATATATGAGATAAGATCTCAAAGATTTGAGATAATATAACCCCTCTCTCCTTGATCTAGGATATGATTAGGGACCAACTATAAATTAGCCTATTACAACCCTTGTCCCCAATCAATCAGGAGATAAGGATACCAATTATTTCTTTCTGAATATTAGGTATCATTGACATCTCAATCCCAAAAGGTTTCACTTAACACTTCATATCGACGTCTATTATGCCCACATCTTCAGAATTATTGGCCCAACATCATGCTTCAACATAGCTTATGGCATATTGGAGGGTGATGAATTGACCTCTCATTAGTAGGCATATAATCTTGTATCCATCCATGGGAGTGATGGCTCAGTGTCTTGGGGATGAGGGAACATAAAAGTCTTCACATTAGGGGCTGAGTAGTGAGTAAGTCACAAAACAACCTATTAAAGGTGGAGATGATCCCCACCTAAGCCATTTGAACTATGTATGCTTTATATAAAATAGCCAACTTTTCCATTGTCATCAATGCCATCACTTAGGGGAACCACTCCTTCTCTTAGGCAATGCTATAATGTAAATAAGATCCTTATAATATATTAACAATTTCAATTCATCTTGAAAAATAAATTATTAACTCCCAAAAACCTATTCTTTTACTCTCGGTTAGCATAAGTAGAATTTCCCTATCTACAAGTAGTAATTATGTAACCTCCTCAATTTAGTTATGTATCTACCATAGGGATGTTAAAAAACTACAATAAGAATACTATGTAATCTAATCATCAACACAGATAGTTACATAATCTCCACATGGTGGTTATGTTATTTATCCATATCTCCCAAAAATCTCCCCCACCCACAAAAAAAACTCAAAAATTATCCTAAATCACTATAAAATTTAAAAATTATTTATATAACTCCCCCAACTAATATTTTGAGACTAAATATTTCAATTTTCCAAATATTATTAGTGTGTTTTGATTAAATTTTCAAAATTTGAGTGAAATAGAAAAATATAGAAAAACATACTTGTCGTTACCTAGATCCACCTCTCATTGGTAAATTCTCCATCCATGTCATTTGATGTATCTATTAGTTATCCATTTATTCAAATCTATCATAGGTATCCTAAATATAAAAAAACTCTTAGATAAATTGTCATAAATGAAGTTGTTTCCAACATGTTTTTAATATATTTGGCCTTAACCTAGACAGTTGTTTAAAAACATTCAAATTTTGTCATATTTTCATATTTTGACATATTTCAACATTTCAAAAGTTATATTGATGTTATATTATTATAAAACTATCCTTTTACTAGAATTTTGATATTTTGTACCATGTTTTACAATTTGTGGGTACATGATGACTTGGTGCTCGATTTGATTCCCTAATGGGATGGTTTAGGTGGTATAATTTTATACGCACATATGGTACATGTTATTTTCCAATTTTTTTTATTATGTTGTATATTTTTTATTTTTCATTTAAATTGTAGTTTAATCTCATATTATATTTATAATTACATGGAGTCTCACCTGGATTCACAATGCAAGTAACATAAGTGAGGTATGTATTTATAGCCCCCTATTTTCTTTTTTGAATGCCACTACTTGGGAACACACATTTATAAATTCATGAAAAGGCATTATCTCAAGGAATCAATTTTTATACACCTCAAATATTCATAGTGCAACATTCTAAAACAACATCAAATGATGATGCAGTGATATTCTAGTGTATACTCAAAATAGGGTATCTCTAACACCATACCCATTATACATTAATTTATATATCCAATCCCCATTTTTAATCTATTAGTTTTGGCCTCTACATTTTCTATCAACTCAATCTCAAAAAACTCTTATGGATGAATAAATCAATGTTATTTCTAGTAAACATGTTGTAATGTTTTTCTATATATGGTGACTTTGCATTAAACAGACAGTATTTATATATCTTCCTATGGTTATTTCATCATGGGGAATGGTGATTTCATAAAAACCTTCTATAAAGTGGAGCAGTTCTATCACCTTCTCCATATCTTCCAAAATTAGGTCTCAAAACTCAATCTCTCATGCAATTTCACATGTTATCTTTGTTTTTCTTGATATTTCAACCTTGTGTTTAATTCCTTGATGTCCCATCTCACTCCCAATTATTTCTTTAATGATTTTCAATCTCTCATAATTTCTAGTACCAGTTGAACTCAGTTATACTCCATGCTACATCCTTTACTCTTCTATAAGTAAATTAATTTTAGCTTAGTATTATTTTCCCTATTAGATCTCATATTTTTTAAAGGTTTATACATACATAGCCTACTAAAATTATTTTTAACTTCTACCTCTATTTTTTTTTTGATTGGTTAAATCATTGTAAGAAAGAAATGTCATTGATTATGCAACTCGGTATTTTCAAACATTGCACACAGCCAGTCACAGATGAGTTTATCTTTATTTTTTATTGCCTCTCTTCTTCTTACCCATTTTATGATAAATACTAGTTCATATTAAATTTTATATATTACCTAAAATCTTTTCTTTGATAAAGGAGCTAACATACTGAGGACTTCAACAACACATACTACATTCTTTCAACTGATCTCCACCTTGTTCAAGTTGGAGTCCAATTTTACTCTCAGTTTATTTTAATTACTTATATTATATTAATTAAATTATTTTTTTATTATATTGGATTCATATTATATATAAACTAAAATTTATAGGAAAAAGAGTTCCTATCTCTCCCATCATTTAATATAAAGATTAGTTACCTTCTCTATTTGCTTGCATATGTGAAGTATAATAATTTAGAGTAGATATTTGATTTAAAACCATAGATTGATATTATATAATAATTCAAGTAATTTAATATGTAATAAAAATCAACTCTCAATTTTATAATAAGTTCTTATTTACACAAATACACACATTAACAATTAGAGAAAACCCTAGACAAACATAGGTAATCAATCAATAGCTATTTATTTTTCCTCCCTTTTTTTTTACTCATGTAAAAGATAAACTCCATTTTTATCTTAATTATTTATAAAATAATAATTTAATCATTCATTTTTATGCAAAAAGAATCATTCATAACTAGTTTGTGTTCATCTAGAAAGACCAAAACTTTGTCATAGTTTGTAAATTCAAAAGAACTAATGGGTTTTGAGTGATTTATATCTAAAATCCAAACCTAATTTTGAGATAATTTCATATAAGTGAATATTTAGATTTAATATTTAGATTCATGAATATATCAACTAGAAAATCACCAAAAATAACTTCATTTAGCTTGGCCCTAGGAAAAGGAAAAATTAACATTTGCATTGTTAGAGTATATTTATCTTTCTCACCTTGCATGTGATCAAAATAAATTGTAAAATACATAAATACACATTATTTAATTTAATTTTCAGGTATTTATCATTTTTCACTTTCATTCATTTATTTTTGACAAGTAGTTAGGATTTCATTTCTATCCTACATTCACAAAAACCACAAAACTACCAAAATCCTTGCCAAAGTAAACACAAATACTCTAAAAGATTGATTCAACAACAAATAATTTCATTTAAAAAATTATTTACCAATACAATCTCACGTTATTTCACTTTTCATAGTCTCCTTTAGATGACACTTTTGGAGACACCTGATCTTGGTAAAGAAGGTCTCCTCTTTATGGTCATATCACCTAGTCCTATAATCAACACATATTAGATATTAGTGTTGAATTTAGAATTATAGATTTTTACGGACCACATATTATCTATCTCATCATTTATGATATTATTTATATAGAGGAGCAAGATAAAATTCCAAATCCACTAATCATCATCCTCCCATAGAATAGAGGTCATCAATATAATGTGATTCAATTTTAGATCCTCACCCCTACTAAATTTTTTCTTCTCCTCGAGACTAGCCTCATCATATATCATTCACATTTTTTGATGACATTGACTAGGCATATTCATACTATTATATTTTATCTCATCCATCAGATCATTCATCCTAACCATCCCCATTTCCTCGGTCCTAGTATTGGTTAAGAGATTTGTCTCCTCATTATCTTAGACAACAAAAGACTTTGGAGCTTTGTTTATATTCAACTAGTGATCTCAATTGGAAATTTTATGTTGAAGAGGTATTTTTATTATGTTACAATAATTTATTTACATCTCTTATTCTAAATCTTATTTCACCCAACAACTATCCCATTCGATAGTTCTACCCATCACCCATCCATTATGTCAATTGTCTCACTGTGACCTCAGGAAGTCAAGTGCAAAGCTTAAAATTTATTATTGATATGAATAAATTTTAATGTTTTTACACTTTGATTTAAATACATATATAATTATTTTATTTTGTTTTAACCTTCTTTAAATAACCTAATAGTTTTTTTCAAAGTTTTCTAGGCTGAATCTGTTTTATGCAGATTGTCAAGTTGTAAAACATGTTTATCATTATAATTTGACAATGTTATTTGAATAATGTATCATTTTATCTAGTCATTATTTCAATATAATTACATGATTCTTTAAAATGATCCAATTTATACCAAAATCTTCCTTACAAAATTTAACAAATGATTGCATATTAATCATTAAGAGATTTTGGAAATCTGTGCATGTAGAGGCATGGGATGAATCTTCAAGTGGAAGACTGATATTTAATATTTTATCAAAGCATTCTTAGAATTTAATATAGTTTTAGATAAAAATATAGGAAAGATAAGGAAAATAGGCTTAGGGACCAAGGCCAAAAAAATATAAGAAGACAAAGTGTATTAACACAGAAAAAAATTATTGGTGATGAATAAAATAAAATTTGGAGGAATGAATAATATAAACCAAAAGATACTAATTTCAATGCCAAAGTTAATTGAATAAATTAGTGTGATACCCCTTCTAAATTTTTATTCAAGTACTTAAAGAATAAGCATGTTTCACAATACATTCTAGCTCTAAATGATGCTCATAAAATATGTTAGATAATTATTTGAAGACCATTTTCAATGGAATTTCTTTCCTCATACATATCTTTCATGTTACAAGTCATCATAAAGGAACTAACACAACTATAAATAAATAAAAATATTTTAATAAATTTTCCATATAACCAAATTAGGTCAATGTGAATAATATAAATTGGATCTCATTACAATATAAATGCATATGGGTGATAAGGAACATCAATCGCTAAACACTAACTAAACACTAAAACACTTGAAGGGGTAAAACAAAAACCAAAGTGGGTAAGCAATAAAAAATATTAGCCAAATTAAAAATAAAAAATTCATGCCTAGGGAAGATCATTCAAATAGAATAAGGAGTTGATGAGTCCCAAACCTATATATCAGCTATGCCACATATTTGTATCAATAGTTAATTGAGAGGAAATAATTGTTTTATAGACACAATGACTTCTTTATGGTCTCAAATACTCTTTGTGTGATCATAACAAGCCAAACCCATTCAAGGATCATCAAATATATATTTTTTCCCATAAAATGTCATATTTATATGTCCATCAATCATGGATACCAAATCACACTCCTTGTGAATATAATCAGATTGATTATGTAGATAGATAATATCTACATTATATCAATACATTTATCCTATCTAAAAAAACTCCCTTAATATATCAAAATTTTGAGTTAAAATGGAAGTTTTTAATTTACTTTTTAATATAGTTTTACCTTTTTTTTTAATGCATTGAAACATTATTTGATTGGTATACTATTATAATATGTTTATCGAATACAACAAAAAGATAATTCATAATTAAAGAGAAAGTTCTTCCACAATATGTAAAATAAAAATGGATTTTCTGGATTAAACTATGTGATGATAATTATAAATAATAATTCAAACATATGCTTAATTAATTCATACCATACTTTCAACATGTCCTTAGCATTGTAATTTTAAAGATTAAAAATGATCTTCTAATTTAATGCAACCATTAGAAGAATTTTTGCAAATTTTAGATTGATCAGTCATTTACAAAGACTATAGGATTTTTTATCATTTTATAGTTCGATGGACCAGATATTTAATTGGACCCACAAGGTCAAACACATTTTTGGGACATTTATTTTATTTTTTTCACTTGTTGGACCTTGAATCTCAGCTTGGCATTGGTTTCACTTAGTGTATCCAACTCTATTTTTAGATGATTCACCTTTTTAGTATATCACATGATAAATGCACATTAAACCTAATATAAAAAATGATTTTTACATCATGAACATAAGATAAATCCAAAATAATTAATCTTTCATTGTAATGATAGAATAAAAAATTTAAGGAAATGATTTTGTCATCAGAACAAAAAATGATAAACCCCAAAATAAAAATTTACATCATAAATATAAAAGATAACCAAAAATATTTGAAATTATCTTTTAATCCAAATGATCTTACAAATTAAAATTTGAGAAGTGATCAAAATTGATTTTTCACACTATAGTTTTCTTGTTATCATCACAACCACATCAAACAACAGATTTTGGAAACTAAAAAGAATGGCTCTTCAAATTTCCTTTGAATTAAAATATTGCAAAAACTATTCATTTATGAATTTTAGAAAGTTAGATACATGTTTTTATTTCCATATTTTATACAAAATTATGCTTTTTAATAATTAAATTTTATGGTTATTTTATTTTTTTCCTTCCATATTAAAAATTGAAATAAACTATTATTTAGGGTTTTAAGACACTTGGTTTTTGTTACATTTTTTAATACAAAGGATGTTTTTTACACTAATAAACTAGATTAGGGAATTCAAGTGTTTTTCTATTGAGATAAACTTATGTAAAATCTATTCATTTGGGAAATGCAAAATCTCATTTCTATTTACATTTTTTCCAACAAAGTAATGTTTTGTAAAATAAAAAAGGGAATTCAAATAGTTTATTCATTTTTGTTCCAAACTAAAATTTTGAAAAAAATTGCATTTAAAGAATACATAACTTGGTTTTCTTAAAGCTATGCCAAAAAAAAAACCATCTTCTAAAAAATGGTTGATTTTAAGAATTTGAAAATATTTATTTTGAATTAATATTTTGTAGAAATTATGCATTTATATTTTGGTGGTTCCCAGTTGTACACCTCTTACACTTAGCCTTGTACACTTGAGAAAAATGGAAAACATGGATGAAAATCCTGTTGATATATCATTATAGCTAGGGAAGGGTTTAGTACATAGATGGACTAAACACACACAATGACATAAAATCACCAATAGAGGGTATGGTTAGCTCCCTGCTACTTCTAGATCTACCTTAACCAAGGTGAGAGGACCTAAGGGGTATCTTGTTCACATCGAGGGATACTAAAATTCAATATCCATGGGGATGTTAATAACACAAAAACATAAATATAACTAGGTCCTAACCAAGTCTGCAAACTCCACCTAGGAAGTGTCATAAAATGGAATGAACAAATGCACTAGGGAAGAGACAAGCTACTGAAGATAGATAAGGATTTTATTGTAGCCTTAATTTTAAAATAAATTTTTAATAGCAGGGGGTCAAATGGGAGATTACAATGCTAAGCTTCAAAGCACAAAATATAAAAACATTTTATATATGCAATATTTAAGCATTTTTAGGCAAATAACACTTATAATATGCAATAATTGTATTATTTATAGGGTAAAATATGGTTGGATGAGTTACAATAGTTATAAAAGAGTGGTGTGGTGGTGTTGTTTTTCAAATAGTAGTAGGAGTTCTTTCAATATTCATGACATCACCCATTTTCAAAGATCTATAAAATTTGAAATACAAGCTAAGGGGAAATACTAGGAGTGATATGCATCTATTGGTGCCAATACAATGTAAATACCCGAATGATTTTTGAAACCCTACAACATAGACTACAACTAGAGATTCAACTACTTTTTCTTATCAAATCCATTAACCCAGGGTGCCCTTAAGAGGTTATCAACAATATGTTTCCAAACCACAATGTAGAAAGGGATTTATAACCTAGATCTATGCCTAAGATGACAACCATTCATAAGCACTGAAGTAGATATCCAATCAATAGAGCTTGTAAAATATTTTATTACATTTCATCCATAAGAAAGAGTAAAAACTACAAGTATTTTCCATTATCTTGAAATAAAATCTTACATATATCTTTGTTTCAAAATGTTGCCATGGGGACAAGCATGGTGAGTTTGCTCCTTGAATAGGGGAGACATATTACAATGCTCTCCTATCTTGATAATGGTTATATAGATGCAACCACCTTAGAAAGAGAGACAAAATGCACACACAACAATGGATCTTAAAATTTGTAAGAGGTTAGACTTAGGAAACTCAAAAAACCAACAAACTTGAAATAGGACAATCCCTCTTTTTATACAATTCATCACCACATTGTATTATGGGAATGTGTTTCAATTTAAAATTTCAAACTTGCAATCAGCTCTCCAAGTTTCGCCTGGATGCTTTTAGCTAGAATAGGCTTTTGGTCCTAGTTGGAATCTTCATGTTTTTACAAGGAAAATGATTCTCGTAAGTACCTCTACATGTAATGATGAAGATTTGAAGCAAACCCTTGATATGATTGGGTAAAAATGAATTTCATTCAATTTTTAAGGAGAATATTCATTTAAGAACCAAACAAATTCTTTGTTTGCTTATGAAAATTCTTGTACATGTCTTTGACTACTAATTTACAAATTTGGAATCTCCTGGACAACTATCCTTCCTCTTATGCATGCCAAAAAATAACCTTTGCCTTGTGATGATTGCATTAGAACACTCCAAATCCATGGCCATTTGTGAAATCTTCTTTGAAATGTCCCACCTTGATCTTTAAAACCTATAGAATTTCTACCATGGAGGTGTTCAAGCAAGCAAAACATTTGGAAAAATGTAAAACTTAGTTTATTTTACATTTTTACTTTTTTCCTCCAATATACCTTTCAACACATTACTTTTTTCCACTTTAACTTTTAGGGTTACCACCACATTTTTTAATGCTTAAGTGCATTAATTTTTAATTATTTACCTTAAAGGAAACTTTGCGTCCTACTTACAATTTTGCACTTCCTTTGTATGGTGGAAATCCGAAGCTCTGTAGCATATTTACAATTTTTAGATTTGTAACTTGTAATTTGCAGTTGCAATTCCACTAAAAATTTCCCTTAGTGGACTTGGGAACTTCAAGTTCAATTTTATATTTGCAATTTAGTAACTTGCATTCTAGAGTTGTAGTTCCCCTCAAAAGTTCCCCCAATGGACTTGGGAATTTAAGAGCAATTTATAATTTGCAAAATTGCAATTGGCCTTGAAAGTTTCACTTTCAATAGGGACCTCATGTTTTACCAATGTTGACTGGTAGGTTTTGGAGATCCAAGTGAAATTTGAAATATACACATTTGAAAATGTGAAAAATCGCATTCCTCCCTGAAATCTCCTTGGAGCTCCATTTGAGTTGACTTTTCTGCTCTATTCCATCCTGGTTTAGAGATATATGCCCTACAGAAAAACTTATTAGAAGCCAACCCTTTCCCTCTTTGATACCCCAACACATAATCTTCAATCCTATCAAGGCTTTCTTTTAGTTGGGCATTCATTACCTCATGTTGGGTGTCTTGTTAAATCATTTCCAAGGTTTTACAAACCTCTTCAAGTTAAGCCCAAAAATGAGAGTCCTGAATTAAGGATGCCAACTTTATACGAGACTTTTTATCTCTAACAATGCGAGTTTGGTCTTTTTATTTCATCCATTTCTCTAGAACTATGTGACGATGGGGTCTAACCCATTTAAAAATATTGCTTCCATTGCCCTTCTATTTGCAGTAATAGTCTGCAATATCCAGAAGCTCTACAAGTCTCTTGTATGCAATACCAACATTGATCCATTTATTTTGGAATTTGAAGTTGTTGGGCAATTCATTCTTAACCACCTTGCCAACAATACCATCCCAAAACGTTTCCAGATATATTCTAAACAAATTTTCTTTGATATCCTTCCTCTCACTTTGCTTGAAAGAATCATAATAGCCAATGCCTTTGGCCTTAAAACGCCCTTTATACCATTCCAACTTTGCCATAACGCTTTTTTTGGTGCTCAATTCATTACTTAGGTCCATACTATTCATGTCATACATGCTTTTCATTTGTGCAAAAATTTTAAGGGTAAGACGTGCACGATCATTCTCAGCCACAGTACCCATTGCTTACAGTTGTAGTTCTATTCCCATCTCAACGGAAGAGTCTAAGATGGGGTTTGAAATTCTCATAGTGATTGTATCACTATTAAATAAGTGTTTAGTGATACATTCCAACGTGTTGCCATAATCAGTGTGCTCTGAAATACAGGACCCAAAAATGTCATTAAAATAGTTTCCTTCTTTACTTTGCGTAGAAAAACGTAGCATCTTCAAGACAGCTTCAGGGTCCTCAATTCACGTTGCGCCACAGATTCAATAGAACAAATAAGTACCAAATGGTTTATAGGGGATTCTATGACCAGATTCTCCTGCATAGTTCGTTACATACCTGAAATAAGACTTTCAACACAAGTCTTATCTTCTTCCAGGCATTAAAGGCACACAAAACATCTTCAGGCGTTGATTCTTCTTAACATCTCTATTTATAGAATGTTGTTGTACAGAATAATAACATAATGATTATTTATTGCTTTGGCTCGGATTTTAAATCTGTCCTCTTCTTAGTAGGCATGCATCACCAAGCTTCGGGATCCATAAGTCGAACTACATATTGAAAATTAGTGAAGTTGTTAAGTTGCATTTTGGTTTAAATTCTCTATCGTCCTCCTTCTATTGCAGGATCCGAAGATCTACATGCACATTGCAAGTTCGCAACTTGCTAAGTTGTGTCTTAACTCCCATTCTCCATCATGTGTTTCTTTCTGTTGGGATCCAGAGCTGGGCACATAATCTACAAGTTGTAAACACGCATTGCATTTTATGCCAAAATCCCCACCATTTGAAGTGAATAAGCTTCCAAAACATTAAGCAAGTGCCTTTTGAGGGGCAAATGCCGTGAACAGAATGATTGCGTGCAATGACACTCAGACAAGGGGAAACCTACAAGG
Organism: Torreya grandis; assembly: GCA_037957365.1. Classification (NCBI taxonomy): domain Eukaryota; kingdom Viridiplantae; phylum Streptophyta; class Pinopsida; order Cupressales; family Taxaceae; genus Torreya; species Torreya grandis. The sequence continues at coordinate 743,855 of JARHVA010006853.1, forward strand.
TGTTTGAAGTGAAGCTCCACCTACTTCTTTTGCTGACGTCTCCTTTACATTTGCCATGTGGGCATCACTCATGTAGCAGATTCCAGAAGTCTATCAACAGTATTCAACTTGTGGTTTTCAGAATTGTTTTTGGCATATGCATTCCCCACTTACATTCCCGCATATTTTCACCTCTCTGTTGCAACTTGCATTTGACCTCTCAAAATTCCTGCTGAACTTTGGACGCATTTTGTAACTCGTCAAACTTGCAGTCAATGTCGAAATCTCCACAAATTTCACTAACGCCTTTATTTTCATCATTATAAATTTTGCTTTATTTCTTTTGTCTTCCATCCACGTGGGCAAACCGTTTATGGCGTGGCTTAAGGCTTTGTTGTGTTTTGTCCTCACATTGTGTCACGTGGGCATAAAGACCTACACGTCGATGCCCTTTTGACCTTTTAAAACATTGATTTGTTTTATTCATTAAGCCTCCACGTGAGTAGGCCATGTCCTTTGTTGCGAGCGTTTTGAAAAACTTCGGTGTTAGTTTTAATACTTCGATGACCATTTGAATATCTTTTCAACCAGGCAAATGTTGCAGGATTGGCAAGTTGAGAATCTATTTTCAACTTGCGTTTTCAAGAAATGCTTTTGGCAGGTTGACCTTCGGTAAGTGTCCACCAAGAATGGGAGCTCAAGACGCATATTGCAAGTTTGCAATTGCAAATTGCAATTTGACTTGAAATGTCCGTCACTCAACTTTTTTTTTTTCTGAAACGGAAATAAAATACTCAACCCCCATTTATCATTTAGTCATTTTCAGAATTTCCTTGACTCATTCATGCTACAAACTCTATAGTGCCATTTAAAACACAAAAATACTAAGTGTTAGTTGAAATGGACACTTCACAAGGTTGGCACAACATGAATATGAGAGTGAGGTTTTCATAATTTTAATTGTGGAAATGGAGTTTTGGATGATATGGGAGAACACAATTACGGATATGAAATAATGATTAGACAAATTAAATATTAGTATCTTGAAATCACGACACAAATGTTTAGTGCAATTTTGAGCACTAATACATTCTTTCAATTGAAATACAATTATTTAAACCAAAAAAATGAGGTGGGCAAGGGGTTTTTTATGTCAATGGAAGATACCTACTACAATAAATGGTAAATAACACTCAAAACATACTTTAATGTTGAAGACCGCAAAAACCCATGAGTATAAATGTAAGCCCATATAAGCTCAAATAGGATTCCTGATCCAACTACAATTATTAATCTTGACCAACGAAAAGCTGATTCAATCCATCTGAACAGATGCCCATATCTTCTTCCTTCAACTCATTTTTTTTTTTATGTATTTGCTTCAATCAGTTGTCCAAAAAAATCTTGAATCCTTATGTGGGTAGAAAATAAGATTATGAATCCTCAAGTGAGTATCATTTAAATGCAAGGTTAAGGTGCAAAAAACTTATAAGGTTTTCAGATTATAGTTAGAAAAGTTATTTAAACTCTCAGATCTACATATTAGGTTCGGAGGTTTAGTTATAGATCTCATTGAGTAGGTGAAAATTCATTGCAATGATATGTTGAACATTGAGCAAGGATATGGATTGAAAATGGTTTAGACTCTGGAGAGTGGATAAATTTTGTGATTTAAAAAGAGGGTAGCAGCACGGGAAAACTCAACCATATGAACATTGAGTGTGAAATGCTAAACAGTTGGAAAGTGGAAAGTGTTCCGGAAAATGGAAAGAAAGAGACTATTTAAGGTAGGCAGAAAGGTGTTTGGTAGATTGCTCCATTTTCCCAAAGAGTCAATTTTCAGGTTTCTTTCCACACGTTGATGTCGGCATGGACAAAATCAAGAGCTATATTTTCACCTTTTTTTTTCTTGTATGGATAATAATTAAAAAAATAAAAAATAAAAAGTCATTTGGAGCTAGATTTAAGAAATACGGAAAATATTCATGCAAATGGCAGCAAAATATTAGCTTTAAAAATAAAATATAAAATCTTCCATAAAATCATAATCATGTGAGATAAAACCGTGATTGAAGTGAAGAGATAATAAAAACATTCATGTATGTAAATGATAGTACAACTTTAGTTTAAAAAATAAAATATGAAGTCCTTCTTAAAACCATAAACATGTGAGATAAAATTCTAATTAAATATTAGAAAGATTAAAAAACGTCATGAAAATTAAATTGTCACTATAACCTATAAAATGTTTCAATTTTGTTAAATAAATGTTAATAATACTCCATAAAAGAATTTAAAGTAAAACTCTGATTATAATTTAGAAAAGTTGTCAATTTTATTTGTTTTTCGAAAAAACATGTGAAGCGCATAACCTACAACCATGGCATTCCAATATGACAATATTTGATAAGAAATGAAAATCTATATGCTATCATATGGAAAGGAAGTAATATACTTGCAAAAGAGAAAACTCAAATACAGTAAATCCTTAAAAGATAGCAAAGGAAGTAATATACTTGCAAAAGAGAAAACTCAGATACACTAAATCTTTAAAAAATTGAAAATATAATAGGAAAATTTATATACAATCATTATCATTATTTTTGATGCAGATCTTCCATTAACATTTTTAAAAAATGAAGGCTTGGAGTACATGAATTGATTCATTTTTTTTTAATAATATTTGTTTCGATATTCAAGCCCATAGATTGTGAGTTCAAAACTTGTAAAAATTTTAAATCTTGTGACAATTATTTACCTTAAAATTTATCGGTTATCAATGTCGTCATTCTACAGTTCTCCTCTCTATGTCAAAGAAAGAAACAATTAGTTATAGTTAAACATGAAATTATTATAAACAATATTACGCACATCCATGTTAAATAATCTCCTTGTTCTCAAGTCTTTAGCCATTCTTTGCTTACCTTATGACAATTAGACAATGCTAGAGATCATCTGTCAGCAAAATCATCAATCTTGTAGTGTTTTTATGATCCTAGAAAGAATATGAGCATACAAGAAGTCTGCCACATAAATTGTATACATCATCACCGACTCATTTTGTATGACAAATAATATCTACCATATTCAATCTGAAACCAACTCATGAGATATCAAACATTGGACAAATAACAACTGATAAACAACGAACGAATATGATATTAATTACATCAAAGATACCAATTTTTTATTTAGAACTTTGTAACGAGAGTACAAATTAAAAACATTTTGACGTCTTCTCTTTTATTATTTTTAAATTTGATAAATGATATAATTTCCTTAAAAAATGGTGTTATCACTATATTTGAATGAATGAATAACTTTTGAAAATTAATACTCTATATTTTTAGATTTTAAAAAATAATATATATAATAAAAAATAATCTTAAAACTTTAACAGATAAAAAATATTTCACCTTCTGTAATTTTCAATCTAAATTAATAGAGTAAGTTACATAATAAAACAAGTGTTGCGAGACTGTAGGAGTACCTCCCTATTTTCCATAGACAGAGAGGAAGGCAAAGATGCTACCTTAAAAGAAAACAACATCCTTTTCATGCACAACATTTATAATAGGCTTCCACACCTCCACTTGCTCCTTGGTCCATATTCCAGACATATTTCAATGCTATGCAAATAGCAATATATTACATTTTTCTTGAAGGCAATTAAACAAATAATAGTAGGTGCCTTAACAATGGTTTACAAAGGGTAACCAATGCATTAAAGAGAATATTTACAAGATTTAGTAAAAGCCATGTAGTTTTGTTAGAAAGTCAAGTTGACTGGAGATAATTTCTCCACTCCTCATTCATGCAAGCAATTAGCTGCAGTTGAGAAATCAGTTAGTTAACTGACAGTTAGGAATCAATTAGTTAACAGTCAGTTATTTTAAGCAGTTGAAGTTAGTTTTATATGAGTTAAACAATTAGTATATTTTCAGTTATTTTTGGATTCAAAATCTATTTAAAGACCCTAAGGGTGCAACATTGTAATAGCAGATCAAGAAGATCAAGATTTTCAAGAAAATTAATAAAGTTCTTGTTTTTTGGCATTGTTGTAGCAATCCAATGGTTTGAGTTATTATTTTTTCTATTATTTGCTCTATTTTATGTTATCAAATTGGTATCAAAGACTGGTAAGGAAAGAAGCCAAGGGAAGCCATGTAAGGAGAAGCACAGATTGGAGAAGTGTGTAGTTAGTAGAAGCATGCAACAGTCACAGTCCAATGCATGAAGGAAGAGCCAACAGGGAGTGCAGTGATCGACATTGGCAACCCAGCTGACATCAGCTAACAACCCAGACTGACATCGGCAGAGCAACCGACATGGGCACTATTTACCTGACCAACCTCGGCAGACCAATTGACATCAGTGATTGTGTTTAGAAATAGCAAACCAGAATGCCATTTTAGTGTGAGACATGGTAGTGAATAACAATATCTCTTAGCCTCAAATTTCCATTTTCAATGGTAAGAATTATGATTTTTGGGCAATTAAGATGAAAACTTTGTTTTTCTCACAAGAAGTTTGGGATTTGGTAGAGAGTGGTTTTGTAGAACTGCAGGATGAGGCAGCCCATCTGGCATTAACTCGAGCACAAAAGGACAAGCTTAAAGAGAATAGGAAAAAAGATGCAAAAAGCCTTATTTATAATCCAATAGGGATTGGATGAATCACTTTTTTCCAGAGTAACAATAGCAACAAGATCTAGAGAGGTATAAAAAATCTTGGAGACTACCTATAAAGGTAATACAAAGGTAAATATTGCTAAATTGCAATCTCTTAGGTGAAGTTTTGAAAATTTCTAAATGAATGATTCAGATTCTATAGACCAGTTTATGGGTCAAGTTTTAAATATAGTGAATGAAATTAGATCTAATGGAGAAACAATCACGGATCAAAATATTATAGAAAAAATATTCAGGAGTTTACCCAATAAATTTGATGCAATAGTTGTAGCTATTGAGGAAACAAAGGATTTAGAATAGTTATTTGTAGATGAATTAATGGGTTCTTTGTTAACACATGAATCTAGAATGAATAAGAATAACAATACTTCTCTTGAGAATGCTTTCAAGTCACATGTATCATTTGGTAGAGGAAGAGGAAGAGCAAGGCCAAACTTCAAAGGGAGAGGTAAAGGCAGAACTGAAAGGAATAATCTAGATCAAGATGAGAATAGTAGTAGAGGACATGGTAGCGATCACTTCTATCAAAGTTCATAGAGGTTTGATAAATCTAATATTCAATGTTATTATTGCAAGAAATATGGTCATTATGCAAGTGACTACAGAAGTAAATAAAGATATGTGTACAAGCAGAATGCTAATTACACAAATGAATCTAGTTATAATCTAGGTGAATCTAGGTCTAATCCTAGAAGCTTATTTCTTACTTGTAATGTTACTCAAGAAAATGCTAGAGATATTTGGTTCTTAGATAGTGGATGCAGTAATCATATGATAGGGAATAAAGAATTTTTTACTAGTCTTAATGATTTTGTAAGATCTGAAGTTAAATTAGGAAATGATATCAAAGTGGATGTCATGGGTAAAGGTGTAATAAATGTTTTGGTAAAGAATGGTGAAAGAAGATTTATACCTAATGTTTATTTTATACATAGACTAAAGCATAATATTGTGAGCATTGGATAGTTAGTACATAAAGGTTACAGAGTATCTTTTATAAATAATGTTTGCACAATACTGGACAAGTTTCCAAGTGACAGGTTGATAGGAAAAGTGGAGATGACCAAGAATCAGATGTTCCCTCTTCGAATTCAGTGCATCCAAGGAGAAGAGGAAGCCCACTTCAAAACCATGCAACTAGACCAATCATGGCTATGGCACTTGAGGTATGGACATTTACATTTTTGAGGTTTGAATTTGTTACAGAAGAAAAATATAGTGAAGGGATTACCACCAATATAAAAGCCAGGAAGTTCATGTGACAGTTGTATTTTGGCAAAATAGCATACAGAGAGCTTTCCAATAGGAGCCTCATATAGAGCTAAGGTAATATTGGAGCTAGTCCATAGTGATTTATGTGGACCAATGCAAAGTACATCATTAGGAGGTAGTACTTATTTTCTAACCTTCATTGATGACTTGAGCAGAAAGGCATGGATATATTTTCTCAAAAATAAGTCTGAAGCCTTTGGAATGTTTAAAGAATTCAAGGCAATGGTTGAAAAGTAGAGTGGCTGTTACATCAAGGTACTTAGATCAGATAGAGGAGGTGAATATATGTCTAATCAATTTAAATATTTTTGCAGATATCATGACATCAAAAGGCAATTGACTACAAGGTACACACTATAGCATAATGGTGTAGCAGAACGAAAGAATAGAACAATCATGGAGATGGAGAGAAGCATGTTGAAAGCCAAACACTTGTCAAATGAATTATGGGTAGAAGCAGTAGCATGTGTAGTATATATTTTGAATAAAAGCCCAACAAAGAGTGTCAGAGACTGAATTCCACAAGAAGGGTGCAGTGGTAAGAAAATAGTGTACATCATTTCATAATTTTTGGTTGTATAGCATATTCTCTTACACCATCTAAATTGAGAAGAAAACTTGATGATAGAGGTGAAAAATGTATTTTTATTGGTTATAGTGAAGAATCAAAGGCTTATAATATAACCCTATTTTAAAGCAAGTGATTATTAGCAGAGATGTTGAATTTAAGGAAGAAGAAGCATGGGATGGTAGCAACATCACAATTGGAGCACCAATTCCACAGAATGAAGAAGAATCTGAAGAACAAAATTTTCCAGGAGATCAATCCTCTCCACAAGCAAGAACAAGCACTCTAATAAGAACACCTAGGAGGTATGAACAAGGTGAATTATCTAGTCATGCATGTAACCCTAATCCAAATTCACAAGTAAGTGATGAATCAGATCCAACTTTTGCTACTTTAAGATCAAGATTTAAAGGTAAGAAAATGAGAAAATTGAATAAGATTTATAATCAAGAAGAAGAGAAATTAGATTTGGTTTCAAATTTTGCTCTTTTCACTCATGATCCTATGTATTATCAAGAAGTAGTTATTGAGGAACATTGGCTAAAAGCAATGGATGAAAAGATGAATGCTATTGAAATAAATCAAACATGGGATTTAACAGATCTACCTAAAGATAAGGATTGTATAGGAGTCAAATGGGTATATAAGACTAAATTTGATGTAGATAGAAATGTTGAAAAGCACAAGGCAAGGTTAGTAGCAAAAGGTTTTGCACAAGAACATGGAGTTGACTATAATGAAACATTTGCTCCAGTTGCTAGACTGGATACAGTTAGAATGGTTTTAACAATAGTTGCTCAAAATAAATGGTATTTATATCAAATGGATGTCAAATCAGTTTTCTTGAATGGTTTTCTAGATAAAGAAGTGTATGTGAAACAGAGCACATGTTATGAAGTACAAGGACATGAAGAAAAAGTCTACAGATTGAAGAAGGCCCTTTATGGTGGTATAGTAGGATTGATTCATATATGATAAACAATAGATTCAGCAGAAGCAATAGTGAGCCTACTTTGTACACAAAAATCAACAAAGAAGGTCAGATTTTGATTTTGTGTTTAAATGTTGATGATTTGATTTTCACTGAAAATTTGTCTGTAGACACTTATAAATCAGCATTGAAGAAAGAATTTGAAATGAAAGATTTGGGACCAATGAAGTATTTTTTGGGAATAGAAGTTGTACAATCAGATAAGGGAATTTTTATTTGTCAAACTAAATATACAAAGGATGTGTTAAGGAGATTTAAGATGCTGAATTGTAAACCAACACCTACACCATTTGCTACAGGGACCAAACTTAGCAAAGAAGACCAAGGTTCTAATGTTGATTCTATAATATTCAAAAGATTAGTTGGCAGTTTGATGTATCTTATAGCTACAAGACTAGACATCATGTATGGGGTTAGTTTAATCTCAAGATTCATGGAGTCACCAAAAGACTCACATTGGTAAGTTGGAAAAAGGATATTGAGATATGTGGCAGGAACTACAAAATATAGAATTTTATATTCCACAACTAACGATTTTAATTGGATTGGTTTTACTGATAGTGATTTTGTAGGTAGTGTTGATGATAGGAAGAGTACTTCTAGACATGCCTTTCTTTTAAGCATAGGTGTGGTCACATGGACATCTAAAAAGTAACCTATAGTGACACTTTCATCAGCTAAAGCAGAGTATGTAGCAGCCACATCAGCAGCATGTCAAGCAACTTGGATGAGAAGAATATTGACATATTTATTACAAGCACAGAAGGAGTCAACACCAATCTTTTGTGATAACAAATCAAAAATCGCATTATCAAAAAATCATGTTTTTCACAAGAGGAGCAAGCACATTGATACAAGATTTCACTTTATCAGAGAGTTAGTGAAAAATGGAGAAATCCATCTAGACTTCTGCAGATCTGAAGATCAACTGGCAAATATATTTACAAAGGCATTAGCAAAGAAGACCTTTGATTATTTAAGACAAACTTTAGGCATTGTAAATGCTGAAGTTGTTAGTGGTAGAAATTAAGGGGGAGTGTTAGAAACTCAAGTTGACTGGAGATAATTTCTCCACTCCTTATGCATGCAAGCAGCTAGCTGCAGTTGAGGAATCAATTAGTTAACTGATAGTTAGGAATCAGTTAGTTAACAATCAGTTATTTCAAGTAGTTGAAGTTAGTTTTAGATGAGTTAAACAATTAGTATATTTTTAGTTATTTTTGGATTCAAAATATATTTAAAGACCCTAAGGGCGCAGCATTGTAATAGCAGATCAAGAAGATCAAGATTTTAAAGAAAATCAATAAAGTTCTTGTTTTTTGGCATTGATGTAGCAATCCAGTGATTTGAGTTATTGTTTTTTCTGTTATTTGCTCTATTTTATGTTATCAAGTTGTAATAAGAGGATCGAAACTCTTCAATAAAAATGAAGAGTGTATTTTTTAATTCTGTTGTAGTATGGCGACATTTTTAATTTTTAATTAAGTGGAGAACATGACACAAGTGAAAATTGTAATCGTGCATAACTGATGACATAGACAAAGATAGTAACATTTTTCTTTTGTGGTTTCCAATGACCGAATAGGTTAAGTAGCATGTGCAAATTATGCCTATGGCGGTTCACCAACCTAACGACAAAAACATTATGCAGAAGTCAATAGATAATAAATATTCAAAAACAATATAATTGGTGAAGGCCTTATGGTGGGCAGGTGATCGAGTCTTAAGCTTATCACTCAAATTTTTGGCTCGCTTGCCATCCAACTTGGGAGAATTTTCTATTATCCAATGCGAGCAACTCTCTGCGTGCTGCTTACGGTAAGCTCCTTTCAATTTACTGTGATTTTGCGAGTGAGCTACAAACCAATATTTTTCATTCCATTTTATGGAGTGCACATAATAACATAACAAAAACAGATTGCATGATAATTTAATAAGTCGATTCATTATTAGAATACAAGTGCATGCCAAAACAGTTGAAGCCACCTGATTCCCAAAACCTGAAAAATGCCAAATCTGTCGTTTTGAAGATAACATACTTGTTAAAAATAACCCTCATTGAACAAAAGAAAGAAAATGAAGAACAAAACAAGAATAGAATAATTTGTTTATCTACCTATATGGATAGCGGTTGTATTTGAATCGTGCTCGATTTTACCCATCTTTGTCTCGATGATGAACTGAACGCTGGTAATTCCTTGCACGGTTTGCTTTAGTCCTTGGATCTCTGCTTCATGCCTCGAAGGCCTAAAAATTCACTGAAGGTGGAAATCAGTTGTCTCTTACATTGTTGATATATTACTGTAAGCAAAGACTCTTATATTGAAGTTTGCCAACATGAAAGGTCGGACAAGGGAAAAAACAGAGGTAATTATTGGTATGTGCAATTAGGTTGCACGCAAAAGAGCTTTTACATGGCAGCGATTTGGATATCTTTCTCCACCTTTTGGATATCTTAATTTGACAAATGCAAATGGACAGTTGGATTGAAATATAAGGCTTGAAAACCAAACAGACCACTTATAGCTCTTCTATCTTTGGGAGAGATGTCAGTGGCTTCAGCAATCTTTCGTAGCATGTAAAACAATGCACGACTTGTTTCTGCCCACCGGTTATCCCCTGGATAGGTTCCACGGAGCTTGCCTAATGTAATTCAAACAAAAGTTTCCCATTGCTTGAGTTTCCAAAGACTATTCACCGTTTATGGTTACTAAGGAAAAGTATAAAACAGTCATAGCTTTCCTTTAAACACGAGCAAATTATTATAATTTTCAAGAAGGATGAACTGCTATTGGTCCTGCACCATTTTTTGATGTAAAATAATACGTTAGGGCGAAAACAACAGTACCTACAGAGAAGTACTAATAATAAATATATAATTAATCATATATGTGATCAGCTACATACGGCATTAGAGTAGAATCTAATGGAGATCTCTATTTTTTGTTTCGTTGATATGTTTTCCTACTTCCTACATTTTCAAGCCGACTTAAGCTTTCAGCGAATTCAATTTTTTATGATTTTTAATGATTCTATCCAACACCATTTTATAATGGTTTTAAGCTGGGAATAGGCTCCACCGACGTAATTTTCCTCTCTTGGAAGACTAAATGTAAAAATTGGTGTGCGATTAATGAAGCACTTGCATGACACATCACTGTCATTATACTTTTCTTTAAGTAGTGTGTGGATCCTAATATAAAATATTTATTCCTTTTAGAAATGCAAGTCAAAGTTAAAGACAAGTTAAACGTTAAGTACCTCCATGTATTATGGCTCAGGATCTGCCTTCTCTATCTAGGATCTTAGATTGGATGATAGAGTGTCTTGACAGTTTTGTGGTGGGCATCGTCGCAGCTGTTCCAAGCATTGTTTTTATAGCGGCACTTCATACTAGCGCATTTTCCATCTTGGGCAATAGTGAGGCTGGCAGCCACCACCTCCTTCCCTAGCTGGTTAGGATGGCTGGGGCACTCCTCCTCCTCTGCATCCAGAGGCTTGGGGGCACCACCTAGAGGCCATGCAGACAAGCTGGGTAAGTTCCATAGGGTCTCTTTACCGATCTTGTCCACTCAAACACAAGAAGATGTTGAGATAGACAGTGCCCAAGTTACTGGTTGGGAGGCTGTTCCAGATGGCAATGATTTGCCAAACTCGGGTTGGGGTCCTAATGATATGGATGCTTTCCCTGCTGGCCTTACTCTTGATGCATAAAAGTTATCTATTTTTATGACTTTGTGATTTAGTTGCTTGTTTCTAAGCTCCACCTAAATGATACTTTGGTTTTGTTCCTAGGCTCCGCCTAATGTGTCATGAAATACTTTCATACCACCTTAATTTTTTGTAAATTATTTGTATAATTCTGTTTAGTTAATATATAGATATATTTCATTAAAAAATAAAAATAAAAAAATGTTGAATCATTAAGATTAAATTTACCATCCCTATAAACACATTTCAAAATTTTAATATTAAAATATGTTTAAACTTTTATAATTAAATAAAAACAAACCATTCTAACTTCTGATAAAAATTAATCCCTCAATATAACCCCCTTATTACAGATGATAAAAAATTTACCTGCCGCGCAGGGTGGTCGGTCGACAGTCACAATTAAAAGGAGGGTTTACCCATCCATAGGACCCGCAGTTAGTGGTAACCCTACTGAAAAGTGTAGTGCCTTTCGGGACATTTTTTTTCTCCCCAGTTTGACCGGGGTTAAATGGTCTATGGAGGGTTTTGATTTTTTTGTCGGTGTTGGTCGGCGTATAACCGCTTATTGCAATGTATTTACAAGCACTTCATCTTTCAATCATTTACGCTTGGAAAGCTGTAGTAAATCCCTTTAATTTATAGAGTTCTCTTGATTTGCTTCTGCTGTCTTGCCCAGCGAAACGGATGGTTTTCTTGCTGTGTTTTCTGTAACTTTAGTAATCTGGCTTAAAACTAGTGACTACACCGAAACGAAGAACTTATGATAGCGTAGATAGAAAAGTCTTCTTGTTGTTTTTGTTATCTCTTCAAATTAAAATTTTGAGTGTATAAAGTTTATGTTTAAACAATCCAAAGCAACCAAACATGAAAACTACTTCCCTCGAGAAGCACAACTATGCATAAACTATAATTCTAGGAGGATATGATTATGTTGGAAGGAATGAGAAGTGAAAAAACGTGACTGTAATGACAACTTGATGAGAAATGACGTTGGGAAAAGGTACACATAAAAACTGGATATATATATTAAATTTTTAAATATAAAATTTAATATTTTTTGATTTAATTATAGGAGGATGAAATATAATATAATGAATTGTTTGATATTTAGCATATTTCAAATAGATGTATTTAAGATATATGTATTAATTATTTAATTTATTTAATGTTGATTTTTAATAAATTTTAATTTTAATATTTAAAAGTAAATTTTTAATAGTTAAATTTTAAATTTAAAAAATTTAAAAAATTTATGAAGTTATATATTATTTTAAATAACATGAATATTTATAGGTCATCTTCAATAGAACTTAAATTTGATGATCGATCCTGTGTATCATAGTTGTTGAACATTACCTTTTAAATATTGATATAATTTGTAAGAAGAGAAAATATATATTTATTATAATTTTTTACAGCTTTTGATGAACTACTTAAAATTATATCTTTCATTTAATACAGTTTCTTAAAAAAATTGATTGTGTTTTACAATTAAAAAAACCAATAAGCCATTAAATTTAGGTCTCATCCAATTCTAACATTTTTTTAAAAATAAATTAATATCTCTTAATAAATTATTCTTTAGCTGAAATTTTTATAAAATATTATTTCATTTGCGTCTAGACTTCAAAACATTGCACTGTTTAACTTAACATTTAATTACTTCATTTCCTAATAGTTAGAATGTAAATGGTCACTGTCAGAATAACCTAGTAGGTGATCTTCTAGAAGAGTGAGCACACAAGTATTATGCAACAATGATGACCTTGTTTGTATTCAAATACATGCAAGATGTGAAATAATTGTCTTCTATATTAAATGCCTTGCTCACCAATTATGTGTTCTATACTACTTAATTACAATAGCATGATGAAGAGAAATATAAAGGAATAGGGGAGTTAACTCACTTGAGAACTTATAGTTAGACTGAGTGTAACTCACTGTGGAAATCATAGGATAATTCACAATGGCACTCAATTTAACTCTAGGTGGAACTCACCCTCTCACCAACTTATCACAACTCAGTAAGCTAAAGCTAAAAGTGTAAGAAGAGATGTTTTATTCATCAAATTTGCAGACCCAAACATATGCCTATCTCTGAGAAGAGATGTTCGCTTTCTATTTCCAGTTACATCTTAATTTATACACATTTTGAAGGTAGGAGGAGGATGTGGAAGGTCATCAATATTGAGGAAGATTAAGTGGTTCAACTTCCATAATTTTCAACAATACAAAATTTGAGAAATTACTATTTTTAAAAACTTACTATTTTAAGACTGCACTACTAAAATTAAAATTTGGGGCACTTTTATTAGATTTTTTAGGATCAAAATTCAATAAAAAAATATATATGCTATCTCATCACATTTTCCTTATTCTTGTCTTTCTAATAGTTCAAACGGGGAGTCAAACGGATCTATGATGCAAAAGTTATGGCTCCTGGAAGTCTTGCCACCAATTGGGGTAGAACCATCACTCGAATTGTCATCTAGAATGTTGCTCGGATCAAATTATCATTCCAAAAAAGTATCACTAGATAAAAAACAAATCTCTTGCTTTGGAGTCTCTAAATGGGTTCGACAAGACCAAGATAAGACACAAGGGAAGTGCACAACTGCATTAAATACTCTGTAATAAACTCTAAAAACACGTACATGAAAGAGATGTCGGGCACAACCGATAATGCATTCAAGTGAGAAATTAGTGCTGGTGTAAGGAAAAAAAATGGTGCATGCTCTATAGATGGACTTCAAACTAAGCTAAAAGTGAGTCCATACAGATAAGAGCAATCAATGCACGATATATACTGTAGAAACTAGTAGGCCTCATAACCCCCTTGAATATGGCACTTTATAACTTTAGCATGTTTTACAAAATAAAATAGACCAATGAAAAGAGGATAAAAAATCATGCTCTTTAAAAACAAATGGCACTCAATTCTGAGTTACCATTCAAAAGTTATAGCAAAATATATTTTCCATCATTAATGGCCTATTTATTTAAATTGCACTTAAAGTTTAAATGGTCATCACGGTCAACCATAAAGCATACCATGTAACCACCCATTGAAATCGACATTGAATCATGAACCTTCTCATGTTAAAAAAATTTAAAATACACCTATCCAATCACTTTTATGTGCACTTTTCTTTAAAAAAAACTTATTATAGGGGGTTTTTAATTAAAAAATTATGCAAATCTATTTTTTTTTAAAAACATGCTTTAATTACTTAATTCTATTTAGGTAGTATATAAAGTTGAATTCTAGGAAATGAGAATATAAGGTGTACGGCGACGCCAATGGGGGAGGGAAGCTTACTAGAAAAGTTGTACGCTCTACCAATCTGCTTGCAAACTAAGAGACCAATGCCAACATATGCGTGGACAGACAGTGGTTTAACAGGCAGTGGGTATTCGATCAACATGATGCATGAAAGGACATTAGTCCTTTCCTTATCATGTTTTTTACTATTGTCTAACTTGGTGCCTCCCACAGTGATATCCTACCAATTTACCATGTAATAACAGACCTGGCCACAAAGATCTCTATGAACGAAACCCACACCACTTTTATGACGATAGCAGTAATAGTGTTGGATGTGGCACAAGGTTAGAATGATGACTGTAGCCATGGGGGGTGGTGTAATAGATGTATTTAAATGGCCAACATCTATATATGCACGGTGATCAGTAATATACATTTTTGTATGGAGGGTGGAGGACTTGACTGTGAATAGTGAGGATGCCTTTCTGCACCAGGGCATGGGAAGCACCCACCAGGTCATTGACCCAAAGAGCAGGCCATAGATAGAAACTCGACTCAGCTATTTGATAACCAAATCATCCACCATGATCTTAAGCAGGAATACATACGGGTAAATCTCGATATCCAAATATCTAAATATACCTCATGCAATATCATAGACCTGATGTAGTGTGGAGAGAGGATTCAAATTGTTAATGCCTAGACCCTTTGAGATATCCTAAATTCCATGAAGATGTTTTGACCGGTCATAGCTATTGGAAGGGTCATTTAATATGCATAGAAATCTTCTTCAGTCATCACTACAAGGAACTGGTGAACATGCATAGAAATATCTGAACATGCAGATACTCCACTGTATTTTCAGAGAAAGCCATAGCATATCTCAAGATGGAAAGGGCACAATATGTCAATGTCTCCTTCCATAAGAAAAATTGTTTTTTTGGTTAAAAATCCTCCCTCTAAAAACTAATTGAGAGGATAAAATCTCCCATAAAATATTTTTTGCTCTTCAACCAGTTCTGAAACAAACCCTTGTACACAAATACACAAGCATTCAAATTTCAATACCAATAATATGCAAATTCCAATGCTAGAGATATGAAAACTCTTCATCAAAAAATTTAAAGGATACACAATAGAAATCAAATAGATAAACTTTATCTGATGCTCATTATTAGAAACTTAAGCTCTGTTACTATGCAATAATAAGTCAACATATGATCTTTTGGTAGAGTGAGCACACAAGTATTTTAAAACAATATTGACATTGTCTATATTCAGAAACATGCAAGAAGATGTGAAATAATTACTTTCTATATTAAATGCCTTTCTTACCAATTATCTTCTCTGCAATTCTTAATTATAATAACATGGTGAAGAGTAATATAAGGGAGTAGGGGAGTTAACTCACTAGATAACTCATAGTTAAACTAAGTGTAACTCACTGTGAAACTCATGGGAGAACTCACAGTGGCACTCAATTCAACTCCAAGTAGAACTCTAGGTGGATCTCACCCTCTCACCAACTTAACCTCTTATCACATCTATGTAAGCTAAAGCTACAAGTGTAGGAATTATCAATTTAATAAATAAATGGAATAATGAATATCCTACACCAACAGTCAAATTTTTCCTAGTGGAGGATATTGTATCCATCAAATAATTACTGAAATAAAACTATTCAAAATGACTTCCATGTTGGGTGTTGTGACTCCTAAAGAAATGGAAAAATGTCTGTCCAAAAATGGGTCATCATTACATTTCAGTTTATTCATGTTTTAATGTGAAATGGTCTACTTACATCATGTTTCTTGCAATAGGGGGATATGGAAATGAATCTTTGTATTTCAATTTGTGTCCTATTAAATTATTCTCTAATTCTTTGAAGGTGTTATGGTGGTTGTAACACTATCATGTGCTATTATAAAATTAACTACATTTTTTTTTTTTTTTAAATGAGTTTAATTTTATTGTAGAAACCATATCTGAATATGCCAACCAATATATAATTTATAATAATATTAATATGTATTATAAATAGTTTCTTGTTATCCACAATTAATTCTACCAAATTCATATTGACATGTTGCTAAGTTAATCTTGATTTATCTTGTGTATCTACCACGTTACAATCCTTGGATTTGTGGGTTATGCACCTTGAAAGGGAAACTTTACCCAAGATGTTCAAAATCTGAAACAAATAAATATTTTTGGATTAGAACCATCTTAAATGATGACCTTAAATGTGCATCCACCCTCTCCTTGGGCTGCCTACACATAGGCTAATGATCATAAATATCAAAGCATATATATCATGACAAAATTAATCTAAAAATATAAATTAAAAAATGTAAAACATCTGTGTGTGTGTACACACACAAGCGCGCAAGCGCCCGTGCGCACGCATAGATATCTATGTGTGTATGTATGTATATGTACACACACACACACACACACACACACACACACACACACACAAGTTGACAACATAAGTTATTTTCTCACCTACAACTAACCAGCATTATTGATATATTGAATCACTAATGAGATGGTTTGAGAGCTTGCAAATCAATTTCAAAGATGGATAAACGTATAAAAACACCTTTACAATGGCCTATAATATTTGGCCCTCTCACAAAAATGTTAGTTATCATCACCTCCATGCACATAGTTGTACATGAAGAGTGATCAAGCAATAAAAAAATGTTGCACTATCATCTAGTTGAAATGAACCAAAATAGGGGAAATTCACATCAATTCCTCTCCTCCACACATAAAAGAAGTATAAAAGGATGAAAACTATTCATTTAAATTAAGAAGAATCATATCAATATAAATCAATATAATAAATTGTCCATATATAGTCAGTTTCTTATGCTTCATACATGAAATAAATACACAAAGATGGATATAAATTAAGTAAATAGCTACCACACAAGGTAAATTATAATAATAAAAGAAAACATCAAAGTCTAAGATGAGATGTTTTATTCATCAAATTTGCAGACCCAAACATATTCCTATTTCTAAGAAGAAATGTTCGCTTTCTATTTCGGATTACATTTTAATTTATACACATCTTGAAGGTGGGTGGAGGATGCAGAAGGTCACCAACTTTGAGGAAGATTAAGTGGTTCAACTTCCATAATTTACAACAATACACAATTCGAGAAATTACTATTTTTAAAAACTTACTATTTTAGGACTGCACTACTAAAATTGAAATTTGGGGCACTTTTATTAGATTTTTGAGGATCAAAATCCAATGAAAAAATATCTATGCCATCTCATCACATTGTCCTCATTCTTTTCTTTCTAACAGTTCAAATGGGGAGTCAAACAGATCTATAATGTAAAAATTATGGCTCTTGGAAGTCTTGCCACCAATTCTGGTAGCACCATCACTCAAATTGTCACCTAGAATGATGCTGAAATAAAATTATCATTCCAAAAAAGTATCACTAGATAGAAAACAAATCTCTTGCTTTGGAGTCTCTAAATGGGTTCGACAAGACCAAGATAAGACACAAGGGAAGTGCACAACTGCATTAAATACTCTGTAATAAACTCTAAAAACACGTACATGAAAGAGATGTCGAGCACAACCGATAATGCATTTAAGTGAGAAATTAGTGCTGGTGTAAGGAAAAAAAATGGTGCATGCTCTATAGATGGACTTCAAACTAAGCTAAAAGTGAGTCCATACAGATAAGAGCAATCAATGCACGATATATACTGTAGAAACTAGTAGGCCTCATAACCCCCTTGAATATGGCACTTTATAACTTTAGCATGTTTTACAAAATAAAATAGACCAATGAAAAGAGGATAAAAAATCATGCTCTTTAAAAACAAATGGCACTCAATTCTGAGTTACCATTCAAAAGTTATAGCAAAATATATTTTCCATCATTAATGGCCTATTTATTTAAATTGCACTTAAAGTTTAAATGGTCATCATGGTCAAACATAAAGCATACCATGTAACCACCCATTGAAATCGACATTGAATCATGAACCTTCTCATGTTAAAAAAATTTAAAATACACCTATCCAATCACTTTTATGTGCACTTTTCTTTAAAAAAAACCTATTATAGGGGGTTTTTAATTAAAAAATTATGCAAATCTATTTTTTTTTAAAAACATGCTTTAATTACTTAATTCTATTTAGGTAGTATATAAAGTTGAATTCTAGGAAATGAGAATATAAGGTGTACGGCGACGCCAATGGGGGAGGGAAGCTTACTAGAAAAGTTGTACGCTCTACCAATCTGCTTGCAAACTAAGAGACCAATGCCAACATATGCGTGGACAGACAGTGGTTTAACAAGCAGTGGGTATTTGATCAACATGATGCATGAAAGGACATTAGTCCTTTCCTTATCATGTTTTTTACTATTGTCTAACTTGGTGCCTCTGACAGTGATACCCTACCAATTTACCATGTAATAACATACCTGGCCACAAAGATCTCTATGAACGAAACCCACACCACTTTTATGACGATAGCAGTAATAGTGTTGGATGTGGCACAAGGTTAGAATGATGACTGTAGCCATGGGGGGTGGTGTAATAGATGTATTTAAATGGTCAACATCTATATATGCACGGTGATCAGTAATATACATTTTTGTATGAAGGGTGGAGGACTTGACTGTGAATAGTGAGGATGCCTTTCTGCACTAGGCCATGGAAAGCACCCACCAGGTCATTGACCCAAAGAGCATGCCATAGATAGAAACTCGACTCAGCTATTTGATAACCAAATCATCCACCATGTTCTTAAGCAGGAATACATATGGGTAAATCTCGATATTCAAATATCTAAATATACCTCATGCAATATCATAAACCTGATGTAGTGTGGAGAGAGGATTCAAATTGTTAATGCCTAGACCCTTTGAGATATCCTAAATTCCATGAAGATGTTTTGACCGGTCATAGCTATTGGAAGGGTCATTTAATATGCATAGAAATCTTCTTCAGTCATCACTACAAGGAACTGGTGAACATGCGTAGAAATATTTGAGCATGCAGATACTCCACTATATTTTTAGAGAAAGCCATAGCATATCTCAAGATGGAAAGGGCACAATATGTCAATGTCTCCTTCCATAAGAAAAATTGTTTTTTTGGTTAAAAATCCTCCCTCTAAAAACTAATTGAGAGGATAAAATCTCCCATAAAATATTTTTTGCTCTTCAACCAGTTCTGAAACAAACCCTTGTACACAAATACACAAGCATGCAAATTTCAATACCAATAATATGCAAATTCCAATGCTAGCGATATGAAAACTCTTCATCAAAAAATTTAAAGGATACACAATAGAAATCAAATAGATAAACTTTATTTGATGCTTATTATTAGAAACTTAAGCTCTGTTACTATGCAATAACAAGTCAACAGATGATCTTTTGGTAGAGTGAGCACACAAGTATTTTAAAACAATATTGACATTGTCTATATTCAGAAACATGCAAGAAGATGTGAAATAATTACCTTCTATATTAAATGCCTTTCTTACCAATTATCTTCTCTGCAATTCTTAATTATAATAACATGGTGAAGAGTAATATAAAGGAGTAGGGGATTTAACTCACTAGATAACTCATAGTTAAACTAAGTGTAACTCACTGTGAAACTCATGGGAGAACTCACAGTGGCACTCAATTCAACTCCAAGTAGAACTCTAGGTGGATCTCACCCTCTCACCAACTTAACCTCTTATCACATCTATGCAAGCTAAAGCTACAAGTGTAGGAATTATCAATTTAATAAATAAATAGAATAATGAATATCCTACACCAACAGTCACATTTTTCCTAGTGGAGGATATTGTATCCATCAAATAATTACTGAAATAAAACTATTCAAAATGACTTCAATGTTGGGTGTTGTGACTCCTAAAGAAATGGAAAAATGTCTATCCAAAAATGGGTCATCATTACATTTCAGTTTATTCATGTTTTAATGTGAAATGGTCTACTTACATCATGTTTCTTGCAATAGGGGGATATGGAAATGAATCTTTGTATTTCAATTTGTGTCCTATTAAATTATTCTCTAATTCTTTGAAGGTGTTATGGTGGTTGTAACACTATCATGTGCTATTATAAAATTAACTACATTTTTTTTTTTTTTTAAATGAGTTTAATTTTATTGTAGAAACCATATCTGAATATGCCAACCAATATATAATTTATAATAATATTAATATGTATTATAAATAGTTTCTTGTTATCCACAATTAATTCTACCAAATTCATATTGACATGTTGCTAAGTTAATCTTGATTTATCTTGTGTATCTACCACGTTACAATCCTTGGATCTGTGGGTTATGCACCTTGAAAGGGAAACTTTACCCAAGATGTTCAAAATCGGAAACAAATAAATATTTTTGGATTAGAACCATCTTAAATGATGACCTTAAATGTGCATCCACCCTCTCCTTGGGCTGCCTACACATAGGCTAATGATCATAAATATCAAAGCATATTTATCATGAGAAAATTAATCTAAAAATATAAATTAAAAAATGTAAAACATCTGTGTGTGTGCACACACACAAGCATGCGCCCATGCGCTCGCACAGATATCTATGTGTGTATGTATGTATATGTACACACACACACACACACACACACACACACACACACACACACACACACACACACACACGCACACACACACACACACACAAGTTGACAACATAAGTTATTTTCTCACCTACAACTAACCAGCATTATTGATATATTGAATCAGTAATGAGATGGTTTAAAAGCTTGCAAATCAATTTCAAAGATGGATAAACGTATAAAAATGCCTTTACAATGGCCTATAATATTTGGCCCTCTCACAAAAATGTTAGTTATCATCACCTCCATGCACATAGTTGTACATGAAGAGTGATCAAGCAATAAAAAAATGTTGCACTATCATCTAGTTGAGATGAACCAAAATAGGGGAAATTCACCTCAATTCCTCAGCTCCACACATAAAAGAAGTATAAAAGGATGAAAACTATTCATTTAAATTAAGTAGAATCATATCAATATAAATCAATATAATAAATTGTCCATATATAGTCAGTTTCTTATGCTTCATACATGCAGTAAATCCACAAAGATGGATATAAATTAAGTAAATAGCTACCACACAAGGTAAATTATAATAATAAAAGAAAACATCAAAGTCTAAGATGAGATGTTTTATTCATCAAATTTGCAGACCCAAACATATGCCTATTTCTAAGAAGAAATGTTTGCTTTCTATTTCGGATTACATTTTAATTTATACACATCTTGAAGGTGGGTGGAGGATGCAGAAGGTCACCAAATTTGAGGAAGATTAAGTGGTTCAACTTCCATAATTTACAACAATTCACAATTCGAGAAATTACTATTTTTAAAAACTTACTATTTTAAGACTGCACTACTAAAATTGAAATTTGGGGCACTTTTATTAGATTTTTGAGGATCAAAATCCAATCAGAAAATATCTATGCCATCTCATCACATTGTCCTCATTCTTTTCTTTCTAACAGTTCAAATGGGGAGTCAAACAGATCTATAATGTAAAAGTTATGGCTCTTGGAAGTCTTGCCACCAATTCTGGTAGAACCATCACTCAAATTGTCACTTAGAATGTTGCCCAAATCAAATTATCATTCCAAAAAAGTATCACTAGATAAAAAACAAATCTCTTGCTTTGGAGTCTCTAAATGGGTTCGACAAGACCAAGATAAGACACAAGGGAAGTGCACAACTGCATTAAATACTCTGTAATAAACTCTAAAAACACGTACATGAAAGAGATGTTGGGCACAACCGATAATGCATTCAAGTGAGAAATTAGTGCTGGTGTAAGGAAAAAAAATGGTGCATGCTCTATAGATGGACTTCAAACTAAGCTAAAAGTGAGTCCATACAGATAAGAGCAATCAATGCACGATAGATACTGTAGAAATTAGTAGGCCTCATAACCCCCTTGAATATGGCACTTTATAACTTTAGCATGTTTTACAAAATAAAATAGACCAATGAAAAGAGGATAAAAAATCATGCTCTTTAAAAACAAATGGCACTCAATTCTGAGTTACCATTCAAAAGTTATAGCAAAATATATTTTCCATCATTAATGGCCTATTTATTTAAATTGCACTTAAAGTTTAAATGGTCATCACGATCAAACATAAAGCATACCATGTAACCACCCATTGAAATCGACACTGAATCATGAACCTTCTCATGTTAAAAAAATTTAAAATACACCTATCCAATCACTTTTATGTGGACTTTTCTTTAAAAAAAACGTATTATAGGGGGTTTTTAATTAAAAAATTATGCAAATCTATTTTTTTTTTAAAACATGCTTTAATTACTTAATTCTATTTAGGCAGTATATAAAGTTGAATTCTAGGAAATGAGAATATAAGGTGTACGACGACGCCAATGGGGGAGGGAAGCTTACTAGAAAAGTTGTACGCTCTACCAATCTGCATGCAAACTAAGAGACCAATGCCAACATATGCGTGGACAGACAGTGGTTTAACAGGCAGTGGGTATTCGATCAACATGATGCATGAAAAGACATTAGTCCTTTCCTTATCGTGTTTTTTACTGTTGTCTAACATGGTGCCTCCCACAGTGATATCCTACCAATTTATCATGTAATAACAGACCTGGCCACAAAGATCTCTATGAACGAAACCCACACCACTTTTATGACGATAGCAGTAATAGTGTTGGATGGGGGGTGGTGTAATAGATGTATTTAAATGGCCAACATCTATATATTCACGGTGATCAGTAATATACATTTTTGTATGAAGGGTGGAGGACTTGACTGTGAACAGTGAGGATGCCTTTCCGCACCAGGCCATGGAAAGCACCCACCAGGTCATTGACCCAAAGAGCAAGCCATAGATAGAAACTCGACTCAGCTATTTGATAACCAAATCATCCACCATGATCTTAATCAGGAATACATACGGGTAAATCTCGATATCCAAATATCTAAATACACCTCATGCAATATCATAGACCTGATGTGGTGTGGAGAGAGGATTCAAATTGTTAATGCCTAGATCTTCTGAGATATCCTAAATTCCATTATGGCTACCATTGAAAGAAGATGTTTTGACCGGTCATAGCTATTGGAAGGGTCATTAAACATGCATAGAAATCTTCTTCAGTCATCACTACAGTGAACTGGTGAACATGCATAGAAATATCTGAACATGCAGATACTCCACTGTATTTTCAGACAAAGCCATAACATATCTCAAGATGGAAAGTGTACAATATGTCAATGTCTCCTTCCATAAGAAAAAATGTTTTTTTGGTTAAAAATCCTTCCTCTAAAAAATAATTGAGACGATAGAATCTCCCATGAAATATTTTTGCTCTTCAACCAGTTCTAAATCAAACCCTTGTACACAAATACACAAGCATGCAAATTTCAATACCAATAATATGCAAATTCCTATGCTACCAATATGAAAATTCTTCATCAAAAAATTTAAAGGATACACAATAGAGATCAAATAGATAAACTTTATCTGATGCTCATTATTAGAACCTTAAGCTCTGTTACCATGTAATAATAAGCTAGTAGATGATATTTTGGTAGAGTGAGCACACAAGTATTTTAAAACAATATTGACCTTGATTATATTCAGAAACATGCAAGAAGATGTGAAATAATTACCTTCTATATTAAATGCCTTTCTTACCAATTATCCTCTCTGCATTTCTTAATTAAAATAACATGGTGAAGAGTAACATAAAGGAGTAGGGGAGTTAACTCACTGGATAACTCGTAGTTAAACTAAGTGTAACTCACTATGAAACTCATGGGAGAACTCACAGTGGCACTCAATTCAACTCCAGGTAGAACTCTAGGTGGAACTCACCCTCTCACCAACTTAACCTCTTATCACATCTAAGTAAGCTAAAGCTACAAGTGTAGGAATTATCAATTTAATTAATAATTGGAATAATGAATATCCTACACCAATAGTCACATTTTTCCTAGTGGAGGATATTGTATCCATCAAATAATTAATGAAATAACACTATAAAAAATGACTTCCATGTTGGGTGTTGTGACTCCTAAAGAAATGGAAAACTATCTGTCCAAAAATGGGTCATCATTACATTTCAGTTTATTCATGTTTTAATGAGAAATGGTCTCCTTACATCATGTTTCTTGCAATACGGGGATATGGAAATGAATGTTTGTATTTTAGTTTGTGTCCAATTAAATTAGTCTCTAATTTTTTGAAGGTGTTATGGTGGTTATAACACTATCATGTGCTATTATAAAATTAACTACATTTTTGCTTTTTTTAATGACTTTAATTTTATTGTAGAAAGCATATAAGTCCATATCTCAATATGCCAACCAATATATAATTATACTAATATTAATATGTATTATAAATAATTTGTTGTTATCCACAATTAATTCTACCAAATTCATATTGACATGTTGCTATGTTAATCTTGATTTATCTTGTGTATCTAGCAAGTTGCAATCCTTGGATATGTGTGTTATGCACCTTGGAAGGGAAACTTTACCCAAGTTGTTCAAAGTCTTAAACAAATAAATATTTCTGGATTAGAACCATCTTAAATGATGACCTTAAATGTGCATCCACCCACTGCTTAGGCTGCCTACACATAGGCTAATGATAAAAAATATCAAAGCATATATATCATGAGAAAATTAATCTAAAAATATAAATTAAAAAATGTAAAACATTTTTGTGTGTCTGTGTGTACACACACACGTGTGTGTGTGTGTGTGTGTGTGTGTGTGTGTGTGTGTGTGTGTGTGTGTGTGTGTGTGTGTGTGTGTGTATACATATACACATACACACACACACACACGCACGCACGCACGCACACACACACACACACACACACACACACACACACACACACACACATGTATGTATGTATTTATGTGTGTATGTATATATACATACATACATATACATACATACATATACATATATTCATATACATACACACATACACACACACACACACACACACACACACACACACACACACACACACACACACACACACACACACACACACACACACACACACATACATAAATATACATATACATATATACATACATACATATACATAGACATATACATACATACATACATACATACATACATACATACATACATACATACATACATACATACATACATACATATATATATATATATATATATATATATATATATAGACACACACACACACACACACACACACACACACACACACACACACACGTATATATATGTTGACAACATAAGTTATTTTCTCACCTACAACTGACCATCATTATTGATATATTGAATTGGTAATGGGATGGTTTAAGAGCTTGAAAATCAATTTCAAAGATGGATCAATGTATAAGAACACCTTTCCAATGGCCTATAATATTTGGCCCTCTCACAAAAATGTTAGTTATCATCACCTCCATGCACATAGCTGTACATGAAGAGTGATCAAGTGATAAAAAAATGTTGCACTATCATCTAGTCGAGATGAACCAAAATAGGGGAAATTCACCTCAATTCCTCTCCTCCACACATAAAAGAAGTATAAAAGGATGAAAACTATTCATTTAAATTAAGAAGAGTCATATCAATATAAATCAATATAATAAATTGTCCATATATAGTTAGTTTATTCTACTTCATACATGCAATAAATACACAAACATGGATATAAATTAAGTAAACAACTACCACACAAGCTAAATTATAATAATAAAAGAAAACATTGATCAAAAATTGGAAATTATATAATTATCTCATAAATAAAACATTTGCAATGGAAAATATATATAAAAATTCATCTCACACATGATAAGTCACATTCATTACAATACCATAAATAAAGTATCCTTAACTACAATAAATAAATATCAAGGAGAAAACATCCATATGAATAAATTTCATAAATCAATTATTGTATTTTTATCTTTTGGTATACTACAATAGTTGGATCAACAAATCACACTTCAAGACTACTTGTGTACCCTTACATTATTATGTATGACTTCACAAAAAAATATTAATTAATCACTAAGATGAATAACATATGGAATATCTACCTGAATAATTTATCATGCATGGTCAATTATGGCTAATTGATCCATTAGTAATTCAATACGTAATCAAGACAAATTGTCTCATATTAAAGAGAAACATGGTGAATATTTCATAAGAACATTACCCATGTTTTACTCAAGTTTCTATTATGGTCAATATTTAACAAGAATACTACCCAAGTTTTACTGCATAGAGTAAAGAAATGATAAGGTAAATAAATTATGTTTTGAGTTCACTCATTTCCATAAAAAATATTTATGCGGTGCTAAGTACATTCATTTATCCATTCCATAATGCATTAGGTTATATGTTTTTTATCACAAGAAATACCATCACTAGCATACAATTAAGAAAAAAGTGACCAATATTCATCACACTAATACCACCTCATATCAAAGTTATATGTAAATATTTTACTATCAAGTTGAATATAGTAGATTCTTTATTGTTATTTTTACTATTGAAATGACAAGGATTTGATTCAAAATCAGTTTTGGATAATGAATCTCCATCCTTTTATTTTGAAACCCTGGTCCCCCTTCTTTAATCCCCTTATTGAACCTTTGAATGAAAGGCCTATCTTGGATTCATCTCCCATATCTTCCTCTCTGGTTCTAGTCTAAACCTAGATTTAAAGCCATGGGTAAATCCCTAGGTAAATTCATGCAAACCCAACAAGACACTTCTATTTTTTCTCACACAACCTTTGTTAGAATTCGGGTCAATGTTGATACCTAAAAGGATCTACCTAAAAAATTTTTTCTGCAAGTGGGCTACCATTCCTGGACCCAACCCCTTGATTAAGAAGGTATTTTATTCCATTTCCATACATATTTTAAAATAGGGTAATTGAATAAAGATGATAAGATTCATATAAAAAATAAGGAATCTTCCTTATGGTCAGATTTATACCCTACCCACCTCACTATGAATGATTCAAATTCATTTCTAGATGAGCTTGAGCCCCCTTATGATGACCATGTGAACTCTCAAGATACAAAGTGGGAACATAAGCTAGATCCTCTACTATTAGAAATGAATGGGATAGATCCAGTTGTGGTAACCCCTATTGTTAAGGATGTTAATACTCTTTCTTGAACATCAAGTACAAAACCATTGGTTGTGGTTCTATTGGTAGACAAATCCTAGCCCTTAAAATATCTTAAAATTATAATACCCTTCGACACAGACTCTTTGGAAGATAAGGGGGACTGGACTAAAGTATAGAAGAAGAAAAGTGGTAGAATATAAGAGTACAACATGACCCTCCATTTGGTGGGGCACAAAAAATGGAAGGTGTGAATCAATTTGTGGTTGATGGTAGTAGAATGAGTATGGTATTTTTTTGGACATGCTATACATGCAAAATATTTGGACCTGCCTGGATCTCTTGGGAGCATTTTGTTTTGTTTGGTTAAGTTTGTTGGACAGTTTGTAAAAGTTTCCTAGGTAATTCTTTTGTTTCTATTTGTTCTTTGGCATAATTTTATATTGTGTGGGATTCTTTCAACCCATTTAGTTGCCATAGGCAGAGGTATTTAGTAAGAGCATTATTGTTTAAGTTTTAAGTTCTCTCCATTGTATAAGGCTATGGGGCCTTTCAAAAACTATTTTTTACCCATCCAATATAAAAAGTTGAATATTTCCATTCTTCCATAAAGAATTACCATATTTTCGCTCCCCATAATAATTGTGGTGACAACTTTAATTATTCCATCAATATATGAAGTTATCTCACACATTTTAAATCTATTAAAAAAAAACACTAAAGATTTTTATCTTTATTTTACTTGGGGCCACATATAATCTTAGATGGTTATAGAACTTGGTGTGTGTGTGTGTGTGTGTGTGTGTGTGTGTGTGTGTGTGTGTGTGTGTGTGTGTGTGTGTGTGTGTGTGTGTGTGTGTGTGTGTGTGTGTGTGTGTGTGTGTGTGTGTGTGTGTGTGTGTGTGTGTGTGTGTTTATACACACACACACACATTTACACACAAATATATATGTATGTATGTGTGTGTACACACATATATTACACACACCCACACTTATACATACATACATACATATGAGTTGACAAGTCATGTTATTTTGTCACCTACAACTTACTAGTATTAGTGATATATTGAATCAATAATGAGATGGTATAAGAGCTTGCAACTCAATTTCAAAGTCTTTTTCACTTCTAACAATACATTTGGAAATGACCTAAAATATTTCTCTCACCCATGAAAAGGTTAGTTATAATCTTCTCCATGCACACAGTTGTACATGAAGATTGACCAAAGAATAAAAAATGTTGCACTATCATCTAGTCGAGATGAACCAAAATATGGGAAATTCACTTCAATTCCTCTCCTTCACATATAAAATAAATAGAAAATGATGAAAAATATTAATTTAAATCAAGAAGAATCATATCAATATAAATCATTACCACAAATTATCATTATATAGTCAATTTATTCTCATTCATACATGTAATCAATACAAAAGGATGGATATAAATTAAGTAAGCACCTACCTCATAAGGGAAATTACAATAATGAAATAAAACACATAAAAATTGGGAAATTACATAATCATCTCATAAATAAAGTATTTACAAGGCAAAATATAAATAAAAACTCATCTCACACATGGGAAATTAGATTCATTACGATAATATAGATAAATTATCCATAATTGCAATAAATAAATATCAAGGATAAAACATCCACATCAAAGAAAATTCAACAATCAATTAATGTATTATTATTTAATGATATACAAGACTAATTGGGTCAATAAATCACACTTCAAAACTACTTATGTAGTCTCACATTATCATGTATGACATGAAAAAAAAATCCTTGATCACAAAAAAGAATAAAATGTAGAATATCTATCTGAATAATCTATAATACATAGTTAATTGGTGGCAAATTGAGTTATCGATAATTCAATACATAATCAAGATAAATTGTCCCATATTATATAGAAACATGGTGAATATTTCACAAGAACATTTCCCAAGATTCACTCAAGTTTTTAGTATGATTAATATTTCATAATAACATTAGCCAAGTTTTAATCAAGTTTATAGCATGGTGAATATCTCAGAAGAACCTACCCAAGTTTTACTCCACAAAGTAAAAAATGGTAGGGTAATGAATTAAAATTGTGAGTTCACTTGTTTTAATAAAAAAATACATACACCATGATAAATGTATCAATTTATCCAATCCACAATACATTAGGTTATATATATTTTTATCATAATAAATGCCATTACTAACACAATTAAAAATAAAATGACCAATATTTATCACATTAATACCACCTTATATCTAAATTATATATAGATAATTTATTATCAAGTTGAATATTTACATTCCTCCACTAAGAATTGCCATATCTTGTCTTCCCAAAATAATTGTGGTGATAACCTTAATTATTCCATCGATAGATGAGGGTAGCTCACACCATTTCATGATAAAAAATTAACACTCAACTGTTTGATCATTTTTCAACTTGGGGTCACATAAACTCTTATATGGCTAACAAAAATGATTTCATATAATTATATGATACAATTTTCTCATCTTATAGCATGTGTTGCTCTAATTAATACAAATTTATATTTTCATTATATCTTTATAATTAAAACGTATCAAATGCATGTGTTATCAACACACTATGATATCATTGCATAGCTACTAAGTTTTATTGATTATTTCTTTCCAATTGCAGGTATTAAGATATCAATTTAAACTTTTTATATTATTCATACTAAAATATTTATGGTGTACAAGGTTCATCCTTAGGTCACTTGAATTCCAAAATTAAAAGACATTATAATTTATCAACTCTATTCAAACAAGGAAGTGATTCATATGGGTCAATTATAATAATGAACCATAACATTTAAGCTAATTTATCCAACTGTATATCTCAATTGAATATATAAATTCTCCTCAAACCGATTCCATTTTTCTCTTTTGACATTTGGATTCCCCTCATGACCACATTTATTCATGTAATACTCAAATATATTGTCCAATTTAATATATAAAACAAAAGCCTTTGAGGCCAAATTGGAATATTTTTATATGAATGATCACTAAATATTCCATTGAAAATCACATTAATAACTATCCAATGTTTTTGGGATGATCATTGTAATTTTATTATAATATTCATAGAATTCACATTTGTCCAATTTAATATAAACTATTCAATGATATCTTTGAAATGCATACATTTTCATGTATGATTTTAATCTAGGAGTCTACAATTTGACATCATTCTATGTAAATATCTATGCTAATCTAAAACAAACCATAATTATTTTAATTTTAATTAATATAACTTCACTTATTTTTTTTCAAATTGATTGATTTTAGATATCAACATACTAATTAATATTTAGTTTTCATTAATACAAAATTAAAACATTCCACATTCATTAATAATTAATCTTATTAAATTAATGTGTATTAGTTACTGACTTATTTTTATTTTATTTTGAGTACATTTCAAATTACAATCTTAAAACATATGAGTTTTCAAGAGATAACTTATCTAAAGATTCTAAAAATTTGATAAAATACATGTAATCATATTTATAATCTTTTAAATGTTGACCTTGAATGTGCTTACCCCCAATCCTAATGATACCTACAAACCAACTTATTATCTCTAGCACATGTATAATAATTGCTCATGTAGCTTGTTTTGATACTAATGGCTCATGTAATTCTTTAAAAACCTAAAATTTGAATTTTTCCAAATTAAACATTGAATATTAAATCATAATCCTACTAAATATTCCTAATTAACATAAAAATATAACCTTATTTAATATGAAACTTAACTTTTATCCTCAAATTAAATAATTAAAAACATATTTATATGATCACAATATAATACTACTGAAATAGACAAGAATCTTAACTACATTAAAAAAATTGCTTAATTATATTATTTAAAATATAGACATGTAGTCACAATATATATTAACATAATTAATATATTATAATAAATAATTATATTTTTCCATAATATCCATGAGACCACTATGCCTTCAAAAGGGTCACTAGTTCTCTTTAATATATTAAATAATTCCATGGTGGATTACATCCTAATATTCATATGATTAGATTGAGTAGATACATCATAGTTTTCCCTAATAGATGTATATCACCTCACCCATAACTTATGGACGTGATCTCAAACTTAACCTAGACATATATTATAATGTGTTTTCTAGCATGTATAAATAGCATGTATATTAAAATGAATTTAGCATCATGTTCAAATCAAATATAGCAGTATTAAACCATGTCTTTATGTCAACAAAACATCTATTAATGCAACACATAGTCTGATTCAAACTGGAGAAATCTAAAATAATTATTATAAATTATATTTTATAATATATCTACAAACCTACATACTCAACATAGGTTTCAAGCAAGGTATTTGTGTCACGTGCAAAGTAGGAGGACTAGAGGTGCCTCACATTACACTGGTCAACTAAATTTCAAAATATGATAATATTATTTCACACCTTTGCAATCCCTTAGATAGACAGAGTTCCATTTTAAAATACTATAAGTATTTATGGCCTACAAATAATTATACATGTTTCATATCCATAAGACAATTCCATGGATTGCTTCATCAAATTCTAATAAATCAATTGTATATGCATCACCCATGCATATTAAGGTGATTACATATCTATATGTGTAAAAATTATAGACCATTTATAAATTCAAAATAGATTACACTCTAGTCTAAAAATAAATGGATATGTTCCTAAATGAACTTGTAATCCAGTTTAAAAAATTTAGGGTAGCTGTGTGAAAATGGCCCATGGATGGCGACCATCTATCCCCATGGATTTAATATGTTCTCAAATATATACTTTCTAAAATCCACTTTATAAAAGTGATGTCTATTCACAAGGCCCTTTACACTATAGTTTATTGTCACCATTACCTCAATTAAATAATATATTATAAGACCAGTATAATTCAAACCAAAATAGGATGTTACAAATTTTACCATATTTAATTAAATTTATGATTTCATTCATGATGCTTTAAGACATCTCACCATTGAGGTCTATACTTAGTGGGAACAAGTGTGTAATTCAGATCATCCCTTTTATTATGATAAAGGCCTTACAAAGTCACTGGCTCCACATAATTATAAGATAAAAATAGTAAAATGGGATATGACAAGGTTACTTATCAGTGTTTTGATTGTGTTAAGTGTCACAATATTGGTTTTTCATTTCATTGAGACCAAAGTTTAATTATGTGAACTAAATCACATCAGTGAATTACGATTAAAGAGTGGGAAGTTTAAATGACATTAAGTATAAAAAGTGAACTTATAATCCTTGATAACAATATGAAAGTCTATAGTAGACATCAGTGGTCATGATCTATCACTAATATATATTTCATGTATTATTCATACAATAAGGGTGTTTCACATCAACACAACTTATGATTACAAATTTGGCAAAGAGACATGATCTTTAATTATAAGATATTATAATTATTAATCTGGAAAAGATAATTAATTCATGGTAAACAGATTAACTAAGTGGACTAACCCCTATTAATACTTAATCAAGGGCCTAAGCCAAGATTATATCAAGTGTGGTGTTACATACTTTCTCTTTAGGAAACTTCATCCCTAAAGATTTTTTTTTGTCACAATAAGCATGTTTTTTTAGCTATATGCATTTATAATCCAAAATTATTTACATCCAAATATCGATAACACCAATATAACATTACTCATAAATTTGTTTAAAATAATGAAATAAACATATGTAAATTCCACAAGGATTAACATATTCTCACAATTAAAAATTCCATACAAATATGGAAGAATTACCACTAATTAGATATATACTATATTTGATTCAATTTCAATGTATATTAATGAGGCAGTGATAAGGATGACTAGGCATACTAAGTTATACATAAAACACAATGTCAACACTAGAATTAAAA
>JARHVA010006853.1:782500-816495 GCA_037957365.1 Torreya grandis
AGAGAATGAAGGTACCTACAAAGGTTGTGCCATGGAGATTAAGAGGGAGTTTTGTGTTCCTTACAACCTTCAACAGAATGGTGTTATAGAAAGGAAGAACAGATCTATTATAGAAGCTACCAAAGCTATGATTCATGACCAAGATCTACAAATCTTCTTGTGGGATGAAGCATCTAAGACAACTATTTATGTTCAGAATAGAAGCCCTCACTGCATTTTAGAGAACATGACTCCCGAAGAAGCTTTCACAGGGTGAAGCTGAAAGTAAGTAAATTGAGGATCTTTGGTTTTCTAATATATTTTCACATACCAAAAGATAAAAGGACTAAGTTGAATCCTTCTAGCAAGAAGGGAATATTTGTAGGCTATAATGAAACTTCAAAAGCCTATAGAATTTACATTCCAAGTTAGAAGTTGATTGAGATCAGTAAGGATGTTACATTTGAAGAGGATGTTGCATTCAAAATATCTAAGAACATTAATATGGAGATAGATAATGAAGACCAAGAGTCTCCTCATGATATGGAAGTTGACCATAGTCTTAAGATTCTGAGGGAGGTTTTTTATTCAAAAGAAGATGATGTTCCAGGTAAGCCTTTGGAACCAATTGATGGACCTAGTGGCATTGTTATAGTATGATAAAGGCCTCGATGGACTCAAGAAAACATGCAAGAGGTAGGAAAATATACAAATCCTTGAAGATCTCTTAGAGAAAGCAAGAAACCTCATAAGTTATCAAATTTTGTGTTATTAATCAGTCAAATTATTGAGTCTGAGCCTCCTAGTGTTAAGGAAGCTACTAGTAAACAAGTATGGAGTGATGCTATCGCTGAAGAGTATGAATCCATCCTTAAGAATGATGTTTGGGATATCGTACCTAGACCTGAAGGAAAATTTGTTGTTTCTTCTAAGTTGATCTTCAAGATCAAGCATGGAGTTGATGGAATCATTGAGAAGTACAAGGCTAGGTTTGTGGCTAGAGGATTCTCTCAGAAAGAGGGAGTAGATTATGAGGAAACCTTTGCTCTAGTTTCTCATTATACATCAGTCAAAACCATCATTGCTATTACAGCATTTAAAGGATGGAAATTACACCAAATGGATGTGAAGACAACATTTCTAAATGGTGTAATTGAAGAAGAGGTATATATTGAGCAACCTGATTGTTTTGAGGTTCATGGGAAGGAGTCTCATGTTTGGAAGCTGACAAAGGATTTGTATGGCCTTCAATAGGCTCCTCATGATTGGTACGTAAGAATTGATTGATATTTGATGAGCTTGGATTTCTTTAAGAATGATGCTGATTCAAACCTATACTTCAAGCTAATTGATGGAAAAGCATTAATATTGGTTCTCTATGTTGATTATCTTCTTATTACCAGAGAACATCACCTCATTTTCAAATATAAGAAGGAGTTCACTTCAGAATTTGAAATGAAGGATATTGATCTCTTACATTACTTTATTGGTTTAGAAGTATGGCAAAAACCAGATGAGATCATTCTAAGTCAAGGGAAGTATTCTATTGACATATTGAAGAGATTTGGTATGATAATTTGAAAATTGATGTCTATCCTAATGGAGTCAAATTTGTTGAAGTTAAAAGAGGCTACACTTAGTTCAGATCTGGTGGATCCTAGCATGTACAGACAAATGATTGGTTCATTGATGTATCTAGTTAATACTAGACCAGATATTTGCTATGTAGTGAGCGCACTTAGTTAGTTCATGTGTGAACCAAGACAAATACATCCAATTGTAGTGAAGCATATCCTAAGATACTTGCATGGCACAATTGAATATGGCTTGAGATATTCTTCTAGTGTAGACTTGAAATTGCATGGATATACTGATTTTGATTGGGTAGGATGTGTCTCTAATTGAAAGAGCACCTCTGGATGTTGCTTTAGTTTTGGATCTACTATGATTTCCTAGTGTAGTAGGAAACAATCATTTGTAGCATTGAGTAAAATAGAGGTAAAGTACATTAAAACTTGTATGGTAGCTTGGGAAGCAATATGGTTTTATAAGCTCCTTGTAGGATTATTTGAACAATCAATGGAGCCTATAATCATTCATTGTGATAACTAGAGCTGTGTGAAGATTTTTGTCAATCTAGTGTTTCATGATAAAACCAAGCATGTTGAGATCAAATACCATTATATCATATATATGGTATTGAGGAAAGCTATTGAGTTGAGGTATATTAGCACTGATGAGCAGGTTACAGGCATTCTCACCAAGCCTCTCTCCAAGTTAATGTTTGTATACTTTCAAGATAAGCTTGGTATAGTGGAGAATACAGCCTTAACTGAGAAAGAGTCTCAGTATTAGTAATCCCTTGATAACAAGTTCTTATCTATGAGAGAATTTCAAGGTGAAATCCACTGATAATGGGTTCTTCTCTATGAGAGAATTTTGAGGAGAAATCCCTTGATAACGAGCTCTTCTTTGTGAGAGAAGTTTGAGGTGAAATCCCTTGATAACGAGTTCTTCTTTGTGATATAAGTTCAAGGTGAAATCCCTTGATAATGAGTTATTTTTTGTGAGAGAAGTTTGAGGTGAAATCCCTTGATAATGAGTTCTTCTTTGTGAGAGAAGTTCGAGGTGAAATCCTTTGATAATGAGTTCTTCTCTATGAGAGAAGTTCAAGGTGAAATCCCTTGATTCCACACTCTAAGAGAGCCATGATGGATGTCATCCATTGTGGTTGACATCACGATGAGGTGATATGTCTTATGTAGTTGGAAGTATCCTCCCTAGCTAAGATGGAGTGTTGATGTTAGAGGAGCAGCTTTGCGCTCCCACTTCTAGCCTAGCATATTAAACTTTTGGTGGGGGCTGACAGGGAGATTGAAGTGATGTGTCTCTTTGCCAATGAAGAGATTGAAGAGATGTGTCTCATTCCTCTCACTTGTATACATAATGATTCTTCATTGTTCAAGATATAGATATATTCAATCACAAGTATAATTTATAAGACAGAGCAGACTTCTAAAGAGTAAGTCAGATTTATCTTATTTTTTCCATTATTCATTGTGTTGTAATTTTTGATTATTTTAATTCTGATCATAAATCTAACACCTATAACGTTGTAATTCAAGGATCCACATAAATTTTAGTTTCTAATTCAATTCAAGGTATCAATTTATAAATTAAATGATCAAGGATGTTTTTTCCACAACCAAGCCTCTTCTTTTTCTTCATAGTAAAAATATGCATATTATACTTCTTAAATGTGTGGGAATTGCAATGGGATTAGGGAGGCATGGTTGGGTTTATTACATAATTAAATTTTTTTATAAAAAATTAAAGTTTATTAAAATTTGACATCATAGTAAATTTAAAAATTTAAAAATTGAAAGAGTAAGGTAACAAAATTATATAATACTTCAAAATTTTCTCAAATAAAATTTCATAATGCAAAAAAAAAAAAAAAAAATCATCAAAACTATTTAACATAGTTTTTTTTCATACCAAAATCAAATGAATGCCATCATACATATCATCTGAGTAAAGGAGTTCAAACATCCTCACACTAATACATGTTCCATAACCAAAGTATATATAATATTACACAATTCTAAGAAAAGATTTATAATTCTTAAATTAAAATCTGCACAACTTTATATATATATATATATATATATATATATATATATATATATATATATATATATATATATATATATATATATATATATATATATATATATATATATATATATATATAATCTAAGTAAAGGAGTTCCAACATCCTCACACTAATACATGTTTCATAACCAAAGTATATATAATGTTACATAGTTCTAAGAAAAGATTTACAGTTCTTAAATTAAAATTTGTACACCTTTATCTACATATATATTTATTATATGTTTTATCATAATATAAATACAATTAGTGGTTATGTAGTTACATCTTCTAGCATGATGAATATCCCACAAGAAGATTGCTAAGTTCAACTCCATAGTATCAAGTTGTGGTGTAGGGTATTTAAATTAACACATACATTCACCCATTACCACGAAAATGTTTTCACCAAGCTAAATTCATTAATTCACCTAAGCCACCATGCATTTGGTTATTCACATTTTTATTAAAATTTAATGTAAATTACCTGCACATAATCAAGAATAAAATATTACTTGTTCATCACATTAATAATTCTTCAAATTTAAACTAGCCATGATTAATTTATAATTAAAATGAATATTTACATTCATGTACTAGTAATTTGCATATATTCCATCCTAAATGGAGTTAATATAACAACATTCATTCTTCCATCAATAGACGTGGGTAGATTATGCATTTTAGGGTTATCAATATGGCACTAAATTTATTGTTTATTTTTTAAATGGGGCTATATACTATTCAATATGGCTGAAAAAAAATTGCATACCATTCCCTCGTACAATTATCTCATCTTCTAGCATTTACGGATCCAACCAAAACCTATTTTTATTCCCATGTCAGCTTTAGACATCGAAATACAAATAAAAATGTTCTTATGATGTGAAATCTCATTGTTATCTCAAAATGACATTACATCGAGGGAAATTATTTTCCTTATGACTATTCCAAAAGAATACGGTACACATCAAATATGACACTTATATCTATGTCAAGTATTATTCCATACAATGAAAACATTTCTCGTCAATGTAAGTTATGAATGAATTTGGAAAAGATTGGATATCCTTAATTCTAAGTGATCATGATAGCTGTGATCCATTGTAGTCATTTTATATCGTACATATCTACAATCCAAAAAATTATATAGTCTCATATGGCTTCCACAAAATATATGAGTGTGTCACTACAAACAAATTACGAGGTTGAGGAAATGTTTTCATGTTTATATAATTGATTATGTCTTGAGATTAAAAATTATAGATTTAGTCATTAGTGATTATGATTAAGGAGACCACTATGAAGTATGAGAGATAAGAAATTAAAAATAAAATTGTCATTGATAACTTGATTTAAGATATTTTTTTATAAATCTTGTATAATAATATAATTGTAGAGTTTATTGTTTATCACCAAACCATTTCTTGGAATTCATAGATTTACAATCAAAGGTTCACTAGTTAATAGCTTAACATAATGTCATGGAAATGATGTGAACATATCATTCATCTTATGTTCCATGAGGATAAAGCATATATGTGGGCTTAATGAGTTATAGGCTTATAGATATCTTATAGGTTACAATAAGTCAATCCAACATGATCACATAATGACCATCTGCCTAATTATGCATTGTCATTCAAGTTTTTTGGCCATATGAGTTTGTTTCAATACTTTCTATGTTTTGTACCATGAATATGGATATAAATTGGGTAATGCAGTTGTGAAAATTGTGCGTTGTACAATAAAATAAATATTAATTTTTTGTGTGTGAATTTAAACATGCAAACATTGGGCATGACATCTTTATTATGGCTACTTGGTTTCTTATTTGTATAATATTTTACATGAATTTACAATTAATCATACAAATCACTGTAGTTTTTTTCTACTTGCGAAAGATAATTTTTTTCATACCTAATGCGATAAACTTTCAGACATCACTCCATGTTCCATATAATTTTTTAATAGTTTATAATATTTCTAACAAGAACCGTGATACAACCTTAATACCTACTTTTTGGAAGAATATGAAGAATAGAAAATTTAATACTAATCATAAACTGGATCATTTGTCATATTCATATGTTAAATATATTTATCTTTTCATTTATACAAGGAAAAAGAAAACCAAAAAGGAAAAAAGAAAAGATAGATGATACCACTATAAATGACAAATTATGTATGCATTCAATAACATGCATTCTCAATATTTGAAGTATTTCTTTTTTTGAATACAAATTATTTGTCATTGTTTATATATTTTTATGTTGCATGGTTCCACATATTTTATTTCGACTATTTCCAAATCTTTATGAAATTCTCAACTTTAGATAACCCTTAGTCCTTCCAAATCTATGGATTTTTTCAAATGAATTAGTCATGAGTAATGAATGAAAAAGGGTGTCCATATAGTGATAAGTGTTTTATTATAGTTGTGAAAGTTATTTCTTTTATACTAACAACATAGTTTAACATATACCTTGATAAAAAAATTACCCTCACAATCCACATAACAATGGTATGTGTGTTTTATTTGGGTCCCAATTATATTTTTTCAGCACAAAGAAACATTGCAACTCTTAGAACAATATTTACAAGCAAAACTTACTATCAACTCAAATTGAGACGATTGTATATCTTGAAAATAATAGCTCTGTCACATGAAAACATGACATATTGAGATAGCTAGTTATAATTATGTAATATTGGATATAGTTTTAGTTCAACTACATCATAACTAGAGAAGCAAATTATACAATTTGAAACAAAATGATGTACGCTTGTTAAATAACATAAGCATTTAACCAGAAGTGTTGGGCCACCATGGAAAAATGCTCTGTCATTTTGACACAAGCCACCACATAGAACTTTGGAAATATAAGAAAGTAAAAAAATCTTAAAAAATCCTATAGAGAGACATTATTTTTTTAAACAAACGCATTCATTAAGCTTAAATAAAACTTTCATGAAATAAAAATATCATAAATCAATCCAGTCTAAATGGATAAAAATTTAGGTGAATTAGCTGGATTTTTATTTTTATAAAAGCTCTAAAACATCTTAGTAAATATTTATGTTGCACGAGGACTCTCTGTTATTCTGAATTAATATATCTGAGATTTTTGATACCCTTCATTCTGTGAAGACTTGTTCCAAAGAGGATTTTATGCTTTCATGCAGATGCATACCGGTTGGATGTTAATACATGCTGATTCATATACAAGCATAATGGTTGTGTGTTATTTCAGCCTAATTGTAAGAATCTCAAGTTAAATGTTTTTGGGTTTTCCAAGCTGAACCTTTTATTGATGTTTAAGGAGCAGCGTCGGGCTGCCACTTCCAACCCAACTTATTGTATTATTTAAAACATAATTTGTTTGGTGGAGGTCGACAGGGAAATTGAAGAGATGCGTCTCTTTCCTCTCACTTGTATATATATAGA
Source organism: Torreya grandis (assembly GCA_037957365.1). NCBI lineage: Eukaryota > Viridiplantae > Streptophyta > Pinopsida > Cupressales > Taxaceae > Torreya > Torreya grandis. Next base: position 789,582 of record JARHVA010006853.1, read on the forward strand.
GTGATTTCTCATTATTCAAGATAATTCCATCATAAGAATAATTCACAAGGCAAAGCAGACTTCTAAAGAGCAGATCAAGTTATTTCAAAAGCAAATTAGATTTATCAAGTGTGATCTTATTCATTATGCTTCAAGAAGTGAAGCCATACTTGTAGGCCTTGGATTTGACCATTATAAAGCAGATTCATATTCTTATCATTCAATATATAAGAGATTTTTGCTGGGTTTTTCCCTTCAAGTTGGAGGGTTTTTCTAGGGTATATTTTTGTGTTCATTGTTCATTATGTTGCATTTTTCTGATTGTTTCAATTCTGCTCATAAAAATTAACATGGTATCGGAGCGGGTTTGAAGAAGATCATGATCATATTTTTCATTGCAGCAATACTATGTTGTTCTTTATATCTCATGTCTATCTCTATTTTAGTCAAGATGGTGAACAATCTTAAAATTGAGGATAGAATCGAAGGAGCATCCAACTTCACATCATATAGGTTTAAAATCATGCTCACCTTGGAAAAAAATGACTTGGCCGAGTTTTTGGAAACCAAAGTTCCCAAACCATCAGAGGAAGAAGAGAAGTTGTAGTTACTCCAGGTGTGAGTGTAGAAGATGAATAAAAGAGAGAGCATAATTGTGGTGGTTTAAAGAGAAGCTGTTAGCAAGAGAGGTGAAATGGAGCTTCCAATTGAGTGTTCATAGAAGACAAGAGATAAGAAATAATGAGCTTTTTTGGAGATGACGGTGAGGCAGTTGAAGAGACTACAAGGTCAGATTAACAAGCACGTAGGCTAGAAGCTGGTTAGTAGTCCTATGTTGTAGCCCATGGTGCATATTTTGGAAAGTTGTAGCAACAAAAACAACATTAGTTTCATCGAAGAAGAGCTCGAAGAAGTAGACACATGTGAGAATAATAGTAGTTCATTAAAAAAAAGAACAACACTCAGACTAGCTAAAGATCCATACATAAGAGGTCTGCCATCATGGAGGAAGATAGTGGGAGACTTTCTGTATAGAAGAGCACAACCATTAGAGGATTACCCAACCACTACCAAATGAGACATTAGAACTAGAGAGTAGATTTGTGCTCACTAAGCTGTTGAAGAGAAATGCATAGAGCTGGGCATAGGAGACAAAAGTAAAAACTAACAAGGAGGAGCTCAATCAATATAGTTTATGGGCATACGATACTGTGCGGGTTATAGCCGGTGCCATTTTGAAAGTGGGAAGCTTTAATTTATTGAGTTCATTAAGCCCAAATTATGCAACAGATTTGACAAAAATCAAGATTCTTTAGGAAGGAAAGCAGCTGTTGCAACACATCATTGGAACTAACATTACTAGTTTAAGCAAGCTTCTTCAACTTAGCGATGGAGAACTTTCAGCCCCTACTTACCAGGTAGTAAATATGGTGAGTCAAAGCTGCCATGTGATTGAAAATTGGGTGAACAAAACTCAGAAGCTTACCAAAGAATTTCCATCAAATGCATCATCTTCTTCCAGTCAGATAAGTAGCAATGAAAGGCTGGGCGCTATGATTTCGCTCGGTGGATCTACACAGGTTCCTCGCTATTGGTTTATACCCACTAGTGGCAAGAGTCTAAAAAAATGGAGTCCCTGTAAAACATGAATTCATGGAATTTGTGTCAGTCAAATTCGATAAAATCAGAAACCAAAGCAAAGTGAGTGGTTTTTGTAATTATGTGTTTGATGTTGTTCTGAGGAGGCTTCCCTATGCTTTGCCATATCAACTAATTCCCTACGAGTGTGATAGCTATGATGATCTTGTCTATCAAGTCTATCTTAAGTTGTAAGATTGTTTAAGTGACAAGCTACATCAAAAGCAATGTATGTTGTATAGCTGAAGGCATGATCAGCCAAAGAAGTGCAAACAAAGTTACCTCAGTAGTTGGAAGATAGCTCAACCAGCACCTGGGAAGAGAATGGAAGCAACTAGTATAAGCTTACATAGAGAGTTGAAGGAGATCCTGAGCAACTAGTGTGCAGAAAGAAACTATACCCAGTAAGGATTGAATGCAATGACATTGAACCATGGTGAAATTCTAGGTCCAAAGGAGAGCAATAGTGTCATTGAAATTCTACTAGGAGCATAAAGGTACTTGCAAAGGTTGTGCCATGAATCTAAAGAAGTACTTGAGAGGTTCAAAGAGCTTAAATCTCAGGTAGAGAACTTATCTAGGAAGAGAATCAATGTTCTGAGATCCGATAATGGAGGGGAGTACACCTCTGAATAATTTAGTAACTTTTGCATTGAAGTAGGGATTAAGAGGGAGTTCTGTGTCCTTACAATACTCAATAGAATGGTTTTGCAGAAAGGAAAAAAAATCCTATTGTAAAAGCTACCAAAGCTTTGACAACGAGTTATTCTTTATGAGAGAAGTTCAAGGTGAAATCCCTTGACAATGAGTTCTCTGTGAGAGAAGCTCAAGGTGAAATCCCTTGACAATGAGTTCTTCTCTGTGAGAGAAGTTCAAGGTGAAATCCCTTTACAATGAGTTCTTCTCTGTAAGAGAAGTTCAAGGTGAAATCCCTTTACAACGAGTTCTTCTCTATGAGAGAAGTTCGTGGTGAAATCCCTTGACAATGAGTTCTCTGTGAGAGAAGTTTGAGGTGAAATCCCTTGATAATGAGTTTTTCTCTATGAGAGAAGTTTGAGATGAAATTCTTTGATAATGAGTTCTTCTTTGTGAGAGAAGTTCAAGGTGAAATCCCTTGATAATGAGTTGTTCTCTGTGAGAGAAGTTCAAGGTGAATTTCCTTGATAACGAGTTCTTCTCTGTGAGAGAAGTTCAAGGTGAAATCCCTTGATAACGAGTTCTTCTCTATGAGAGAATTTCTAGGTGAAATCCCTTGTTTCCACCCTCTAGGAGAACCATGGTGGATATCATGTAAAGTGATGAACACTTGTACATACTATACATTGTTGTAGCCATTGTGGTTGAAATCATGATTACGTGATATGTCTTATGCAGCTAGAAGTATCCTCCCTAGCTAAGAGGGAGTGTTGATGTTTAAGGAGCAGCGTCAGGCTACCACTTCCAGCCTAACTTATTGTATTATTTAAGAGATAATTTGTTTGGTGGAGGTCGACAGGGAAATTGAAGAGATGTGTCTCTTTCCTCTCACTTGTATATATATAGAGTGATTTCTCATTGTTCAAGATAATTCCATCATAAGAATAATTCACAAGGAAGATCTGACTTCTAAGGAGCAGATCAAGTTATTTCAAAAGCAAATCAGATTTATCAAGTGTGATCTTATTCATTATGCTTCAAGAAGTGAAGCCATACCTATAGGCCTTGGATTTGGCCATTATAAAGCAGATTCCTATTCTTATCATTCAATATATAAGAGATATATTTTTAGTGGGTTTTCCCCTTAAAGTTGGAGGGTTTTCTTTGTTCATTGTGTTAAATTTTTCTGATTGTTTCAATTCTGATCATAAAAATTAACACCTTTTTTTTTACGATTGTCAAGTGGCAAAACTTCCCTGTCGTCAGAATTGGTCCATGCAATTGGAAAGATTATGATTGGCTCTAATCATATTTGTCTTTTAGTACTATGATTCTTGAAGATCATCCTAAGCTAGACCATGTAGTGATTCCTTACAAAACTTATTGAATGATTGCATATTAATCATTATGAGAATTTGGAACTTCGTTGCCAGACCATGTAGAGGCATGGGATGGATATTACATGGGATGGATCTTGTGGTGGGATGCTACTATTGAATGTTCTATCGAAACCTTTTGGGGATGGAAGATGATTAAAAGAAAAAGAAAAAACAAAGAAACAGAGGCGTAGGGACCAATCAATCCGGCCGAAAGAAGACAAGAAGACAATGTTGTTTAACACACAAAAACAAACAAATGTTGGTGATCTGGAAAATGAAATTTAGAGGAATGCAGAATATAAAGGAAAGGAAACTAAGGTCAATGCCAAAGCGAATTGAATAAAGGAGAGTGATGTCCCTTGTAACTTATTTTTCAAGTACCTAAAGAATAAGCATACTCTAAAATTCATCCTAGCATAGTGATGTTCGTACAATCCTTTAGAATATTAATCCTATACTATTTCCAATGCATTTTTTCTTCCTCATAGAGTACCGGTAGGGAGGCTGCTAAAATATTTTCAAACAGGTGAACCTAGAGGAACTACAACCACCTGAGAAATAAATAAAAATATTTTAATAATGTAGATTACAAAATAGACCAACGGGATTTGAAAGCACATCTGATTAAAACATAAACGTTTATGGGTGAAAAGGCACACAAAGAACTGAAAAACTAACTAAACACTAAAATAGTGGAAGGGGTAAACCCAAAGAGGCGAAGCAATAAACCTATAAACAAAAGTAAAAATACCAAAAGTCATACATGGGGAAGACCCTATGGAGTTGATGAAGACCAAATCTAGTGATCAGTGATATCACATGTTTGTATCAATAGTGGATGGAGAATAACTAATGGTGTCATAGACCCAAATCCTCGTTGTGTGAGCATAATGAGCCCAACACATTGGAGGATCATCAAATACGTCATTATAACCCTAATCTATCATATTTATGTGTTCATCACCCATAGATTGCACATCACAGTGCTTGTGAATAAAATCAAATGGTTTCTGCAAATAGGCAATGTCTACATTAGATAGCAAAAAATTGTATCCTATCTATAAAATCTTTTTCAGTATTTTAATTTTTTTAGTTGAAAGGGCATGTTTATCCTTTTTTTCTACACATTATTTAATATTTTTTCATTTTGACATCTTGATGTTTTTGGTAATGTCTACATCAGATAGCAAAAATTGTATCTTAACTATAAAAGCTTTCTCAATATTTTGATTTTTTTTTGAGTTGAAAGTGCATGGTTATCCTCTTTTTCTACACATCACTTGATATCTTTTCATTTTTACATCTTGATGTTTTCAATACACTTGAACATTGTTTGTTTGGTATAAGTTTAGAATGGGGTCATCTAATGTAACAACAAGATAATTTATAATTAAAAAGATAGTGTTTTCATAGTTCATAAATTTAAAAAATGATATTTTTGATTAAGTTGTGTGAATATAATTATAATTTATAATTTTAACATGTTTTTTTTTTTAAAAAAATTAATACTTGTAACATGTCCTTAATATTGAAAATGAAAAGAATAACAATGATTTACTGGTTTAATTTAAACTTCTAAAGAATTTGTGAAAGTTTGGGATTGATCAGTTTATTTAGGAGTATAATAGGATTTGTTTTTAAAATTTAAAGTCCTCATGTACCTTTGGTTTACTTGAACTTCAAGGCCAAAATATATTCTTCGGCATTGTTTGTAATTTCTTCTACTTGTTGGACATTCAATATCAATTCTTTTACTTGTTTCTTAAAATTGATATTAGTTTAATTCAACATATAAAATTCTTTTTTCAGAAGTTTTAATTATTTTACAGATTTAAATGTTAAATATAACTAAAATCAAACCCTAAAAATGGTTTTTATATCATAAACATAAGATAAATGAATAATAATAATAATAATAATAATAATAATAATAATAATAATAATAATAATAATAATAATAATAATAATAAAAAAAAAAAATTAAAATTGAATATAATATAATCCCCAAAATAATAATTTATATTGTAAATATAAAATACAAATTTAAAAGTTTAACATTTATTTTAATCTAAATAATGTTATAAATTAAGCTTGGACAAGTGATAAAAAATTAATTTTAAACTGCCTTTTCTGTGTTATCATTACACCAATATCAAATAAAAGTTTTGGAAAATAATATGCATTTAAGAATTATATAAAGTTATAAACGTTTATTTCTTTACATATTTTCCATAAAAACTATGCACTTAAGAATTCTATAAAGCTAGAAACATGGTTTTATTTACACATTTTCTATTATAACCGTGTTTGCTTTTAAGGAAAAAGAGGTTTTGGGAAATCATATCCCTTATAAATTAAAACTCTAATAAAATTATATATTTATGGATTGCATAAAATTGTTTTTTTTATTAATGATAATGGTGTTTTAAGAATTTCAACAGATTTTTCATGAGTTAAACTTTTGTAAAATATATGTACATGGAGATTGTAAAATATCAGTTTTTTCACATTTTTTATAACAAAGTCATTATTTTTTAAATAGAAAAAGGAATTTAGAAATTTTAATCATATTTATTTATTTTTTTTAAATTATGTAAAAAAAAAGGTGCGTTTAAAGAATACATAAACTAGTTTTCTCAATATTTTTTAAAAAATAGTTATCTTAAAAATAAAATATTTAAATAATTTAAATAGATTTATTTCAACCCAGATTAATGTAAAAATTATGTATTTACAGTTTTTGTTAAAAATATATTTATTTAAAATTAGAAAGCGCAAAAGATAAGGATAAAAGATTTTAGTTTTCAATGAAAAATACTTCATACAAAACATGAAAAATAACACTTGAAACATAATTTGTTGTTGAATATTTCGAAAATACATGATGGTAAATATTAATATAGATTAATCCAAATAAGATTCCTATTCCAATGACAACTATTAGTTTTGACCCAAAAAAAAACACTAATATAGTTCCTATGGACATAAACCTATCTCTCTTTTCACCTCATCATTTTCTTGGATTTGATTCAATTGGTTGTCCAAAAAGACCTTCAATCCTAACATGGGTGTAATTTAACATTAAGTCCTCAAGTGATTGTCATAGAAATGCAAGCTCAAGGTGCATAAAAGTTACATGGTTTTGTGATTATGTTTTAAAAAGTTATTTAAACCATTAGATCTATATATGAGGTTCATAGGTTTAGTTTTAGGTAATTTATGTTTAAGTTCAATTTATTAATTAATATATTATTCATATATAATAATAATATTGTGTCTTTATTTATAATTGATTTTATTAATGTAATATGAATGAGTTATTTAGTTAGTTTTAATTTATTTCAAAAATATTTTACATTATAATTTATAAGAGTAACGTTAATTCTTCACAAATTGTTCGAAATTTGAAATAAATCTATATCATCTGATTAAACCCATTTTAAATGTTAACATCAAATTTGTTTACACCCTTTTCTTAAAAATGCCTACATATAAGTTTATGCTCTTTGGTACAAGAAAAATCAAAACTATTATAATTCTTCAAAAACTTAAAGAGTGAACATTTCTAAATTAAATACTAAATATAAAATTCTCATTTAATTATAAATTATTAACTAATATAAAAACACAAGCTTATTTAATTTATCACTTAATTATTATTCTTAATTAAATTATATATAGAAAATATTGATACAATCAAAATAATATATTATCACAATTTATAAAAGTCTGAATCACATTAAAAAAATTAATACTTGTTTATATAACATTGATTATATAACTTCATATTATATATTAATATAATTTATATACTCAACCACATGATTATAGTTCTGCATAATATTCACACAACCACTATCTTGGAAGGGATCACTAATTTTTACTGCTATATTAGATAACGCCACTGCAGATCACATCCTACTATTCAAATGATTAGCCACATCACGTTATACGTAATCCATCCACGTGGCCCCACCCAAGTTTTGTGGGCGTGATCCCGAACCGAACTTAGTAAGATATTTTAATGTGTCCATGGGCTCAAAAATTTCACCATGAATATAGTTTCATGTTTAATATGAATGAAGCGATGGTCGACCACATTTACGTGTCAACCAAATAAATATTAATGTATTGCATAGTTTGATTCATAGGACTAATCACCTACTCGAAAACAATGGAGCCAGATTACACTTTATGATTCATATACGGACTTTAATACTCGGCGTGGGTTTCGTTCAACGCATTGGCATCGGGTTCAAGGTAGAAGGACTAATGGGTGACTCCTGTTCAGTGTTTTACCAAAAGTCACCAAATACGATCCCAATATTTCACGTGGCAACAACCCACTAACTAGAGTTCTTCTTCCATTTTATAATAGTTTCATTTTATAATAATATGTCTTTTCATGGCTTTTATATAATTATAAATTCAAATCAATTATAATAAAATGTCATAAATTAATTGATTTACTTTTAACATAGTCACCATGTATCTACTTGACCTATGTGTATTAAGTGATTATTGATTGATAAGTTGTCTAATTAAAAATTGATTGTAGAATTTAAATGGGTGGATGTCTAATCTAAAAATCATTGGATTTATGCCTTAACAAAGTTGTAATCCACTCAAAAATTTGAAGGTAATATATGAGCATGGTCATAAGATGGGTGTGAGTTATTTGGATTATAACTGCCTATGCTGCCAAACATACAAATCACTAAGTCTAATTTATAAAAGTATTTTAACTTTTTACATGACACCACAACTATATTTTACTGAATGTGACCTCAACTAAAAATTAAATTATAAAGGCATTGAAACTTAAACCAAAAAGGTCTATTACACATTTAACTAACCATCTTTATGTAGAGTCACTTGTCCACAAATAGTGATCTATATAATCTTTCCATGGAGGCTTGTGTAGAGTAATAAAAATTTCTAAGCCTTTAGAATGGTGTCACTTATCATGATCATAGCATTAATAAGCCACATACTTCATAGATTGACAAGGCTAAATGAGTGAAAGGGTAGATCAATGTGTTACTCATAAACAAAGTGTTTATCTAAAGTGGCATGGTCTTAGTCAACCATTTCACTTAAACCGAATCTCGATTACATGAACTAAATCATTTCAATGAGTGTGGTTTATGAGAAGGAAGCTCAAAATTAAATTACACCAATATAAATAGTTCAGTCTCCTTATGACCATAGTGAAAGGCTATAGTATATGGCATTGGTCATGATCTAACTCTTTGATCTAATATAAGGATTATTCTAGGAGATGTAAGTGATTCATGATGTAGAAAAAATAAGTCAACCTTCTAGAAGCTATAACTTTTTACTCGTAACTCCTTCTGAGCTCTTCCACGTACCAAAACGATCGTATCAAAAAGATTGTTGTTGTGTTAGGATGTTTTACCAACTTAGCAATGTTTTTGATGTTTTTTGGTGGCTGTACATGATCTTCTGAGGGTCTAAAATTATGATTTAATTATTTTTAAGGTTTTACCTATTTTTAGAACTGGACATCAATTTAGGTTGAATTTCATCCCATAGTATAGTTATAGTGTTTAGGATATTTTGAGATATTTTTTGTCTATTCAAGAATTTTTTAAAATTAGGTATTTTTTTTTCAAATTTTAGTTTTTTTCAAATTTTGCAAGTAAACTCTAATTACTGAGTTGAGGCTTATTTAAGCATGGTTTGGGTCTGTAATTATTTCAAGCAATCAATACAAATCAATTCTGAGTATTATTTCAAGATGTTGGCCTATTGGTAATTTTCTTATAATTGTTAGTTTTCAAGTTCATTATCAAGTATCAAATAAAATTCAAATCTTAGAGGAGAGAAGAATGGTGAAAGGATAAGGAGGTATGGCACAAATGAACTAGACTATACAAGAATTGTAGAGGCAAGTTCAATAATTAATAGAGGTTATCACCAATCAAGCAAAGAGATAAGGTTGTGAGGAGGAAGACACAAATCATGTTGAAGAAATTCTGGAAGAAGAACAACAAGCAAAGCTACCATCGATGGAAGAGAGGATGGTTTCAGCTTTAGGATGAAGAAATGAAGGAATCAAGGTTGATGTTCAAGATTATGGATGCAGTTTAATACAAGAGGAGTTGATAGATTGGTTGAATAGCATGAAGAAGTTATTTGAGTGGAAGACTTTAAGAGAAGAAAAGAAGGTAATGTTTGCATGCATGAAATTGAAAGGTCATGTAATGATTTGGTGGGATCACCTGCAAAAAGAGAGACAAAGGAAAGGTAACAAAATATTAGTTAATGGAAAAAGATGGAGAAGAAGTTGAGTGAGTAATTTATTCTTTTAGATTATGCACAAACCCTATATAGAAGATCTAAAAATTTGAGGCAAAAAGATCATAGTATACAAAAGTATACAAATGAATTTTACAAGCTTTCCTTATGAGTGGAGCATGATGAAATAGAAGAGCAGATGGCTACAAGGTATGGAAATAATTTAAAATTTTCTATTCAAGATGAATTAAGCATGCATAGAATAATTAACATGGAGGAGGCTTATCTTTTAGCTTTGAGGGTAGAAGAAAATCAAAATAGTTTAAATTTTAGAAGGTCATCTATTGGTCTAAAAAGAAGTAGATCCCCTCCAATAAGCATATAATGTGGGTTTAATACCATCAAAAGTGGATTTAATACCAATAAAGGTTAATCTGCACGTGGTGCAGAAAGGCAAGATGATAATAAGCAAGGGTTTCATTATCAACAAACATGATGAGGATTTTAAAAAGGATGAGGCTACAGTGGTGATAGAGGATGGTTTTCAAATCAACATAGATCTTATGTTTATTATAGATGTGAAGAAAAAGGGCACAAAGCATTTGAGTGTCTCAACTATAAAGATCAAGAAAGGAGGCAAGAAGATCATCCAAGAGTAAATCTAATTGAGGATAAAATAGAAGAGCATAATACTAAAGTTGCACCAGCTAATGTTGAAGAGAATATCATGATGAGAAGAACCATGATCACTTTAAAGAAGGAATAAGTGTAGAATAAAGAAGGTGGTGATGCATGGCTATGATCAAATATTTTTCAAACAAGATGTACTTCAAGTGGAAAGTTGTGAAAAGTAATTATAGATGGTAGTAGTTATGAAAATATGGTTTCTAAAGAAAGGATTGAAAAACTAAATCTATAATGTGAAATGCATTCTAACCCTTATCAGATTTTTTGGTTTACGAAAGGGAATGAAGTTACAATAGATAAAAGGTGCTTAATCAAGTTTTCTATAGGAAAAACTTATAATGATGAAATATGGTGTGATGTTATTCCAATGGATGCATGTCAAGTGTTATTAGAGAGACCATGGAAATTTGATAGGAAAGTAGTTCATGATGGAGCAAAGAATACATACACTTTTTGAAAATTTGGTACAATAGTAGTTATGTTACCTCTTAAAGAGGAAGAGAAGATAGAAAAAATTCTCTATACTAATGAATTTATCAAAGATTTGAAGGTAGTAGGCTATTGTTATGCACTAATAAAGAATAGTAAAGAAACAAAAATGGTGCAAATACCAATAGAAGAAACAAGAGTGTTGAAAGAATATGTGGATGTTATGTGTGATGAGTTATCAGATGGTTTACCATTGAAAAGAGATATTCAACATCACATTGATTTGATTTCAAGATCATGTCTACCTAATCAAGTAACTTATAGGGTGAGTCTAACAGAACATGTAGAATTAAATAAATAGATTACTCAATTGCTAAGGAAGAAAGTGTTAAGGGAGAGTATGATTCCATGTAACACACCATCATTTCTAACTCCAAATAAAGATAAAATATGGGGAGTGTGTGTTGATAGTATAAAAATTAAAAAAAATATAATAAAGTATAGGTTTCCTATACCTCATTTAAATTATATGATGGATGTGCTTCTTGGAGCAAAATATTTTACCAAGATTGATCTAAGGAGTGGCTATTATCAAATCTTAATTTGTGAAGGAGATGAGTGGAAATATTCATTTAAGACTAGGGATGGCTTATATGAGTGGATGGTGATGCCATTTGGGTTATCTAATGCACCTAACACATGTATGAGGGTGATGAATATAGTTCTATGAGAATATATTAGTATGTTTGTGGTTGTTTATTTTGATGATATTTTGATATTAAGAAAGACTAAAGAAGAACACTTAAAACATTTGAGAATGGTAATAGATTTGTTAAGAAAGGAGAAGTTGTATGCAAATTTGAAAAATGTATGTTTATACAGAACAATTTTCTATTTTTGGGGTTTGTAGTTTCACTAGATGGTGTGAAAATGGATGAAGAAAAGATAAAGGCAATTATCAAGTGGCCAATTCCAAAAACCATTATAGAGGTAAGAAGTTTCCATGGTTTAGAAACATTTTATAGAAAATTTATTAAAAATTTTAGTAGTATTGCGGTACCAATAACATATTGCATGAGAGGGAAGGTGTTTAGATGGAGTAAAGAAACCACTAAAATCTTTGAAATTTTGAAGAAGAAGATTATAGAAAGGCTAATTTTAGATTTACCATATTTAAAAAAAGTGTTTGATGTTGATTGTGATGCTCCATTTGTGGGAATTAGCACTATGCCGAGTCAAGAAGGAAAGCCAATAGAATATTTTTGTGAAAATTTGAATGATGTAAGAACAAAGTATTCTACTTATGATGTTAAATTTTATGCAATTGTATAGGCATTAAGACATTGAAGGCATTATCTGGTGACTAAGGAGTTTATACCATTTATAGATCATGAAGATTTTAAGTATGTGAATACACAAAAGAAGTTGAATAGTAGGTGTGAAAAATGGGTTTCTTTCTTTCAAGGGCATACTTTTGTGTTGAAACATAAATTAAAAAAAATAGAATTAGGTACCTAATGCAATGAGCATTAGGGTAGTGGTATTAACTACTATGATGAGTGAAGTAGTAAGAGTTGAAGCTATTAAAGAATTATATGATATTGATCCATATTTTAGCAAGGCAGGTGAGCATTGGAGGAATCTATTAATAGGTGGGACAAATGTTATTCATGATCTGAATCTTATAAAAGAACATTATCTCTTCAAAGGGAAATAATTATGCATTCCATTTGGGTCTCTATGAGACAATATAATAAGATAATTACAAAGTGGTGGTTTGGCTAGACATTTTGGTAAGGCAAAGACAATAACTTTGGTGGAGAAAAGGTATTTTTGGCCAAATATAAAGAGAGATGTGACAATGTATGTTTCAAAATGTAGAATATGTTAGGTGGCTAAAGGATATGCATAAAATACTAGGCTATACATGCCATTACCAGTTCCAAGAGGACCATGGACAGATTTGAGTATGGACTTTGTGTTGGGATTGCCAAACACATAGAGAGGTAACGATTCAAATTTTGTTATTGTAGACAATTTTTAAAAAATAGTTCATTTCATTACATGTATGAAAACCAATGATGTAACTAGAGTTGCAAAATTATTTTTTATAGATATTGTGAGATTGCATGGTGTTCTAATAACTATTACTTTAGATAGGGATATGAAAATTTAAGTCATTTTTGGAGGACTTTGTGGAAGAATATGGGTACTAAGGTAAAATTTAGTAGTGCATATCACCCACAAATATATGGATAGATGGAATTTATGAATAGGAGCTTGGGACATTTATTGAGATGCTTTGTGGGAGAGATGCCAAAGCAATGGGACTTGGCTTTATCATAAACTGAGTTTGCATATAATAGTTCAGTGAATAGATCAACAAGAAAGTCACAATTTCAAATTATTTATGGGAGAAATCCTATGGGTATTTTAGATTTGGTACATTTGATAATTGCATATCAAATTAATGATGATGCAGAAGCATTTGTAGAGCATATGTAATAGTTACAAGGATTAAGAAGAAAGTTACAAAAAATTAGTTAGTAATATAAAGCAACAACAAATGTTAGAACAATATCAAAGGTATTTGAAAAAGGAGAGTTGGTAATGGTTTACTCAAGGAAAGAAAGAATTCTTAAAGACACATATAATAAATTAAAGCACCAAAAAATTAGGCTGTGCAAAATTGTGAATAAAATCAATGATAATGCATATGAGATGATTTTAACATAGAATTTTTATATATCTCTAGTATTTAATGTTTGAGATTTATATAAATTCTATGGAGAAGATGGTGTAGATGACAAAGATAAATAAGTAAATTGGGTGCAACAAGTTCTAAAAAAGAAGAAAGAAAAAAATGTATAGATTTTAGATATGAAGATAGTGAGCACAAGGCAAGGAAATTATAACAGGTGTTTGGTGAAGTGGGAAGAATTATAGCAAGAAGACAACATGGGAACTGAATAAGATTGACAAAGAAAAATGACAGTAGTACAATCAAGAAAACTTGTAAGAGTTGAGTTGTTTTCAACCAGAGGATAATGATGTAGAAAAATAGGCCAACTTTTTGGAGGCCATAAATTTTGACTCATAACTCCATTTGAGCTCTTCCACACATTAAATGACCATATAGAAAAGGTTGGTTTTATTTTAGGACATTCTACTCGCTTAGGAATGTTTTTAATATTTTTAGAATATCGTACGTGATCATCTAAACATCTAAAATTGTGGTTTAATTATTTTTTTTTGGTTTTTCCTATTTTTAGAAATTGTATATTTTTAGAATAAGACATCAAATTTGGTTTAATTTCTTTCCATAGTCTAATTAGAGTGTTTAGGATAGTTTGAGATATTTTTATTCTATTTAAAGAGTTTTCAAAAATTGACATTCTTTTTTAGATTTTAATTTATTTAAAATTTTCCATGTAAACTCTATTTTTGAGTTGAGGATTATTTAAGCAAGGTTTGGGTTTGTAATTATTTCAAGCAATCAATACGAATCAATTCTGAATATTGTTTCAAGATCTTGCCTATTGATAATTTTCTTTTTCTTGTTAGTATTTATGTTCATTAACTCCCTTTGGATTTTACTTGTGACAACAAATATAGAATAAAACCACAAAGATAAATTCAAATATGTCATGACATCTTTGATCCCTATCATTCCATTTATACTTTACATGGTTGTGATTAAAGGAACAAGATAGTATTGTTAGAATTTTCTATAAAATATGATTGTCACTATGAACCAATTAAGAGGTTGAGGTGATGTGCCTATGACTAAAGACATTTGAGTAAGTCCAACAATTAGGAATTATAGGTGTGGCCATTGAGAAATGTGGTCAACGAGATCACTGTGAGTTACTATATGTTGTAGCTTTAATAAATAATTGTCTTAAATGGATTGGTTCATAATGATTATTTAATTGAGATTATTTAAGATATTTACGTGTAGAGTTTATGGGTGATCACCAAGGTATTTCTTAGCCAAGTTAAGGTTATAAAATACAAGAATCATTAGTTAGTAACTTAACATAATAATCATGAAAATAATGTGATGATAGCTCCCGACGTATAATTTACAAGGCTAAAACATATAAGTAGGTTTATCTGTAATATAAAAATTTAAGACAAAAGCCATAAAGATCTAAACTTAAGTGTGTTCACTATTTTTAGGCTGAATGTTGAGCCTTATCAATCACAAGTTCATTTCATACTGACCATAGAAAAAAATTTATTTAACACTCTAATATCCATAAAACTAATAGTCTATCTACTAATAAAAATGAGTTACTTAATCCTTATATGTTGATTATATATTTAGCATTAAGAAAAAATTTGCTCCTATGAAAATATGAAACATAGAACTCAAATCTCTCTCCTTTCCATTTGCCTACACTACTTTGATCACCCATGTTACTCAATCCATAAAATGCATATATTTCTAACAATATTTTACTTTTACTTTTAATAAATAAAGGAATGCAATGAATTTAGCAAAAATAAATAAATTTATAATAGATTTTCCTCCTATTTGAATCATATTAATTTTAAGTTGTTCATAAAGAAGGTAAAATAGGGTTGAGAGTTAGGAAAGATGTATCATTTGATCGAAATATTTTTCAATTGTCTACTTGGACACAACATCATCACTAAGGATTCCAAAGGATGATATTCTTTTGGTACTATGACACACCTAGCCACGTGTAAATTATTTTAATAGATCACATAGGGTGATATTAAGGAATCTATATCATTTATCTGTGCATCAAATGATATTGATGTATGATCTGAAATTTTAACATATATTTCCTACTTCATTTCCTACTTCATGTTAATTTACAAACAAAGGCTTTGTTAGAATCCACATCGAAAGTCCATATCGTCATATTGCTAAAACTGGTTAGTCATTATGAGAGATTATAATTCGATTTGGTAGTGACAAGTTTTTAAATTTCAACCTCTTACGAGGTTTCAAACAGAGTTTAGTCACAGTTTCATTTTACCCCTCATGATGGATATATGTTTCATTCTCCTAGCACCATTAAAGAATTATCCGTTTCACATGATAGTCTCGATGACCATCAATTGTTAGTGCCTGCCTGATACTATAGTTTTCGTCATAAGTAATTATTTTAACCTGTTTTCATTCACAACCAGTAGAAGTTTGCTTTGGGTACAAAGAAAAACATTTTGCAATGTCCGTTTGAAAATATTAGTACTTTATTCATTCTCTAGTTGCTACTAAACAGTCAGTAACATGTATGGATTGTGGCAAATAAAATGGTTTTATTTGTTTTATTTTTCTAGGAAGCCTTAAACAATATGTAAACATAGTTAATATTTAATGCAAGTGCATGGAGAGTGTGCCTTTAAGGAGAAATTGTGGATAGGAGAAACTACCGAATGGATACACTTACCATTGTCAGCGCACTTGCAGGTAGGTTTCTCTACTTGGAAAAATAGAAAAATTTAATCTGCCAAGTATATCATTCTCATGTTAACATACCGTCACAAATGGTGTCAAATCTGTGGGTACTATTTTCACATGGCTGTAATTCTCCATTTCAGATATGTATTGAATATTTGTTTTCTTAAAATTGACATATGTCTATTCTTTTGCTGATCGTCTCTACCGCTATTATGTTTGAAAGGCAAGTTTATAAACATTAAATGTGAATTACAGCACAACTCTAAGCTTTTTTGTGGGCTTATTAATAATCCATTGGAATCTTTAACCATTTTAAGTTATCAGCTACACAATACTGTTTAAGGAGTTGCTTGCCATATTGAAGAAAATTACGACCTAATATGGGCAAAGCATAAAGATATCGTGTGAGGCAATGGCATTGGGGCTCCTGAGATTTTGAGATTCGTCATTCAATCCTGTAAATTCTACGATCTTTTTTTGTGTTATCAAAGTCTTTGCCTAAAATATTCTCATTCGTGGTTCTTTCTTTGCAACCCTTTTGGCTATAGATTCTTTGTTTTTTTCAGCTCACCATATTTGCGTTGATGAGTTTGAATTAAAAAAAATTGCCATAAATTCGACTGGAAATGAAAGGATTGACGTTAGGTTTTAATTTTTATAGAGTTAATTTGGTCAGAGTTTCTACACTCTATAATTTTGTGTTTAAAACATGGTAGAGTGGATTGAAAAGCAACGGAGGAAATTGATGTCCATCTGTGGGTCTAGATACAGAAGAATGCACATATGTTAATTTGTTCCCCTCCTTAAGGCGCTCTACAGCCCGATTGTCATAGTTGTCTAAAACAATGCCTGCATAGTAATAAATACTGTGTAAGTAGACGTTTGCCATACTGAAGAAAATCACAACCTATATCGTGATCTAAGGCAATGGCACTAGGGCTCCTAGGTTTTTGAGATTTGTCATCCAATCCTATAAGTTTTATAGTTTTTTGTTGCTGCTGTTTATGAATTTCATGAGAAATTATGTGATATTTTTTTATTTTTTTGGCATTCTTAAATTTGATAATGTATGCAATAAAATCAGAATTCGTTGTTGATGATCTTATAGGAAGAAGAGACTATACCTGGGAACATACGAAACTGCTGAAGAAGTAGCCCAAACATATGACAATGCTTGTTATGTCTGTTCGATATTGTACTGCATTTCATCAGAAGTAATTGTAAATAATTTACCAGATTAAAAATTATAATAATGAAAACATTGATATCCCTGTGTTGTTATTTCTGACCATCGCAATTGGAAATTCATACCGTTACAAAGAACACAACTCATTTCATATTTTTCCATAGGACATGTACTCATACCATAACTCGACAATTGTTAAAATTAATTTTGAAAAATTCTTATTTAATTAAGGGATGGCATCCCACATGTTATTATAAATTCTTACTTCTTTGTCTCCGCTTCATGTATGTTCCATATTTAATTTTTACAATTTGTATGGTCAATTACTATTTCTTGTTGTAGTAAACTTTTTATTGCATGATGTTTAAAATATGATCTCCTTGTAGTCGATTCTAGTCTTGTTCGCATTTAGTATCTTGTTATTTGGCATATAGTGTTTTCTTGCCAGAATCTAAATTCATTTTAATTATTTATTGGCCACCTTCCTTCTGTCGAACTCTAGTTAGTTTATTAATCCCTGTTGCAAGGTATATTTCAACAATCAATTCCATTTGGTTTATAGTTGTCTCATTGGTGATCATAGATAGCTTTATAATTATAACCTATGTTAAATTTTTCATATTTATTCTTTGGGTGACCATGAAGTATTTGACATTACATATAATTTTTTTTCCATGTACACATCAATAATGGTCAATAATAAATATAATTTTTAATTATGTTTATGCTAACAAAGTATAATGTTATATATATTCAATTGTCTAACATACCACACAACTAATTACATATAATGTGACTCTCATCATTAATCTGTTATATGCTCATTACGAAATTCCATTATTAAATATATTGATTTTGCATTAATTTGACTAAAACAATTCCCAATAAACTTAGTGAAATCCTTACCAATTGATCTCATCTTCAATATATAAATAATATTTTAACCTACTCAAAAACACCAATTTCCTATGCATAAACCAAACTCATAACATTCCACTATAGTATAAAGTGATATAAATAAATGCATGATAACTAAGTTATTGTTAGCACAACAATTAACTTGAATCTCTTTTCTAGTGATCCAATATGAAATAATCAAATCATACATGAAACAAATCATTATCCAAATTATATGAAATAGATTTATTAATAGGTCCAATATTGATTAATACTTAACCACGGACCTAAGACAATGTAAGACCATGCAGAAAATTATATACTTCCACCTTTAACAAACTTTGTTCATTAAGATTTAATGTCACAAGAAGCATATTCTTATATTATTGCATCCATATGCAATCTAATATTAATACCAATATTAATAGGATCCAAATATTGAAAGTATCAATAGAAAACTACTCATTCATGTGCTAATAATAATGAAATAAATGTATGTAACCTCCATAGGTGTTACCATATGCTCTCAAGCATGAACTCACTTTCACAAAAATTTCTAAAAAACTCGAACCAATAGAATACACACCATAAGATATTAAATTTTACCAAACATAAAAGATGTCTATAAGGTTTAATCATGAAGGATTTATTGCCCAGCAGGTGGTGGAAATGTTGGCTAAGTCTAATGGCTTAACAAAGGGAATTAGGTATGCCAGTTCTATAAGTATGAAGAAGGATCCATAGGGGTTTGAGGATGCTAAACTCATAAGCATGGAGAGCGCTATGGTTTTCACCACTGCTAGGGTTATTGTAGATGGTAATTGAGTCGAGGTAGAACTTGAAAGTGATGTGAATAGATTGGAAGGCCTTAAAATTTTGATGGGAAAATAAAATTACCATAATTTGCCTGTGATAGGGGAAGGTGGAAAAAACCTTGTAGTCAACAACACTCCAAAGAAGACCTTGTGTTTCATGGATCATAGGCTGGGCAAGACCAATCTCATGTTGCTCGAGGCTTGGATACATCCCAAAGGTGAAGACTTGAAAAGATTAGGAAGGATATCAAGGGGAAGGTTTGTAGAGGAACAACACCCATCTTTCACCAAGGAAGCGAGGCAAAGAAAACTTGGAACTCCTATGGCAATTGTGAAAGAAACCTTGCCATCCTATTCAAACAAAAATTGATTGAGGTTATCTCTATGATGGAAGGATCGCTTTCCTCATATGGTTTGATTTGTAAATTTGATTGTTTATGGTTGATGCTTCCTAAACTCCATTAGTGGATCTCAATATGTTAGTATATTCTCATAGAATGTAGGTGAAGACTTGAAAGGATTAGGAAGGATATCAAGGGGAAGGTTTGTAGAGGAACAACACCCCTCTTTCACCAAGGAAGCGAGGCAAAGAAAACTGGGAACACCTATGGCAATTATGAAAGAAACCCTACCATCCTATTCAAATAAAAAGAGATTGAGGTTATCTCTATGACGGAAGAATGGATTTCCTCATATGGTTTGATTTGTAAATTTGATGGTTTATGGTTAACACTTCCTGAACTTCATTAGTGGATCTGAATATGCTAGTATATTCTCATAGAATGTAAGTGAAGACTTGAAAGGATTAGGAAGGATATCAAGGGGAAGGTTTGTAGAGGAACAACACCCATCTTTCACCGAGGAAGCAAGGCAAAGAAAACTGGGAACTCTTATGGCAATTGTGAAAGAAACCTTGCCATCCTATTCAAATAAAAAGAGATTGAGGTTATCTCTATGATAGAAGAATGGCTTTCCTCATATGGTTTGCTTTGTAAATTTGATGGTTTATGGTTGACACTTCCTGAACTTCATTAGTAGATCTCAATATGCTAGTATATTCTCATAGAATGTAGGTGAAGAATTGAAAGGATTAGGAAGGATATCAAGGGGAAGGTTTGTAGAGGAACAACACTGCTCTTTCACCGAGGAAGCGAGGCAAAGAAAACTGGGAACTCCTATGGCAATTGTGAAATAAACCCTGCCATCCTATTCAAATAATAAGAGATTGAGGTTATCTCTATGACGGAAGAATGGCTTTCCTCATATGGTTTGATTTGTAAATTTGATGGTTTATGGTTGACACTTCCTGAACTTCATTAGTGGATCTCAATATGCTAGTATATTCTCATAGAATGTATGATTGATATTTTCCCTCGCTCTAGTGTGTTATTTATTTTGATTTTCTATTCAATAGAAGACATAGAAGTTGTATTCATGAATTTTTTAGGATAATCATAATCTCATGGTAAAACCTTGGCATCCAGATCTCAATGTCCATATTGAATCTTTCAATCTAAAATTAATTTCGATTGGGCTTCCGAATATCCCTTATTGATTTTGGGATGATTTAGCATTTAATGCTATAGGGAATACCATTGAAATTTTTTGAGTGACTGATGATGTAACTGATAAAAGTCACCACTCCACATATGTTGATATATTTATTTATGTAGCTATTATCAAAGATATTCCTACAATGTTGGAACTGAAGGTTAATGAAAAAGAATTAGATTCGATCCTTGAATTTTGAAGGAATCACTTTTAGGTGTCATAGATGTTTAAAATTAGGGTTATTAGTCAGTGAGTGCCCAATCCACAAGTACAAAAAATTTAATACATGGTGGAAGCAAGCAAGAATTGAACATGTTATGGTTCAAGATATAAATGGTAGTTCTAATGAAAGTGAAGGACCTAATTTAAATCTAGAATTCCATTGGATGTTGTGGAGCAGATCTAGAAAAGTGAAGAACCTTATGCTGGGGCATCTACTAAGAGGGTGGAAGATACTATGTTAGAATTAAAAAATGGTAATAATGATAATAGTTGAGATTCTATGGTTAAAACTAATTTAGTAGGAAAATGTTTGACAGATCCATCACTACTATATAATCAAGAGGAAACGTTGGAAATTTCCATCTCTATATTGCCAAATCTTGACAAAAACTCTCAGAAACACAAAGAAGTGAAAAGGTAATCAGGATTTGAAACTCATGATAATATATCTTAGGTCTTATAAATAAAATCTTATGATAGATACATAGCAACATTAGTGGTAGTGTTGTGGTAGTAGAAGGGTAGAAGAGCTTGTTTCTTATTATTTTTAATCTATTTTGTTGTTATTTTTGACCTTGTTATATTGTGTGCACGTATTTCGATTGTAACTCCTTACTATATCTATATCTAGGATTCTATGCCCCTTTGTTTCTTTAATTTAGTGTAGAGTGTTGGTCTCCTAATTTCAAAATATTTTTGTTTAACAATAATTTAAAAAATAAGTATCATTGACATATCAAGTAATTTATCAAACTGAATATTATAAAAATCATAAAAAAATATAACGTAAAATATAAAATTATGAAATATATATATATATATATATATATATATATATATATATATATATATATAAATATATAAATATAATTAAAAAAAAAAAAAACACCCAACTAAAAATATCAGAACATATATATCAACAACAAACATGGCTTAAAACATCAAAACATATATATCATTAAAACAACATAGTTTGGAAATATCATGGCATATATATCATTAAAAAAACATGATTGAAAATATCAAAGAATATATATATCATGAGAAAAAACATTTATAAATATCAAATAAAATTTGTAATGCATATATAAATATCAAATAAAATTTGTGAAGCATATATGTGGTTTGAGAACTCACGTCGATTCATCACCTACAACTAACCAGAATTGGTGATAGATTTAATCAGTAATGAGCCAGTATAAGAGCTTGCAACTCAAGTGCAAGGACTTTTCTCCATTTCAAAACACCTTTTAAGATGCCTTTAACATTTGGTTCAACCATGAAAATCTTATTTATTATCTCCTCTGTGCACGGAGGCATACAGTAAGAGTGATCAAATAATAATTTTTTTTGCATTACCATCTCGTTGCAATGAACCAAAATATGGGAAATTCATTTAAATTCCTGTCGTCCACACATAAAAGTGTTATAAAAGGAGGAAAAGTATGTATTTCAAATAAGAATAATCATATCAATATAAATCCTTACTATAAATTATCCATATATAATCAATTTCTTCTCGTTTGCACATGGAATAATTACATCAGGATGCATATAAATTAAGAAAGCATCTACCACCCAAGGGAAATCACTATAATGAAAAAAATATATATCAAACATGGGAAATAAAATGATTATCTCATAAAGAAACATGGGAAATGACATAATTATTTTATGAAGAAATAATCACAAGGTAAATATAAGTGATCATCCATTTCACTTATGGGTAATTTCATTAATTTAAATTCTATAAATTAGTTACCCATCATTGCATAAAATAAATATCAAAGAGAAAACATTCACGTGAAGAAATTTCACCCATTCATTATTGTATTGGTGTCATATGGTATGCTATAGTGGTTGGACCAACCAATGAGTGTTCAAAACTACCTATTTAGCAACATATTATCATGCATGGCTTCAAAAAAAAATTATTTCTCAATCAAAAAGAGCAATAATATACGTAACATCCACCCATATGATATATTATGCACAAGCAATTGATGGTCAATTGGGTCATCAATATTTTAATAGATAACCCATCAAAAAAATTCTAGAGGCATACATAAAGCATCATTCATAAATAACTATATACCAAAAAAAAACTTACTCAAATCAACATATATCATCATGGAAACAAGGTTCATTTAAATAAAAATAATGAAAACACATTCATAATAGTAGTATAAATAAATTTTTAAAAAATTTCCCAACACCTCAAGGTAGGAAAGTCCCACCATAAAATCATTCTACATGCTTCACCAAGCAATATATTATTTTATTTTCAACACAATGTCATAATATCAATATTATGGTACAATAGATGATGTTATTTTGTATTCAAACTTAAATTAGTTCATGCCTAAAAAGCTATAGTTGAAGCCATGCCAATGTAAAATAAGAATTTGATTTTTATTTATATTTTTTAATTTTTAATATTTAATAATTTTAGAATTTTTTATTAATTTTAATAAATAAATTTTATCTCAATCAGATCTAAAACTGTAAAAAAGATAAAAAAATGTCATCCTCTAATCTTTATGTTAAGAAAAAATCCAAATAACATAATCATATTTACATGTTAAACCAAGCATTCTATAATTAATGTTCATACCAATGGTTAATATTTATTAGAACTCATCCCTATATAATGATGCAATTCACTTTTTAAAATTTCAAATAAGTGAAACCACAAATATGGTGGCTTGTAATTCAGTTATGAAATCATCATGCAGATTCAATTTTTTTTCAAATTATTTTCTTGTCATGCTAAGAAAATTAACTTACCCAATCTAGAAAACATTATTTTTTTTCTATTAATATAAGATATTTATTATTTCATTTATTTATGGATTAACATTAGACATATATCTTCAGTTTACTTAGATTATTTTTTAGTCTATGGTATATATCTAACATTCATCTTAGCTGAGTTGTTTCCACAAATTTATTCTCCACAAGTCTACTGACAATTAATTCCATGATTTTAGGAGAAAGATACGTGTTCTTTCTCATATATAAATCATTGATTTTAAAAATATTTTTAATTAAATGTTTATCCTTTACATTTAATCATTTTGGAATATTCTCGTATTTGTGATTTCATCTACATACAACTATTGTTTGTTGTGTACATTTTTGTCTTGCATCTATCATGAACTTATGCATTTACATGATCCAGTGATCCTAGATACAACTATAATATGGTATCAGAGTGCCACTCTAGTATTCAAACATCTTTATACTATTATCTTTTTTGTAATATTGAGATTTTATTGTTAAAAAATGGTTGTTTTTCGTACTGTTGAAATACTTTTTTATTGGTAGTGGTATTGCATTTTTATATGTAATAGGGTTTGTTTGATCTCTATCAGTTCGTTCTTCAGATTTTAACTTGTATACATGCCCTGCTAGTTTAGGATGTCAGAAAAAACTTCTTGAAAGTTTTAATGGCTTGATTTCTGGTCTCTAAGGTCTATGCTTAGTAATGGGTTGGTCTTAGAATTGTAGCATCTCCTATGGCATTTTATGCCACTCTTACTCTCTACACACCCCTTCACTATCTTCCAATGGCTTGTGACACTATTTGAAGTCTACTAAGGTTGTTTTGAGCTCCCCGTGGCTTACCACATCACCCAAGGCCATCAATGTGAACCATTCCATCTAGTTAAATCCCCTAATGAACCCTCCACATGCCTAAAAAGGTTGTTTAGTGCCATTACAAATCTGATAATGTCATTTTGAGTAGTTCAAAGCTTGAAAAAAATAATGGCAGCCTTTTAGGTCTTCTTACAATAGAAAAATGCAATTGTTTAGAGACTCATTCCACCCACCCATAATGCTTCATTCCTTTGAGGTATCAAACCTTAAAATGGTTCCTCGAATCAACCATCCCTTCTCTTTTGTAGGACAATACAAACACATTAGCATCAATGTACTTTTTCTGTCAAACCTAAGTTCTCAATAATCATTTCAAACCTTAGTAAAACACAAAAAAAACATTGACGCATATTTATTATTTTTTAAAAAGCTTGATTTTTTATTACTTTATGAGGAATGTTTTCAATTAAGGTAAACATAGGGGTGAGTTAAAGGATTAGTTAAGAAAATCTACATTTTCTATCAAGCATATGTTCTCAATAATCATTTCAAAGCTCAACAAAACACTAAAAAATACTTTGATGCATATTTATTATTTTTTAAGTAGCTCAATTTTTTATTGATTTATGAGGAATGTTTTCAATTAAGGTGATCATAGGGGTGAGTGAAAGGATTAGTTAAGATTTTTACTTACTTAGGAGAGATCACTAGTTCAATTCTAGTTACATCACCTGGTTGTAAGGCTATATTTTTTTTATCCATCTTAGTGAACTTAAATATGGTACACATTTAATTAAAATTGACCATTAATGATATGAACTTGATATTGTCATAAATTTTGAATGGTTACTCAAAATTGAGTACCATATTATTTAAAGTTAATATTTTTGTATATAATCTATTAATTCTATTTATATTGTAATTGCACTAAAATTATAAAGTGCCAAATGAAAATCTAAGCGTAATTTTAGGATCGTGTACTATTTATTATGATTCTTCCTTTATTCATTTATAATTTTTTTTGAAACCAAACTCACATTATCTACAATGGATCCCAATTTAGTTGATTTACTCACAACCTTCAATAATCATGAATGGATGGCTTCTATGTCACTTGCTTTACAATATAAGAAGATGTATATAATAACTATGGGTTTGTAAACTGAACCAACTACAAATAATGAAAAATGGTATGACAAGTGTGATGAATATTTTGATTTTCTATGTTTTTGTATGTCACCAAATCAATTATTTCACATTCAATCAACCAAACACCAAAGAAAGTATGGTATACCCTAGAGAAATGTTTTAAGAAATTGGAAGAGATGAGAGGGCATGAAGTGGAAAATGAACTAATTATTCATAGACGTAGTAGTTTTAACACATTTTAGGACAACCTCAACAAGTTTAATTCATTGAGAGTGTCAATAAAAGAATGTGGAATTGATAAAAAGGATTAACATTTCATCTTTTCCATCCTTGTAAATCTTGGTCTTGACTATTTTGTTTTCCCTCCTTTGATGAGTTTGATGTTGACTTGTCTAAGGAACAAGATAAACTAATTAAGATGGGTTCACTAAAGTCTAGTAAACCACATTCTCTACTTTTAGGACATGACATCAAAGACGATTAAAAAGAGAAGAAAAAAAAACAAGGATCATGCGAGAAAGAAGGATCAACCCACCACCAAAACAAACTTTCAAACTTCATCTTTTGTGTTAAATCCAAAAAAGAGTTGATAAAATGTGGGTATTGCATGGGAAACAATAATGAAATAAAGTGCTTTAAGAAAAATCTTGATCACCTCACACTTCTTCTTGAGAAGAATAATGTATGTGTTCGTGAGTCTATCAAACCATCTTCATCAAAACATGAATCCAAAGAAAATGACATTGGAAAAAAGAAGTGGAATGAATATGGAAAGGAGAAAACAAAGGGGAAAGAAATAGTTAGAGTGGTACCTCCATATCCTACATGGGTTATTGATTATGATGCATCACATCATATGTATTTTCCACATGTGGAGTTCACTTCCTTGTAGCCATGTGATATGTCCCCTATTTGACTAAGTGATAATACTTATACATATTTTTCTGGTAGAGGTTCTATTGAATTTAGTGGTGGAACATTTAAAAATGTTCTAAGTATTCCATCGCAATAAACTCATTTCCTATCAGCATATCAAATTGCTTATCTT